>OZ020174.1:5398729-5809477 GCA_963971145.1 Sussaba pulchella | reverse complement strand
GTTTCGTACGAATTTTTAAAAATCTTCACTTTGCCTGCACTCAAACGTCATATGCGAAAATAAATAAGAATAATAACAATAATAAATAAATGAATAAATAAATAAATAAATAAATAAATAAATAAATAAATAAATAAATAAATAAATAAATGAATAAATGAATAAATAAATAAATAAGTCGATAAATAAATAAATAAATAAATAACCAAATGAATAAATAAATAAATAAATAAATAATTCAAGCTCTTCAAATTTTTACACTCAAGACTTTGACTCCTCGATAGGCAATGGAGAAATAAAGTGAAATCCCTTTCGTGGACGAGAGACGAACGACGGTGATAATGACAGAAGGGAGGGTCGGCCGTCGGTCCGCGGCACAGCTGTGATTTTTCTAACGCGAACACGAGGGTCATCTGGACTCTCGGTGTTTCCATCGCGAATGCTGTACACAAGTACATTTTGTATATATCAATATATATATACACGGTATACAGGCGGCGAGCTCTTTGCGGATTGCGAGGGTGCCGCGGCAAAAGAAAGAGCGAGTAAAAACGAGGATGCGCGCCGCGCGCGCGGTACGGAGAAAAGAGGGCCCTAACAGGGCGTACGTGAGAGAGTGTTTGTGTGTGTGTCTGTGCATCTGTGTGGTGGCTGGGTACAGCGTGGCTACGCCGGTTGGTTTATTGCACACAACGCGTTGCGCTCGGTGGGTTCGCGTCTGCCCCCTCGCCCACCCGCTTGTTTCATTTGTTGCACGTTCGCGTCATCATGAAGTCATATTTCACGACTTATGGTAATTACGAACTACCACCCAGAAGTCCGGTATTCACTGTTTCGCAAACCCCGACGCTTCGGCTGTGGAACACAAGTGCGAAAGGGCCTCTATACCGAACATACTGTCACCGGGGCTTGGTGCAAGCACAGCGGCAATGAATTTCGCACACATGCACACGCTCGACCGCACCGCGCTTTGTCACAGCCTCCGTCACCCTACCTTCACTGCCCCCTCGCCCTCCTCCAGTCCCCGCGCTTTGGTCCTTTCCTCTTTCCGCTCGTGCAGTCACTCTCGTTGCAGTGCCATGTGCGTGTATTTACGTATATAGTTGCGTGTAGTTCCGTCCGATGCCACTCGGGCTTCGCAACGTACGCAGTGGGGGGTTCTCATTTGGGTTATTTTTGGATTTTTACGGCACCGGGGTGTCAATCGATGGCGGAAAAGAAATGAAAATTAAAAACCTAGTTCGCTCTTTTCAGTGTAAGTCGTAGTATGCGCTGATATGAGGTAAAGTTTACCGTTTAGGATACATGCAGTTTCGCTATTGGTGGGTAATTATACTGAGGGGGGGGGACTAATTATTTGATATGAAATTAACGGGTATGAACCCTACTTTAATTTTTTTTTAATTGTACATAGACGAGTCATCTTATGCCACGTTTACGCCGTTCCTTTAACGATCATCATCGAAATTATCCAATTTGGAAGTGATAAGAAGGATGGGAGAACTCAGGGCCCCACATTGATTGTGGTTGTTTGAGGTTATGTAGGGCGTTTCTCTATCATCAAATTTGGCGAACGGGGCTCCGGGGCCTGCAGATATTGAAAATAATTTACAGAAATTGGATGATAATCGTCAGACGGACGGTGTAAGCGTGGCATGAGACGACCCATATATGTATATTTGTTTCGTGAAAGTACGGTTCATACACGTTAATTCCATATCGCATTGGATTTTTTAGGAACAATCAGTCGCCCTGTCGATATAATTACCGAAAAGTAGAAAAATTCCCTGTATTTCAAACAGGAAACCTTAACCCGTGTCAGGGCATAATAAGAGTTAAATTAGAAAAGTCAAATTAGGCGTACCATTTTTGTTATTTTTTTGGCAAACGATCGATACCTTGCCGCACGCAATATTCTGAAACGACCCAAATGAGAACCACCCTAATACACTTTCGCGCGGATTACGTATTATAATCGCGAGGACAACCGTCATAAGCAACAGCGGCTCCGCGTCTACCGCGCTTCCGCCTGCGGCACGCATTAGCCTTTTCAAAGAGGCGAATTACGGCCATTTACTCACAGCCTGGGTTATCAATCTATGGATGGGCGTAAATGTTCGTACTGTCGACAAACGACTTTACCCGACGCGAAAAGCTTTCGAGCTAAACTAAATTTACACTTCGTTCGGTTTACGATGTCGTGTCATTGTTATTTATTACGACGTGATTAATGATTTATCGAACGACAAGGCGTACGTTGCACGTAAAATTCATGGAAATATGATTATCGTTTATTCGTGTGGATTTTTTTTTGTATTCGTTGAATCTGAATTATCGTGGATCGATTGTTCGAGGAATAATCGGTTTTATCACACGAACAATTGGATTAAATAAATAGACGAAGCAATAAAAATATAGAAAATAGTGGGGGGAGAAAAATAAATAATTTACGTTAACAATTTTACGATGGTTCGGGATGTGCATGCAGTGGAGATGAAAGGTTTGATCGTGTTTATTTTTTGAGTGTGCGATGGACTGCGTTTGAACGTGTAAGCTTGTGATCAGGTGGCAGTCATTTGGCCGGAGGCTTCCTTTTTCTATATATATGTATGTATGCACACGCCATGAAAGCCAGTGAAGATACACGAGTACATGTATACACATGAGAATTCCACGGCTAACGTAGGAGCCACCGGGTTTCGATTTGGATCGGAATTTTTTGCCCCCAGGTCCTTGATAATAAAAGCATGGGACGAAATTCATCGATTTTGTTCGGCATTCTTTTATTTTTAGCAATAAATTATCGAAAACTTCGTTAAAAACATCGCAAGACGTAAATATCTCTGAAACGAAATATTTTTAATCTAATCACAGCGAGACAAAAATGTGTTATGTGAGCTGTTCTTTCAGAAAAAAAAATCGATAAAAAAATTCCGAAAATTCTTGAACGTTTTTTCATATTTTCACATCGATGAAGTTTATTAAAATTGGAAAGCTCGAATTTTTCTCGGAACTCGACACTCCGATATTTACGGAAGCATAGTAAATATTCTCGTGCGACTCTCGCCAGCGGCTTAAAATTCCCGTAATCGGACAAAAAATTCGGAAAAATATTGAAAAAAAAAAAAAAAAAAATCGGAAGGGCACGCATTGAGAGGCAATCGATTTTAATAATTTAAAAAAAGTTCGAAACGGTCTTTTCCATATGATTTTGATTAAACCAAAAATATTTGAATTCGCAATTTGTATTCAACGAAATTTGAAATAATTCATTGCTGTCAAAAATGTGAGAACAAAATCTAAGAACTTCGTCACATGCTTTTTTTCATCAATTACTTACAGACAAAAAATGTGGATTAAAATCGAAAACCGGCGGGTTTGAGGTAGTACGTTAGCGGTAAAATGTCTCGTGTATATGTACTCGTGCCGTCTTGACTGGTTCTTTCATGGCTCTCAGGCAGATTCTCTGGTTCTCGGCAATGGCACGACCGAGAAGTACATTGTCGGATGGAAGGAGAGCGGCGGAGTGTGCACGACGAGACAAGTACGTTGGTAAACGAGAGAAACTCGACGAGGAAGCGAAGATGAGCCAAGGCAGGCGTCCGGCTGGAGCTTGTAGCGCACGTTTTCGTAAACGACTCGTTAGAAGTATACTTTGGTGGAGTCGCTCGCTACTGCTGTCATATGTTTATATATCCATACACATGTATATTAGGGTGAGTTAAAAGAAATTTTTATTTTCCAACGGGCCACACCTGAAATAGTCAGCTTTGTTAGAAGAAAAAATTCTGGCAAAAGATGAGCATTCTAGGTTGAGTGTTTGATCCCCCTCATTTGACTTTTTGATATCAGACAGATCAATCTGTCTTTAATTCAAAAGAAAGGGAAAAAAATATCAAAAGTCAGATGAGGGGGATCTAACACTCTACCTAAAATGCTCATCTTTTGCCAGAATTTTTTTTCTATCTACGCTAACTATTTCACGTGTGGTCCGTTGGAAAAACGAAAATTTTTTTTTCAACACTCTAATATACATATATACATTAGGGTGGTCCTTATTTGAGTCATTTTCGAATTTTTATTGCGACAACGTTTGAATCGATTCCAAAAAAAAATAACAAAAATATTAAGCTTAATTTGCCTTTTCTCTGACCCAAATAAGAACCACCCTAATATATTGTATACAGATATACGAGTATGTGCAGATACTCCAACAATGATGGGTAACGCTGGGTTGTTTGTCACAGCGCCGGGTTTGGACAGTGCCAAGACCCTTTCTGCACTTTGCAGGGTCTAATGGCCTATCAAAATCTACATCTCGACGTCGCCGCTACTCTTGCACGTATTGTGCTTGCAACTACTGCACTTCACGTTTTCCTCGACGGCACGTGCGTCTCTGCCAGAGGACAGGTGGCACGAAAACCAGCCGAGCTTTCGCCACTCGTTTCTTCAAGCAGCGTTTCCAAGATCGTGAAAAAAAAAATTCTTCCACAGTGCTGATGACATTTCTGTGGCTCGAAGGTAAAACCGAGTGAGTTCATGAACTGAGTTTTCGAGAAATAACGATTTTAGGGTGCAAAGGCTCTATCGGAAGGGATAGATCGATTCCAAGAATAATAATTATCAGGTTGTACTTAGTTTTCGGTTCTATTCGAGGTAACATTCGGCAAATTTCTAAACAATCTTTTAGTTATAGATAAAAATAACATTGTTGGACTCATTTGATTTTCCCTACATTCATGGACTTATCTGGTTTGATTAATATATAATGTATCTACGTAGGTCAGTCGTGTTTATTTCATCCTGTCGCAGCCAATTCTGGGCAGCTTGCTATTCAAGAACAATCTTCACAATTAAAACAATAAGAATTTGATTCGACATAATTTTCGAAAACAATTCACTTACTCAGCTTTGCCTCCGAACCACAGATTTTCTCTCAGATTTCTTCAGTTCAGATTTCAGTTGTAAAAATATAAAAAAATTGACAAACGAATCGCAAATAAATTGATTTTGTGCGGAAACATTTTCGTCGACTTTGCACATGCTCGGGTTAACGAAAAATCGTTTACGTTCATGCGCGAAGATTCTTTTCAAATACGAATAAAAATTCATGAGGGACGATTATTCTCGTATCACCGTGAGGTGCGCGACTGTGCTCATGATTGAAGGTGGATAAATTTATGCTCGTTATTATTCATGATGAAATAATGCAACATCCATCAGAGAGGATATAGTTTGTCGGAGACGCGACGCCCGCAGACGATTGGTGTCTGCGATATCGCGCCGCTACGGGACGAAACTCTTCGTCTTTCCTCGTTCGAAGATTACGAGATACATGCATCGTCATTTGTCAGTGACACGAGAGATCATGCGCCCGTAGATCGACGGGGGATGACAATACGGAACGTCTCGCGATCGCGTCTCGCGAATGTACATTTTTATGCGTCTTTCTCTTCGACGTCTCATGATAATTCTTTCGGTTACGCGAATATGCTCACTGGAATGATGTGTGTAGGCATATGTATGAGGTAGTCCACGTCAAACGCAATTTCTAGGTGGGGTTTTTATTGCAACTATTTTTTCTTTCAACGAAAATATAATACAATAATTATATAATTTTTGAAATCTAATTTTTTTTGTTTCGTTCGTGATTGTTTCTTTCTAATTAATTAATTAATTAATTAATTGATGAAGATAATAATATTA
The DNA here is from genome assembly GCA_963971145.1 of Sussaba pulchella. Lineage (NCBI taxonomy): Eukaryota > Metazoa > Arthropoda > Insecta > Hymenoptera > Ichneumonidae > Sussaba > Sussaba pulchella. The sequence continues at coordinate 5,803,771 of OZ020174.1, read as the reverse complement.
ACTTTGATAATGATGAAAATAGTGGAAATAATAATAATAATATAACAATAATAATAATAATAATAATTATTAATATTATATATATATATATATAATAATAATAATTTTTCTCATTTTGTTACGAGTTTGAATAATTAATAATATTTTTATATAAATTTTTGCTATATTCTGTTTTGGAAAAAAATTAGTTGCAATAAATATCCTACTTTGAAATTTCGGCAACCTTAATTCTTTCACCTACTAGAATCACGAAAAAAAAATAAAATTATGTCGAAGCATACTTTTTATTATTGCCTGATGGTTTAAAATTTTTTCTATTGTTGTAGGTCCATCCGGAAAATTGTAAAGAAAAAACAGGGGTGCTTTTATGGTCAAATGAAAGCCAGAAAAAAAATCATGAACCGAATCGACACCGTTATGTCTCTGTCGGGGCTTTGACCCCTCGATTTTCCGTGGAATACCTCATATACATGCGCACATGCGTCTCCGCACTCGACCGTCATCTCTGTACCGAGGAGGCCGATCAAAAATTGTGCGGGCGTGGTTGTCGTCGCGCGTGCGAGAGAACGCCTCATCCGGCACGATTATGCATAATGATATACCTCGTTGAATCGTACACAAAGCGCAAACCATATGCGAATCCTTCGGTCTCGGGATGCAGACTCATGGTCGTCACGATGAAAGCTCGATGACCCAGAAGTAGGCGCGTATAATCGGCTTACCTGGAACATTGCAAGATACGTTCGAAAATTAAACTCGATTCGATAGGTCTGATTTGATGTGTTATAAAAAAAACAGAATTGATAAGAAAATATTTTATCATCTCAAAAAAAATTGTATTTTCAGTTTCGAGTGATCGTACAACGAGAACTCAAGTCTGTTTCTACGTTTGAGTGATCGGTAACAGATTTTATTTAGATTATTTGTTTATCTTATTCATAATGACAACAAAATATTTTATTATCTTAACGAAAATCATTTAGCACGTGAATATTCGTCACATGACAACTGCATTTTATACCCGGTGACGAAAAAATAAAACTTTCGCTACGATCGATATTTTTCTTCGTTCCATTATCGATGCATCAATGATGTATCTCTAAACGATGTGGAACGTACAGTCGTGTATGCCCGCATCGTAGGTGTGGCTTCGCACCAACGACCATCTATGCGTATCAGTTATCTTTAATTTGCTGTTATCACAAGCCACGACATCTATTGATGTTTGATAAAATTAAAAAAAAAGAAAAATTGCTAATCTGATTCTCATTCTCGTCTCTCACCGGTCCGAGACATTCGTTGCTACATTCAGCAACCTGCGGTCCATCCAAACAGTTTGGTCGCCTACAGATGATCAATAAAAAAAATAATTGAAATAAAAAAAATGAATAATAAAAAAAATCGTGTTGTTGGCATACTTTAAAACGTGTTTTTCGCTCAAACAGGACTCGTTACGAAAACTGCCAATCACTGATACGAATACAATCAACTTCGTATAGCTCGTGCTACGATCGCGAAGGATGGATTACCGATAGGTGACTGGTGACTTTTTCTAACCTCTCTTCATCGTCGCTTCTCGAATGGCCGGTATATTATTGCCTATTCGTGTACCGCCCTGTGGGAGCAAACGTGCAATCGATGACGACGACTCGATCGTTTAAAAAAATAAAAATATGTATACACATTTATATACACATGCGTATATACGTATCTGAACGTCAGATCGAATTCAGCAGTGGCAATTCAACGCAATCGACGATGCACCGCCTCCGGGCTATCCTCGCCATTGGGGGATGAGAAGCAACGTCAATGGCAGCAACGTGTCGCCTCTCTGGTACCCGCATTTATAACCCGTTTCGAATGTCGTCCATCAATCTCGCTGAGAGCTCGTCTATTACCCGACATAGCGAATTTTTTTCGAAGACAGAAGTGGCTCGTTAAATTAGAAAATACACGAATAAGCATCAATAACCGGGAGCGTACGATTGATCAAGGCTACGATGGACGGGCGTGGGCCAAGTGCCGTTTCGTGATGTATATATATTACCGCGATATGATTCGTGTTTATACATTCGCGTACGCGCGAATCAAAATCGAATTACGAATATTGCGTTTGATGGAAGCAGTTTGATGGAAATATTCCATTGCGCGTTTACGCGTGATTGACGGATTCGAATTTGTCGGAACCCCAAGACTTCTGAGCATTTTCTATTTCTCTCTTAATTGTATTCTTTGGTTATTCCGTTGCATATTGCGATAATAATTGCTTCAGGAGTCTGAAGTGCGTATCGTGCATCGATTATATCAATTTGATTGATTTATACATGCGTTTTCACTTGATGGCAATCCTAATGAGTTATTCTTCGCAATTAATGATTCTGTTTTTTTCTCCACATCCTGACAATTTGATTGAGCAGAAGATTTTTCAGTGACTACATCGAAGATTTCACGCTGTTGAAGAATAATAAATGAGTGGCGGGATTGATGAAGATAAAAATTCCAACTTTGATAATACAAATAAATAAATAAATAAATAAATAAGTGAATAAATAAATAAACAAATAAACAAATAAACAAATAAACAAATAAACAAATAAACAAATAAACAAATAAACAGATAAATAAATAAATAAATAAATAAATAAATAAATAAATAAATAAATAAATAAATAAATAAATAAATAAATAAATAAATAAATAAATAAATAAATAAATAAATAAATAAATAAATAAATAAATAAATAAATAAATAAATAAATAAATAAATAAATAAATAAATAAATAAATAAATAAATAAATAAATAAATGAATAAATAAATAAATAAATAAATAAATAAATAAATAAATAAATACATCCAAAACAATCGTCAGTGATATTTATTCTCGCGCCGAATGTCGGCCAAAGTATACGTATTATATGCAGATCTTCACCCGGTTTTCCGGCAACCTCGCCACCGTCGTCGCGTCTTGAGCGGCGTGAAACTGTCGGACCAAGCCGAGACCGAGCCGCGCGTGCTTGGTCTGATGACGTTTCCCGCGACAGCGGCATGGCCCCGGGGAAGCAGGCGACGGCACGAAAACTGAAACGGGGTTTGCGGTAAAAGCTCTCACCCGTAGACACTTGGGTAATGACAAGCCGGAATATAAGCCGGAGTGTCTCCGCGGTGTCTCAGCGGTGGAGACACGTCGACCGCTACTAGACGCGTCTTAGCTGCCGGTGCCAGCAGTCCCTTAATAAATACATATATATATATGTATACTTATATATAAACCCACACATACATATATATGCCCTGTGGTAAAGTAGCGTGGCGCCGGCGTGACGAGATTGCCAATCCTATTGGGTTTATCTTTTCTGATGAAGGTTGTAACCTCGACCGGACCCCATTTATTAAACCGTCTCCCTGGTGATCGTGGTGCTGCTGTTTTTGTTGCCGACAAGATGCCGCCGACGGTTTCTCAACGTGTGGCCTATATGGATCAGCGAAGAGACGCGAAGTCTGATGCAACCGGGATTGCAAGCCTCCTCCCCCCGAACCTCCACTCTCGGAAATACAGACGCGTAGTCCGAAGTATGTTGCTGCTCGTTTCGCCATCGGTCATATTAGCCGGACCCGATTGAGACGTATGTGTGCATAGAGCTATTTGGCGACAAGATCAGCTCGGTCGGGACAACATGCGCGAGAGAACTTAACGACAGATACGTTTCTCTCGTGGGGTTGGTCACGGGCGGAGTAACGGCGATCGATGCGACCGTTGCACCGATAATAACGAACGGTAGGAGGTATCTTGATTTCTTTTGAAAATCCCATCGCATTGGGTGTCGATATTTTTCTTACGGAAATGATCTGATTTAGGTGCGAAAGGCGTGATTGAGCGACTGGGCTTGAAATAAAAGATCGGTCAAGATCATGTTGGGTACGCACATGGTAAGGTTTCATAGCGATTGCCACTATAACATTCTCTTCAACTTTTTATAATCGGTATCACGACCTTTGTAACCATGACAAATTTGCTTCCTTTCGAGAAAGGGTTATTTCTAAATTTTTCATGGACCATAATTGCTGCAGTGTTCTATAGAACCTTGAAAAGAAGCAATATATAGGTTCAATCACTGGCGAACTTGAAGAAACTAGGGAAGTGATATTTTTCCAAAGAGGATAGCAGTTCGAGGAGGGAGGAACGTTTTGGTTCGATATTGAGGGGCTTCATTATGTGGCATACGTGCTGGAATCTCGAACCACGAGTCGACTTTGGGATATCATGGCATATACCACGTTCATCGACGCGGGCAACGTTATCTACGTGCCTTACGACACTACGTCGTATGTTATTATTGGGATCCCGCGATAACCCTCGGAGTCTCGCGGAAGATGGAACTCGATATTTTCACCAGCGTTGGATGGCAGTTATTTTCTCGAGTTCTGGAGACCCGCAAAGAAATTGGATCGCCTCAATGGCTATCGTCTTACAAATCAAAACCCATTAAAAATTGACATTCCTAGATACCAGCGTCTCACATGATATGGGTCCGATAATGATAGAAAATTATTGACATAAATTCTTGATAGTTATCGAGAATTATTAATATTTATTCAGAGATTGCTAGGAACCAGAACTTCTTTCGTCCATTTTGTTTTCGAACCTATATTACGACAGAAATAAAAGAAGTATTCACCTAGCAACTGGGGGCAATTCTGAGTCTTTGATAATCTTGTTCAACCTTCCGTGATTAGAAAAGTGGCGCTCTTTAAACCCACAATCTTTGCACATTTTCCCCCCATAATTTTTCTAATTCTTAAAAACTGAAGATAATATTGAAGTCTGGGATCATACGAGACCCCTAGGTGTGACGAACGGGAAATGCGGAAATGGTTATGGCCAAAGGAGCAAGTTTAAGACCAAGAAAAAATTCAAAATTTTCATTCAACTAAAAATCACATGACGGAGCGATAGACAAGTTCGACGGGTTACGGAGAAGCAAACGTAGATAGGTTTACGATTGTAACAACGGTGCTGCAGGAGTTTGGAACGTTGAAAACAGAAGGATGAATACGCAAACGATGATGTATAATGTATGAGAAGCGAGTTATTAGACGATAGCGAAGTTTCTCGTTGTTAGAATTTATGGATACCGTTCGAGAGGATCCACGGGGCTGTGTAAAACGATCTCGAGAGTACTATTATCCCGCGAGTGCCGGAGCACATTAGAGAAGCCAACCGGAGGGAAGTGATGCCGGTGATGCGACTCGGAGGGTGATCGTAGGGCGAATAGCGGGCTGTGGGGCATGAAAAAAACCCGGGAAAAAGAAAGGGCCGGAAATGAGTGAGAAAATGTCGTCTCTGAGTCTTTTAATATTTTCTTGACGTCTGGGGTCGGGCTTACCCACTTACGAGCTTACCTTTCGTTGATGCATCAATCATAAAACTATTAATCTACTCAGCCTACATTAATGAAGCGAAAAAATTCTATTCTAATACTATAGCTAAATACTACTATTCTAAAAAACTATCATTCGATTAATGATAGGTAATTTTTATTTTTAATATTCCAACAATAAAACAGTATGAAACAAAAAATGATTCGTATTGTCTTATAACATTATAAATATACATAAAAATAAGAGAAAAATAATACTAGCAAGGAGAGAATTATTTGTACGAGTAATTTTCATTCAGAAGCATCCAGAATAGCAGTCCAAGTTAGTTCTGAAAGAATTATTGTTACCCCTATATAAAAGTCCATGGGCTTCCCTTTGGAACACACAAAATCCAAATATAGGCCGGATGGGCCTATTTGCGGCTTTGCCTCTCATCGGAAAATTCCGGTAATGTCCTTTCCAAACAACATCGCCCACGCACGTCTCCAAGGACGTCTCACGTCTAGAAACATGACGTCCCTAAATCAACCTCAACGGAAAAATGTATTTTTACTTTTTCGTTCTAGAATCCTCCAGCGAATTTTTTGCTTCAGCCAAATGGGGAAGCTCCACGCGTTCGACGACGGGTCTAGGCCGAACGAAACGCCCCCCCTCAGCCCCCATCCCGAAGATTAGTACGCAGGATTGAGACTCAGTCGTCGAGCGAAATCCTTTCTGTTTACCGGAGAGACTAAAATGTAATATTCCACCGGCACCGGCCTCAGCCATATTCGCAGGACTGTTTGCCGTCGGGATTCATAACTCTTTGACCGTTTTATGTGCTAGAGCGGCGTTAATTAAAGCGTTCAGTCAGTGTCACAGCCACGCTATAGCTGGGCGGTACGAAACGCCGTAGAAGCCGTTCTCAAAGAATCTCATCTTCGAGTTCCGTGAATTTTCGTAAGCCATCGCTGTGTAAAAAAAATATCGTGCGATAATGTTATCATTGAGAACGGATAGAAAAGATGTATATCGGTGGAGATAAAAAAGAAAATAAGGTCAAAGAAATTAAACTGATAATATTCTGAAACGTCGTATCTCACTACCTCTGCATATGAAGACTTTTACGAGGGTTCTACCTTTTTTTTTCTTTCTTTTCATCGCTCGATAACGTATGCTCGAGTCATATTTCAGGATTTTCATTTTTCGTAATCTCGAGGGAATCTCGGAGGCGATTACGCTTCATTTTCTTGTATATGTGCGTGTGCGTGTGTGCGTGTGTGTGTGGGTAGGTCTCGAAATCCCGAATCTCATTCTGCCGAAAACGTATATATAGATATAGTGGCGTAGCTCGCTTCACGCGTTGTACCGCGTGAAGATGGTTTTCGGCCGAATGAGATTCGGGATTTCGAGACCTACCCGTGTGTGTGTGTGTTTTTTTTCAAGTGAATGACGTTAATCCGATGTTAACGACGTGGAAAAAAGAGCCGAAACAAGGTTACAACCTTTAGCAAGAGAGGAGATAGGTTTGAGAGAAAAAAGCTCGGGGTTGCGTTTCATCGAGTCTGTGAGTTTTCGAGGCGTACAAAAGCGTTTAATGACACACGCAGCCGTGGTTCGATACGTTAATGGCGCGGGGAGAGCGTAAAAATCGTTGGATCGGGATGTACGCGGCATTGTCGGATCGTCGGGTTGAGAGAGTGGAGTTAAGAGGACTGAAACCTGGGTTCGAAGCCGCGTGGGGAAGCGTATTAGTCAGGCTGTGTGCACCGGGTGGAAAATATCCCCTAGAGGGTGTAAATAGTTCCCAAGCTAGAGAGCACACACGAACATTCGGAGCTCGCGGGTATTATATTGCGTATCAAAGTGTCTAGGCATCGTTCTATGAGCGGCTAACGCACGATAGCCGCGTGAAAAATAAAAACCGTACGTGTTCGAGGATCGTCGGGTGGCCGACGAGAGCCCATACGAGCTCACAAAGCTCGCATACATATGAAATATTCCATGACGAATCGAACGGCCAAAAACTTCACCCCTATCAATTGAGTTCGTCATTTTTTTTTTTTTTTTGGGGCTTTTATTTGACCCGAAAAATATCCCTGATATTTTTTGATTCTTCGATCCTCCTACAAACCACAAAAAGATTTAAAAAAACTACCCGCAATTGAGGAGAAGCATAATTCGACGTAATCGAAAATTTTGATTCTCTTCTTGTAATTCCCGTAGGTGAAAAAATGAAGTTTTGCTAACATTCTAGAACTGGATATTTATTGTAACTATTTTTATTTTGTTTATTTAAAATATGAATTTTTTAAATCTCTTTCTTTTCTTCCAGTTACCATTTTTTTCATCTTATTAACCATAAAGAAATTATATTAATATGTGGTAGCCTGACGTGCGTTTCGTCCGGAGTACCGCATTTCACGCACCAGAACTACGCGCACTCGACCATTTGCCAAACCTCCTGTGTGCGATCATACACACACGCACACGCACACTCCTTCGCGATCATTCATCGCGAATTGTAACGCAAAATGCAAAGCTTCCAAGGCAAAAATGTCTAATTAGCGTTTGTAAAGAACAATGTTTTCAAGCATGTGAATATTCTATTGTTAATTAAGTGCCTCAGTTGATTTCGACGTTGAGTAGTCACAAGAAAAAGCACAGCATGTTAATTAATATTTCATACAGAGCCACTCTATTTTTCCTTCTTATATTTACCTCAAGCTCCATTTTTGTTGAAATTAAAAATACCGACCATGCAAGTGAAAATAATTATACGAGACTCTATTACGTCATCTCGAAACTTTGATAATTAACATTGGACTGTCATTATCAATTTTATTAGCATAAAAATTGTTTCATTACTTTTTTTTAGATCAACAGAAAAGCTCGGTAAATATTAATTCCAATTTTATTCTGTTTGTACTGAATTGAAACGAACAAGACGCGAATACAACGTAAATAGAGCAATCACAATGCAAACTATTCCTCATCAAACTCCACAACCCACGAATAACCAAATATGTAGAATATTAGCAATTTCGAAATAAGCTCAATTTACTCTGTTTAACGCGCAAATTCACCGTTGATATTACAAATCATACACGTTGCGAAATACGTAACACGTTGGAACGCCAATGTATAACATATTTCACGTCTAATCGCGAGACCGGCAGTTGCACCCGATTCCGAGCGGTCAGTACGTACCGATCGTTCCCTCGGAACGTTGCGGATACCTGAACATGGAAAATTTGTTCGAGTTATACACGTACGATGCGAAACACCTCGCGTGCGCGTTATAGCCGACGTGATTAGGGCTCGGCTATTGATTTCCCGATACCCCCGAGCCAACTACGATTTAGTATTTATTAGTTGGTTGCATATACGGCGCGATAGTTGGTAGTTCTATCTCGTTTCAACGATGATGGTGTAAAACGTTTTCGTGCTTTCTACTCAACCATCGTTCCCACCGCTCGTGTGTACTATCTGTACGTGGATTATTCGCCAGACGGAAATCGCACAACATTGTATTATATCGGGTTTAACACGATGGAAGCCAACACGCTTCTCCTCGACTCTCTTGTTTAGTGTGTTCCACCCTACCACCTCTCGCGCTTCCCTTCGCACACGGAGTGAGCCGCGTAGACGTTATCACTCAACGCCTTATGGAAACCCGTTTACGCCTCGCACCCTTCTCGTAAATCACCCTTCAGCCTGTCTCGGCCAGCGACCCTCCAAGTGCCCGTTATGTCATCAATGCACTAACGTTACAACGACGCCACTGCCCCCACGCTGAGTTACATCGTTCCCAGGAACAAGCACTTACACTCTAATCTCAACCCCTCGCCCCACCCTTTTTTTTCCATCCGTGACCCCGGCTACGTTTCGGGGATCGAAAAAGTAATATTTCACGTATCACCTTGTGGACTCGAATTCTCGATGAGATCTTGATCCTCCTGGCTACCGATTTAATTACGAGTGCTCGAGCAACATGGTTTTGTTGACTTTATTTTTTCGAAAGCTGTTGACATTTATAAATGCAGAGAAAAATTAAATAATATTTATAGAATGAACGTATATTATTTCTAAACCAGATATTCTAAAAAAAAAAAATAATAATAATAATAATAATGATAATAATAATAATATAAATAATAATAATAATAAATATTATAATTCGAGTTGCTAAATATTAACAAATCTTTTCATCATTTATTTATTTGTCATTCCTAATTTTATTTCAATATCTTACGATTAAAATTTTATCCGTATATATTTCTCATTCAATTCGAAACCTTATCAGGCACAAATGTATAAATAATTCTGCCACTGTGATCATTTCAAAATTTTTCTGACGATTTTCATTGTCGTATTAGTAATAATTTTGCAATCCAATCAATCGTTCCGATAATAATGGTAGTTTGTCGCCGTGATAGCGATAGCAGCGAGCGTGACCGTCTATGATATTCCGATGTTCGAATCGGTAAACGGGAGCTTGTAAGTTGCATTCAGACACGCGACCAACGTGTCTGACGTTGGCGTGTGTTCGTTGTTGAGATTCTCGTTTCGCTCGGCGTCGGGTGTGCGACACGGACGAACGACGCGGTAGTCGAGAACTCCCGGGCGAGGGCGACTCAACCTCCTACGACGTTGCGAGTGCGATTCTCGCCTCCCTTCCCCCCCTACCTTCCTCCCCGATCGCGATGTTAATTCCGTATTGGCCACTAAGAGGATTCGTGTGCAACTCCGATGTTCTCTCGCCTATCCCGCAATCCCTGACGTCTTCGCATTTGCCACGACGGCAGACATCAGCACGTCTCGCTAGAAGGTTGGGCTGGGCTGGCATTTGGGGGAGGGGGGGGGGGGGGGGGGGGGGGGGAGATCTCATGGGTAATTGGATACGTTTGTCCTACGGTAATTCGAGTATGCAAATGATTTCATCGCCGTGCCTGACTGGGGCTCACCAAGCTATAACACAGTTGCGGTATCCGTCTGCGTAATTAAACGCACTCGAGGGAATTGAGTGGAAATTGCTTTCGTCAAATGTCTCACAATTCTCTCGACAATCGTCAATTTAAAAAAATTTAATATTTTTTTTTTTCTCACGACTTTGACTGAAATTTACGATGCGGACGAGGTTGACGTTGCGGAGCTTCTCGGATGTCGACTACACTATCTCAAAAATATTGCAATTAAATCGAAACCCGATAAAGCAAAACCAATCGAAGAGTCTGAAACTATTATAAATTGATAATAAATTCTCGACGAATACGTTTTTCACTATTTTTCTCGTTTTCATGTCTTCGTTTTCTTTTATTTTTCGAAAAGTTTGAGTAAAATATAGCCATACCGGTTTCATGTTTATAAACGAAGCCACTGATAGCACGAATAGTAATTTTTTTTTCTTTCGTCATGCAACGAAGTAACGACTGGCACGTGTCCCGAGGCTGTCCACTTCGTGTAGTCCTCCGGAGCCGAGGCGTTCGCTCGACGTGAATCTCGATTAAATCTAGATCCCGAGCGGGAAGGTTGCTCATTATGCCAAGTCAGTGTAGGCATGTATGTTGAGCCAGGGCTCATGCACTCGGGACGACAAGGAGGATCTGGGACTCGGACGAGCGACGTAAGTGGATTAGATTACCCGTCGCGAGCTATCCATCGCACACTTCTCTCGGCTCATCCCGCTGCTACACTCGGATGCTGTTCCTGCGAGCCTGCTATCCATCCTTTCCCCACCACCCCCGTGTATATCCCGCTCTTACAGTTTTTTTTATTGTTATTTTTATTTCTTTTTTCACTGCATCAACTCTCGTGCAAGGTCTCAGGCACGAACTTTCGTACACAAGCGTCAATCTTAGCTGACGAAGCGGAAGCTGTACGAATTATTGCCCAAGATGAGGATAATATTGTCGGTGCCCAGATGGTTAGCACGAAGGTGGAATTAATTTCATTGCATCGGATTTTTTTTTGGTTAGAGGCCCCCTCGAATACAGCCGCGCTGAGACTATATTTGAATTTTGTTTTCTAAATAGAAGCACATAGGCTTTTATTTGGAGCTCAAAACAATTCTTGCGATATCAACTCGGATTGCTTTTCAAATTGCTTACGAATGAAAATTGCTCTTATTAATAATTCTCGCCTTGGAATTGTTGTTTGTCTGATCTAAAATTTTTCAAGAAAATAAGAATATTTTTTAAAATTCATTCTGTTCTATTGTTGCAATATTTGGAATGAGAATAATTATTGTGATATTCGTTTGATTTGATTATTTGGGTTAGGTTATTTAGCTAAAGAAATTTTCGCAGAGAAGAAAATAATAGTAACCTCTCATTATTTTCGACTTCCATTCGACTTATATTCGAATTTATCGACTTAAAATCTCAAATTCTTCGGATATCGGAATTCACGATTAATTAACATGCCGACAAAATCACTGCCCAAAAAAATTTCGAACATAATTCAACCTGAAAATACCAATAGGTGCTCCTAAAATTGATACAACTCACTGCTCCTCTGTACATCGTAGCCTTTATGTTACATCCCACAATTTCATTCGACTTTTTCGCAAGATCCGACATTCATCACGGTCTTAAAGCCGCGGCGTAATTTTTTTCTTCCTTAACTGACACGTGATGATAGCGGTACTTTGGTACGATGTTGGAGGCCGAGACAATCTGGACGATTTGCATCGGACGGACGATCGTGTGGGTCGTGCTAGGCGCGCTGGTACCGGGCGTTGGGACACTTGGCACGATGAAACGCTGATTCGGGATGCATGTTGTTTGCCAAGCCTCCGCTGGCGAGGGGATGAAGCGAACGGTTGAGACAGAAGGACGTAGACCGAGGGGGAAGAAAGGGATAACACCGCGAGGAAAACGTTGAACGTTGGCTCTTCGTGCCCGGCGAGGATTACCCTGTCGCGGTAGCTAGGGGGAGGGAAAGGGGGGAGGGGTTGACCCAGCAGGCGCGTTTCCGGCCGGCACAGCATGTAAACTAAGCAGCAGCAGCAGCAGCAGCAGCAGCAGCAGCAGCAGCAGCAGCAGCAGCAACGGCCAAGGAACTCTTCATTGCGCCGAGGCGAAAGAAACTAAAGCCAACGTTGTGGATCGTCGTTACGTCCGTCGTCGTGCATATAAAACCACTCAGAAATTCCATAAATTTTTTAAACGTCTCATAAAAGCCGAGTTTATTTTTCTTTTCTCAAGAGAAAGATCCGGTGGAGCAGCGAACGGCAAGGGGCGAGTGAGGAAGACCCGGATTCCGTCCACCCCAATGCCGAAGGGGATGATCTATCTTTTTCCACTTTGACGTGTAGCGCAATAATCCCCTCTCGATGTATTTTCCTGCCACTCACATATTTTCCATTACATTCTTCGGTTTCCAACGGTTTGCGAAAAGCTTTCGCGCATGGGGAATACCGGGCGAGCCTGACGTTAACAAGATTGAGCTCGTCTCGTTATCGATTTATTACTTCCAAACGCTGGGGGCTTTCGAACTTTATTGTTGCATGGACGTTGGACGAGAAGCACACGGTCCGTTTATACTTCGCCCTTGGAATAATAATTTATCGAATTTTGATTCGATTACTATACGGTTTTTACTACTTGATGTAATGAAAAAAAAATTGGCTAAAAGACGTAACATCGCGTTGCGCATAAATTTGTCATTACAGCGCGGAGATGAGATTCTCTTATCAATAGAACTCCTTTCATACTTGATTGCAACGAAAAGTTATTAAAAAATAAATAAGCAGAAAAAAAAACCGTTCTTTACTCGTAAAGTTTGCGAAAGCAGTTTGTAATTTATAATCGCAAAAAAAAAAAAATGAAACAGTATTTTGAATAAAGAAGTAGATTTAAAAGAACTCTGAAAATCGAGGGCTAAAATTAAGAATCAATTGGCACAAAATAACGTGACAAATATACGACAAACCCTCGATTAAATAGTCGTTGTATCTGACTCGTTGGAGTGGGGGGAGGTGGCAAACGTAATTAACCGTCTTCGGGAGCAATTTCTCGAGGGGAGATATTGCTCGAAGCGGCTCCGTGAGGAGACATTCAGACACGATGCTAGCCCGAAGATAGGGAAAAGAACGCAGCGAGGGTCTGAAGACTTTCGCCGCGGCGTTAATCTCCCGACTCCGCGCTATCTGGTACAACGCGGTCTCGCCCGACGTCGCGCAATTCGGTTTTATTATCGAGTGTCACTGGCACGGCCCGGGCCGAGGCCGCTCGGTAATGTCGGAGGGTGCAACGACTTTCGTCGTCGCGAACGGTGCCAGGAAAGGACCGCAAAGCTCCCCTTCGGTCTCGAAACGCTATCTTTATTATTACGACGGTCTATCGTTTAGCGCACGGCATACACCCGGCAACGGGAAGATAGAGGCTGAACCCCTCCGGGCCACCGGAGTCCGACCGCGCTCCGAGATACCTACTTAATCCAATAAAAAATGCACCGAAACGCGCGGTAGCTATTCTTTGGCTTGGCACCAAACGTCGACTTAGCGAACCTTCCCAACCTCGAAGAAAGCAACAAACTTTTTTCATCGTTTATTTATAAACCCCCAGTCTCGTAACGAAGAAAAAAAAAAGCGCTGACTACTTCTACCTAAATCTTTTAGAATTTATCTATGAACTTTTTCATTTTTTTTAAATTAATTCAATACATTGAAAATTATTGAAAGCATTTGTAACTGAAAAACGTTGCAACGTTATATATATTATTTTGAATCACCGCTCGTTCGTTCTGTTCTGAAATAAACAATCATGAGCTTTTCCGAATTTTTTATGTCATGATGAATCGGCTTTGTTTCGACGTGAATCACAAAAAGCTCCGTCAATATTTGATGTTCGAAATAATCCGAAGTAAAAGTAGAAATAAAAATAGTTTACTCTGGACCGAGGTAATCGTCTTACAGGATTTTGTACTTCAAGTGTAACGGCACCGAGTTGTAAACGCGGAAGCGTTGCTTCTCCAGTAGAAAAATAAAATAAATAAATAAGCCCCGCATTATTGTGTCCGACGAGTACAAATATTTCATTACATTTGAGAATTAGGCCAACGGGGAATTATGTGTTCAGAATTCCATTTAATTCTTTCTTGCTTCCCGTACCGACTGAGGCACTCAGTGCGCGGCATTAAATGATAAATAAGTAAATGATAATACTGGTAACTCTGATGAAGTGGTGTTATAACAATTTTAGTGCGAATCATGATGATGCAATTAAGGTAGCAAAATCGCGTTCTAATAAAAGGTTCCATTAGCTTCTTGCATCCAATCGCGGATTTCTCGACGTCATTTGGTACGGGTTTGATCCGAACGAGCATAAATTTGTCACAGCAGCCTTATGCAGAAGGTAATGGAGATTAAACTCATAATAAAACAGGCGTATCAAAATTTCTCACCAATGCAATGAATTGTCATTAATCGAAGTCTGATAACAAATCCAAAATTAACTTGTCAACATTTCACAGAATAATGAGAAATTCCTTGACGAAGTTTTCCTTTTCCAAATAAAAGAACCACAAAGTTAGAATAATTACAAATGCACATTTCTACGTGCAGCCGATCGAGGGAGATCCATGGGATAAAACGAAGGTCCGCGGTTGAACGAACAATTATAGAATTAATTCCATTCGAACGGACACCCGATACACGTGTAGCATCCACACGCTCGGTTTAGTTTTGCACGAGAAAAAAAGAAAAGAAAAGGAACAAAATCGACTCCGCAAAAAGTTAAGTAAATTGAATTCAACTCGGGGGATCTGGCGATAGCAGGACGTTCGTGGGCATAACGAATGGACCGGCAGGTGAAGACGCGAGCGCAGACGTAATTCGAAACCCGGCGGGTCGACTGTATCATAGAATGCTCGTGGAACGAAGACCCCCTTCCTGTACCATAATATGTAAATCGAGAAGCTAACTCCGTTTCGGAATACGGTTGGGAACGGTATCGAGCAGTATGGCGTTAGAATTTACTCCAGCCGGAGGATTTTCATCGGTCGCGAAGCAAACCGAGGTCTGCGTAACGCTGATCAAAATGGAAAAGGATACACGTACTACCGAAGTTGCTCGGTGCAGCGTACTCGAAGGTCCGTGATCTTTCGTTATATCTACGGGTTCGTTTCGAACTCGACGAGAAAGGAAAATAAAGAAGAAGAAAAAACGATCGATTGCTCAACGTCGGTTACGCAAGATGGAAAGAAAGTGCGAGATGAAGTAAACCAACTTCGTTGGTGGTTCAACGAACCGGAATCTGTCTTTTAGAAAATTTATTTTTGCGGTGCCCGTTGTTTTATGACAAGAACTTTTTTTCCGTCTTCATTATCGCTGGAAAAAGAAAGACTTTACTTTTCATTTATGAAATCGTGAGTCACAATATTGGGATTTCTTTGTCAATCCCTCCGCTTGTAATTTCAAGCAGAGAAATGATCAAATCTAGCGTCAAATAGATTGATACATTTTATTCATCAAGACTCTGTGTGTCATCCCTAAATAAACATTCCCCATCGAACAAATTATAGTATAAATAACCCAACAGCACTTCTCCAAAAGCATAGAAGGAGATAAGGTAGACAGACAGAGATCCTCATTATTTCATTCTAAAAGAAAATATCCGTTCTCATAATTTCGATCAAATTGATACTTGTAACCTGTCAATTACCGGTACCCGTTGAATGACTGGGCAAGTCTGCCTTGCCCGCCTCCCTGTTGATTACCGAGTCTTCGCCCCGGCAAATACAACGAAAGAAAGTAGATAATACGATGGAAGCTACGTGAGGGGCGGAGCGACGAAAGAAAAAAAAACCAACAGAAAATAAATAGAAAAAAAACGAGCGTGAAAAAAAAAATGTACTTAAGTCTTAGAAGTGGTGGTACGGTGTTGTATAGGTGGATGATGTCACGGAGGTGGCTGACTATGGCTGCGCTGCTCCATTAGATTACTCGGCACCTTCCCGAGGTAAGTAGCTCGTGCGGTGCGCGTCTTCTCGCAGCATCCCGCGATGCACCGCGATTCACCGCAACGTGCCACACCATACAACCGAGGCCACTGCCGCGGTGCACTTATTCAAATGGCGTTGCGCCATTCTTCCGCATAAACGCAATCGTGCCCCGGTCTCCGGTAACGCGCTCGCTCTCGTATCTACCGTGTGCTTCGCCGCATCTTCGGTCTTCTCCATTCCCGCTAATCTTATATACTGCTCCGTGAACTCCACTCGCTGCCGCGCACCCGACGAACCCGCTGAATGTCTAAGATTTTTCATTCGACACGCCTGTTCGTTGCAATTATCGAATTGACATCGAATAACGGTACAGGAAAAATCTACGAGCAAAGGATGCTGCAATCCTTTGAAAATTAATGGATTCGTGAAATAAATTTGAAAACGACAGTCTGATGTATTGATCGTGATATAGCGTCACTGGAGGAATTATTGTACTTCCATTGCAATGATTACCGATAACTGGGCGAGGAAATTAATTTTCGATGACTTTGGATCAAACTCAATCGTTTTAAATTAAAAGAGAATTTGTTTAACTTGTTCTTTGAGATGAGTAAATAACGTTTTTAAGAAAATGAATTAAAGTACGCCCATTGGAAACGGTTTTATTAACATTTACGGCATCGATTGGTTTTTTTCATGTGTACCTGGAAAAAGGTATCGCACATTTCTTCGATACTGTAGATTTCTCTGAGTCACCGGCAATTCAATCGTGCGGTACGACGTAATGTGACGAGGTTGGAACGAAGTTACTTTCACCTTATTCTCAGGGCTACGTCGATCGAGGCGAAAGAAAAATCGAAGAAAATTGCAAACGCATGACCTTCATCAACATTACAAAAGTGTCACGAATTGATTGACTCGATCGCTTTATGTGTGTAACTAACTGCGATATCGACCTTGTAGAGCCACTCAATCTTTCTGTTAGACTCGGGGAAATTCAAGAGCGCAATTTCTACAACCACGCAGAGTACGTCTGCGATATTTCAAGGTCCTCGATCGACCTCGAAGCAATTAACCCTTTGAACTCGGAGACATCCGCTCAATTCTATGTATAGATAATGTATAGACTATGTACAATTTTTTCTCTTGGGTTTGCGCGATGCTTTTGGAATTCCACAGCTCCCGGGCCGCAATAGTCGGAGTTCTGAGTATGTCGAGCGGGTTTTCAACGAGCTTGCGACAACGTCGAAATCCCGAGAGGCGATATTGACCGGAAGCAAGTTATCCCAACGGAATTCCGTATTAGCGAGTCGTCTCGCGGACGTGAACGTTGTGTTGCGCGTCGAGTCGATGTAACGACGTCCGAAACGATGAGAGGCAACTTCGGACGGCCGTGCCAGGATGTGCGGTTATCAATGTAGGAAGGTTACGTCGGAGTGATCGGGTCGCGGAGGGACTTCGAATGCACGGGTGCATGAATTCGTGCGCCAGACTTCGAGCTGCGATTTGAGGATCAACCGAATTCGTGGGTTCGCGAAGCGTGCTTTCAATCGTTCGTGATGAACGCTCGGCTATGCGGAATGTAGAATGCATAAATATATCTACACAAAGGTGGTTCTTATTCAAGTCATTTTCGAATTTTAATCGCGACAAGGTGTCAATAGATTTCAGAAAAAATTGGGAAAATTTTAGGCACAATTTGAACTTATTGGTTCAATTATTACTCCACGCGGATTTTAGGTTAAGTTTTTCGTTTAAAACTGCATGCACTCGACCTTTCCCTCGATAATGCAGTTGATGGGATGATTAATTATTTTTTTTCGTAATAGTGGGGTTCATACGCGTTAATTTTATACAGTATTCAATTTTTCCAGGAATAATTAGTCACTCTGGCAATATCATTGGTCAAAGATAGAAAAATTAGGCTCAACATTTTTAGTATTGTTTTGCAACCGATTGAGATCTTGTCACAATAAAAGTTCGAGATTCACCTAAATAGTAACTACTCTAATATGTACGCGTTGTAGCCATGGTTGACCGATCGATGTGGTGAAGCGGCCGCACTTCTGTCAATATTGGCCAGACGTGAGAAGCCTCTCAATGCTTTCTACACACCAACGAAAATAAGCAGTACATGCAGGCTGACGAATGAGCGATCGATGCACCTCCCTCCCCTCCTCCTGTTCGTTGCAATTGCGCTTGAACCTTCGTCCTACCTCCAATAGCTGAGCAGACATATTCGTCAAGTCATCACTTGATTCACAAATTAAAATCGGCAAGTCTTTCAGCACCAAATCCAACTACAATAATAATAAACCAATAGCCATTGGATAATTTGCGACAAACATAGAAGTTTTTATAAATCGATGTAATTGGAATGAACGAAATCCAACGTTTGCCACATTCCGAATCGCAAATTGGTCGACTAGATTATAATAACGTGCTCGGCACTCAATCCTTCGTGGAATCTCGCTTATAATTGATAATCGTTCGCTTAACCGCGTGTAAATTCTATAAATTACATTTAATTTTTCAAAATATATCGACTTTCGATCCGCTCGAAATATCCGGTTAATAAACCATATATTCGCACGAAGAGACGATCGATCAAGGCATGCGTAATGGCACGCTTCGCGTACCGTAGATCGAACGGTGAGATTACGCCGTTCGAGAGTTACGATAATAATCTGGATATTGCTTCTGCGTAAAGTCTCGCCGCTCGCGCGGGTTCTGCATCGATGGTTTGCCGGCACAAACGTTCCTCCATTTGTATACGTATTTCTATAGGTATAATCATACATGTAGGGACAATACGGTCATTTTTACGCGGCATTAGAGCAACTTATACGCCGCATCTCTCTCGCCGGCGGATCAGATAATTAACATTCAAGCCGGTACGTAAGATCGAATGAGGTCTGGTGCCTATCCAGGTTTTATCTCGCTTTCAGAAATGACTCCCGCGAAAAGGCGCTCGAGCTGCTCCCTCTCTGCCAATATCGACGTACACCGGAGCATCATACGTGCGTAAGCACGCCGGGTTTATATGCATCGAGATATCGTTGTAGATTCGACAAAAGAAAATGAAAAAAAAAGTTCGACAATGTTATATTAGCCGTGCGGATCGCATTCAACGATACAAGTTAACCGTTCAGATAAATCCGATGTGGCTATTCGAGGCGTCAACTTCGATTTACGTGATGGCACACTCGCGAGTGCGGATCGAAGGGTGTGAATCGACGTTCCGAATATTTAAAGTTCCGCCGGTGCGAAATCTCAAAAATGTAGAGTTCCAATCGCCAATGGAACGCCTGAATTATAGTCCAGACCATCTTGCCCGGTCGATGTAATCATGTTTTAACGCTTTGCGGTCGTTATCGTCTACCCTGAGCCACTAAAACAAAGCCCTTTGCGGGGAAATACGACCGCAAAGGGTTAAAAATTGTGGTTTTCGACCCATGGACTGTCGGCCCCGTGCTTCGGCTTCGAACCATGTCCGTCATTTTGCTCCGTCGAACCTTAGAACACTTGGAACTTAGATCTGCATCACTCACATTCGTCGATTTACACCAATGATTTGTCTATCGAACCTTCGAACCTTCGCCGAAGTTTCATTTATCTACGGCTTTTGGTATTTTCGTTACGGATATAAAACGCAGCAACGCAGCAACGTAGTACATTTTCTCATTGCTTGGCCAAACGTATGTACCTAGCGCCATCTGTGAGGATGCTACCACGGTATGCGAACCACAGTCGTGTACGCGCATTCAATGGCGAATGAATATTGATAGACTGATAATTATGCCGAGCACATTCCGCGCCTCGTTGTCCGTGATAATCGAACGCCAGTCACGGAATATGCAACGAGCGGTCTGTGTAGACTGATTCGCAGGGAAATATGAGCGATGTGCAGTCCCGAGCCTCCGGTTTACGTTTGCGACGCGGACGCACTGCATCAGAGACCGTACTAGTCGAGCTCGCCATCCGTATTGTTTTAATATTCGCATAAATATTAGGCGCACCGGAAGACAACTTTCATAATCCATTCAGATATCAGGCGTGTGAAATATTGAAAAAAAATTATACATATGTATAATTTTATATTATACATATTTTATATGTTCATTCATTTATTTATTTATTTGAATATTTATTTATTCATTCATTTACTTTTTTATTTATTGATTCATTTATTCATTCAGATTGCTTTTGACGTTATGACGATACATATAAATTGTGTGCTCGGTACTACGCTAGAAATGTGAGTTTGTCCGGACGGCAAGCAATATGAGGTCGAAAGTCTTATCGATGCGTATTGCTTATCAAGATTCGCGTTTTTTCCATTTTTTTTTTCATTTCAAGAGTCCTCTGGGCGAGTTGGCCGAGTTTCCGCAGTATTGCATCAAAGTAGTTTCGACGCTGGAGGCGATTACACGAGAAAAGCAGGTTGAAGAACGAGAAAGATATGAAGAAACGAAAAAAAAAACAAAAAAAATTGCCGACGGTGCGGGACCGAAAAAGCTTCTGGCCGGGTTTAACGGTACGATGCACAAGATGCTTGCACTTTGTGGAAATCATCACCGCAACTGGCACGTTCCATCCGCGAAACGTTTAGTCGATCACGGAAACATCTGTTTTCAACGAGAAGCAAAAAAAAAAAATAAATACACGTATAGACTATTGAGAAATTTCATTTTACCAAAGCACGGCAACAGGCATGGAAAAATCGTCAAAAATGTTATTTTCCATCTGTGGGGATTATTATGCAGTCAAAACCGACATTACGAATGTTATATGTTTTTACAATACCCCGGTTGCGAGCTTACAATCAGCTTTGACAAACGCGCGCAATGGACGATGAAAACGGAACTGGAGACGAACGGAACGACCCATCGAAATATGACCGTACGTTGGATAAACCCATTTTTTTACGTCTCTGTTGTTGTTATCTGTTTTTTTTTCTCGTTTAGTCCATTAAATCGAAAAGCTCTCTGGACGGTAATTCGAAAAGGAGCTTTTCCTCGTTATCGTAACAAGTAACTCCTGCATATACGTTGCACACGCAGACACTCGAACTGGAACCGTAATAGCGATTTCGTAAACGTGTATCATCGCCGTCATTGTTTTTTTCAATTTAAAAAAAACAATTTTTTTTACGTTTTTGTAAAAGCAGAAAGGATTTCATCGTTGTACGTCATTAAAAAATTCAAAAGCGGAGAAAATGAAAATGGGGATGGTTTTTTTCGTAACGCTGAATAACGAAATGGATTTAAAACCTAAAACAAACAAAAAAAAAATCACAGAATTCGCAGATCTGCGTCATACGTTTGCGTTGCATAATGCCGGATTTCGGCTTTGTGCGGGAATCAACGGACCGGAGAGCTCCCGAATGGGGAAAATTTCGTGGAAATATTAAATCTCCGCTATAACGAGGGTGGTACATATATATATATGCACCAACGGTATATAGTTATATGTATATACACATGGACACGAGAGAAACGACAAAGTAAAACGCGTATTCGCGTCGTTGATTACGCGCGGGCGATAACGGGCGAGTTTCCCATAAATACGCGGGCTTATTACGTCGGAGGAATTCTTGTGTCATACGCGAGCGTAGAATTTTAATTGAACGCGTGAATCAGACTCCGCTGATCTTGATCTCTCCCTTTTAAAGTCCGCGGACCGCGGTATCTATTACACAGGCCCGGTACACCGGCTCGCGGACTTCCAGGAATTAATAACGGAACATCGTGTATGAGGTATTCGGTCGAAGCGCCGACGACTGCTGGCCTGCGGAAATACCGACTCTAAATTCAATTACATCATTAAACTTAGGTTTGGCACAAGGTTGCGCATATTAACTAATAATGGAGGATGCGAAAGCACTGCCGCGTGCCTGGTTCTCGGTGGGAAAGCTCTGTCTGATTAATTCGCGGATTATATGGAGGTGGATGACAGAAAAAATTGCCATCATTGCAGAGATAGCGAATTTTCATCAGGTGCCTGAAGCCCAAACCCATTTTAAAAAAAACTCCATAAACATTTACTTGAGTGCGTGATTCACTCATTGGACCGAGTGGTCCAGAGAGATGTTTATTCCAATCAATTTGCACGGCACTGAATTGTTTATATACTCGCGTCATCGTTCAAACCAACCCTACTTCAATTACGGTTGTCATCGTTGCCCCAAAACATTTTCCTCTCGACGTTTCTCCGCGCGTGGAAATGGAAATTGAATAAATTTCCGGCTTAACGACGAAGTTCATCCACCTCGCGAAGTTCGAGTGTGTGCGCGTTTGGCGTAACTCCGAGCTCCTCGAGTCTGCAGAAACGCGCTCGAGACCGGTCGAGCTTTTCGTCGGAAACCCTTTCAACGATGGAAACTCCGCAACGAACTCGTTTACTTTGAAAACTTCGCGTTGACGGCGGTAACGCAACGTGCGACGAAACCCGTGGATTTCGCAATCGGTGTGTTTGGTTTTCGACGAGCCGGTAAATAGTCGCGCCAAACCACCCCGCATCCCACACGCCCGTATGACGTTGCGTAAGAGAGCCAATTAAAACGAATGCGTGTCGGGGTTTGATCACATGCAAGTGCCGTGAATTGCGCGTGCTTGATACGAAAATGAGGGTGTATTGGATAATCATAAGCGTGGGCCAATAAAAAAAAATATTCATAAATATTTTTATGCATACACATATATTTGAACACATAGAGTATAGGAAAGATCGGGCATATGTGTATATATTCTGTATCTAGACTGTATACAATGAGCAGACAATTTATGTACGATAATTCAAATTGGTATTTAATTCAATATTTCGCGTCGATGTAAATATGTAGATATAGTAGGAATCCTATTCTGGCAACATACAGTTTATATAGGAAAATAAATAATAATAATAATAATAATAGGTAATAATAATTATGATAATAATATAATTATAACTATTATTTATTACAATAATGTTTTGCATAAATTGATGTATGAAGTAAATCAATTATTCACTGGATAATTACTTTAATAAATACTAGTTATATGATTATTACTTATATTTATGTATAAATTGTATGTACTTGTATATATATGTATACAATAAATAATCAATACCAATAATTATTGTTTCTATATGAATTTAATTATTGATTTAATGATTATATGTATAAATAGTAACACCATACGTATATTTTTGTACATTTGATGTGTTATTTTTTTCCTTGGACGGCAACCAGAGTTTGTCCTTCTATCTCCAACAAAAAATTATTTCCTTCACTATTTAGAAACACCTGCTCCGCAGTGCATGGCCAGAATTTAGCAAAAAATTGAAAGAGTTTTATCCGTCATATTTCGTCCACAAAGAATTTAAATCCGTTCGAGAAAGGTTTTCCCGTTCGAAGAATGTAATAAACGATAATAACGCTGCTTATAACCCGAGAAAAGTTTGAAAAATTTATTATCAAGTTTTCCGGGGTGAAAATTTCATCGTTATTGCGTCAAAGTTTTGGAATTAGCTTTAAGCTCAACGATATTGCTTATCGTTTGCTCGCTACCAACGGCCTCATCCTCCAGCTCGAATATGCCACTTTTGTTTTTATTTTGAAAAGACGGATTAATGTCCAGTGCACGAATTATTTCAGTTCGGGTAGTCGCGACAATGCGGATTTTTTTTAGCTATTCGTTAGCGCACGAGCGATTGGGAATTAAAAAAATCCTATACGATTACGATTCGTCCAAGTGCGACGATAACGTGTGTATAGCTCGGTCAGCTGGCAGTCGATTCGAAGCTCCTTTTGATAACCCAAAAGCTTTGATGCATCTGCCAGGAATTCGTAGAACAGTTCATGGAATACGTCTATAAAGGGCGAGAACGTTGCTTTTGACGTTATGAAATGGCTAATACGTAATCAAATCAAAGCCCAGCTTTGCAAACGCCCGCTTCGATCTAGATGCAGTCCACGCTTGCCGCGAGCTTATCAGAATATTTTCCCCAAAATCGTGGTACGACAAATTAGATGAATGCATCGTATACGTGTGTCCATCTATTCAATCACGAAAGCACGCTAATTGTCGGGCGGTCGAGACGCAGATAAAAAAATTCCGGGTTTTCGTGGCAATTTACCTTCGGGTAAGCACCCGAATGCAAGCCCGTCAGAGATTACATGAATTTGAGAGAAAACGAATTAAAAATCTATGTCCTTGTCGGAAAAATCAGATACAATACATTTTTGTGTTGCCAATAATTAATTCAATATGCCCGCGATCACGATCTTCACAATTGTACAGTTCCGACAATAATGACCAAACTTTTCATTCAATCAGCGATTAATTTTAAAAACAATTCGCAAAGTTACTGTTAAAAATTAATTAACACACTTGTCGAATGAAAATACTCATAACGATTGAACAGTTCCATAGCCGGATGAAAAAATTGATGCAAATCAACGAATTAATTAAATAAAAACGGGTTTATTGCTGAAAATAGATGACGCTGTACTCGACGGAAATTAATTTATTGATATTAATTTTGATTGAATAAATAAAACAATTTGCACTCTTTATTACATTTTCCAAAGCTTTGTGAAAAAGCTGAACCAGAATAAAATTCGCTATGACGTCTGACTCGGGTATTCGTTCATGTTTAATTCGCTCGTCGACGGGGGAAATCAGGCTTGTTTCACGTACAGACCACAGCGAACTTCGCAGAATAGCTATTACAGTATTCAGAGACTGGTACGATCGCATGTTTAATATGTAATTGCCGCATGAATTCAATTGCGATGAAACGGGACATGCGTTCGTTCCCACTCGCTTACACCTTGCTGCTGTAACGTTTGTCGTTTCCAGTTTATCCTAGTTTTCAATTATTTTTTCTTCTTACGTCCCGGTAAGTATGGTCCCGGTAGGTGATGTTCCGGTTATCTTCGCGTGTCTCTTTTTCTTGGCTCATTCTTGAAAACGCAATAGTTTAGAAACTTTTTTTTCTCATAAACGCAATGATGTAATAAACGAGTACCATAACCTAACACACAAACACGGGTTTGACATTTGTATGAGCACTAAAGTCTCGTTGGTTAGAACAACCGGGGCTTTTCGGCTCGTTTCGAGACCCAACGTCGGTACAAAGCCCGTTAAGCCACCGAGATTTATTTTGTATTGACTTTGTAACACTTTGATGCAATAAATAACCCAGCTTCCAAGGTGCAGCTGGGAACATCTGTTCTGTGAAATTGATAAGAGGCGCATGGATCGTACGTTTTTATCTAGCAGAGAATTCATTGCCACGAAAAAAATTCGTGAGTTCCATCACCGGAATTTCCAAAAATCCAAAGAAAACAAAATGTTCGATTTGGAATTTCGCTTGTCCATCAGTAATTGTGATGCCACGAAAACAATTTGTGAGTTTTATTATCGGCAGTTCCAAAAATTCGATTGATAAAAAAAGATCGCGGAATCGTCATTGATCAAAATAGCCCCTAGTCTATTCCTCGGGGGTCCGCAGTCGTATATTATTTCCTGTTTATGCAAGACAAACAATTCATGCAGATTAAGTTGATTCTTATTTCGGTTATTTTCGAATTTTTATTTGCAATTTTTCTATCGTTCGGTAATTATATTGGCGGGGCGACTAATTGTACCCGGAAAAATCCAATACCATATGAAATTAGAGGGCATGAACCTTATTTTAAACATTAAAAAAAAATCGACACATATATGTTATCTCATGCGACGTTAACACTATTTATAAATTGATCGATTTTCGTCAGAGGAACGTTGTATCATTGTCCCAACTAGCCCCGGTCTTCTCGGAGGTTTCCAGTCGTATATTTTTTATCGTATGCAAGACTAATAATGTGTGTACATACACGAATGTACAGGTGAGTCCTGGGTGCGGGGGTGTGACACAAGAGAGATAACTATCTTTGAGTGATCTACTTACGTCATGTCACGGTAGGCAAAATCGAGGTGAGTCGCGTGAGAACGTAGCCAGTTGAACCTTGACGATAGCTATGTGATGTAGAGAGAGACTATTACGGGCGGTTCTTTCATACGCTCGTCGTTCCGAGTGCAGAAACAACTTCGGTACAAACTACCTACTGTCAAGCTTTCCGTATGACTACGATTCTCCGTACCTCTCTTCGTAATATATACACACACATGCATATGCACAGCGATTGCCGGAGCTTCCATTTTACCGAGAAAACGACGCTTCCTTTTGTGCTTCGCGATCGTTTCGCGGTCTTCGGGCCGCTCTTAGGTTTCCCGCCGAGAGCACGATATTCAACGTCGATGAAACGATGTAACGTCTTCGCGCGAATTAAACTGCGCCGGTAAAGCTCGAACTTTGCCGTCAATAGAAAAATAATATGTCGCTTACGAGAGAATACCCGACGAAATAAATGGGACGAGGCCTGATTTTTTACTGTCCTGGTAACCCGAAGAAAAAAAAATCACATCGATCTTACGTTTTTTTTCACTAATGTCGAGTTCATTTAATTCAAACCGAAATTTCGTCAATTTTTCTGAAACTCTCAATGTTCTGTTTTTTCGTTTCATCGTTTAAATTAACGACGTCTCAATGTCCGTCGATCAAATTCTCATCTCGCTTCCGCGAGCCGTGTGAGAGATACATTACTACAAAAATGTAATGTGGTTAACCACTCGATGGCGCAAAAAAAAATGCGGGTTATCGGAATGTTGTTACGTCCTCGGTCGATTATGTATACATATTTTTGCACTGTAAAGAATAATAGTTGAGCCGGACGAGCAATCGGATGATCAATCACTCAATCGAGAATGAATGACGTAGCCAGACAGCCGATATGGACCGCGGCAACAGATAGGGGGCGTTACGACGACCAAGGCCGGATCGCATAACACACTCGTAACAAAAGAGCATAAAAAGAAAAATTCAGAATACATCGATAAATAAATTGTTATAATTCGCTCAACGCTCGCGCAGTACGAAAATTAATTCAGGACATGTGAAACCCTCATCTTCGTAATTACACCGTTGCTTCGAGGGTTCAACACAACCCGATGTGATACATTAAGGATCAACGACAAGCCACGCAAGTATACTTTATTTTTATAAAGTATACAAGTCTGTCTTATTTTTCGACCTTTCATAATAAAAATACACAGAAAAAACAGCATGGATCAGGATTACAGTGCCAACTCAATAATTTTCCACAGATTTTTCTCTCAGTGTAGCTGAATCCAGCGTTCACGACACAAGATTATATTTCGAAAAATTCGAGATCAAAAAAAAAAAAACGAAACCCGTAAGATTACAGACGGGAAGAGGATGCGTTGCCCGGGCATTTATCTCACGCGGTATGGAAAGGCAATGGAAACCGGGGAGTCTCCGGGGCATGTACGTTCATGCGGCGGTCTTGCGACCACCGCCCGTAACCAGCGAAAAACAGAAGACATTAATTTCGTTCGGTATATTCGAATACCGGCACGAATAAATATAGAAACGTATTATAAATAACGATGGGGGGTTTTTTTTCCAAATTTATTTTTATCTTCGTACGGTATACAAATGTGGTTATTTCATGTATGTTTACCGTGTGTGCGTGTATGTTAGAAGGAGGCTTCGAATGTTCCGCCAGTGCGATTACTCTTCCACGGCTAATATGGCGATACACGAGTACGTCAACGATACCCGATAAGGCGGTTTGTCGTATAACATTCGCGCATATAAACTTTGCTATTGTCCTCGATCGAATGGAGGAACGAATGATATTGAGGTGGTATTTGGGAAGATATTCGCGAGTTGGTTTCCATTCCACGGAATGCATCGTGGCTTCGTATACCGTGCCGGCTATATGTATTTCCGGAGAACGCGACAGCGCGATGCATTGTGGGATGCTTCGCCGGCTAATGTTTCCGAGTGTTGGCGCGATGGTGATAAACAGGAGACTGTTTTATTTGCTCGTGGGGTGGAGCTTTGAGTACAGCGAGTTTACGTTATTTCAAGGTACAGTAGGGTGTGTTTAAGGGGGGGAAAAATGTCAGCACGTTTCAGATTTAGATTATATACTATCGGAAAAAGTTTGACCAAGTCTGCGTCTATTTAGACTATTCTAAAAGATTTCGCAGTCATTATTAGGATTAGTGTTGAAAAAAGCTCCAGGCAGGTATTGCATTCTTACCAGGATCAATCAACGTAAAATAAAAATATATATTTCGATTAAAAAATTGCCCTCGATACTTTGCTGTGGCAGCTTAAACACGGCACGAACCCTTTAAATTTACGGGTTACAAGCGGCAAACAGCCGGTAAATTTACAGGCAAATAAATTTCAAAGACGTTCATTTCGGAGTTCGTACAGAGCAAAACTACTGTAGCGTGCAAATGCGTATGTATACATATATACATATATACATATTATATATATCTATATACGTGTATCAAACGCCATGATGGAACATTCGCTTCGTTGAATATTGAGCGTATGCTTAAGCCGGGATGCTCTTCACGTTTCGATATCGCGAATCGGACCTCGTCGACAAACGGTATTCCACGCGGAACTTCTCGAAGGCGCAACAGCATCCTGTAGTGATATTAATGCGCAAACGGTGTGTTACTCGTGCCATTTTTTTCTCTTTTTTTTTTCAAATGTTGAGGAAGATCGTAACCCTTTCTCGTCGTTTTATATGGAGCACCCTCATTTCCTTCGGTATATGTAGATGTGTCGATAGAAGCGTGCTCTTTCTCTTCCTCTCTCTCTCGTTCTCCGTGCAACGAAACCGTTCAGCAGCACATTTACGGCTAAGTCTCTACTTGAAGAAACTTCTTTTTCATACAAAAGAAAAAGGAATTGACGCAAAAATGTGTATACAGCACGAGCATAGCTCCTCGTGGTTGTTCGACGTGCTTGTAACGCAACGCGGGCATTAAATTCCACTTGGTTCCGCACTCGTCTATTTCCACTTCAAAGTTAAGTTCAAGGAGTGAAATGAAGGGGCTCAGACGGTCGCGAGAGGAAAACAGAAAAATATAAGAACCTCGGGGGTTCGGATCGAAGAATGTATTTTTCGTAAAACCATGGGTGTAAAACTCGGTGGAAAAGAGAGAGCGTCTGCGACCGACACACGCCACCCCGAGTCGATGATAAATAAAACGATAAGAGTTGTCGGAGAGCGTCAAAGTGGCCGCAGGGGGCATTTCCGGGAAATGGTGCGCGCGTGTGTGTGTGTGTGTTTGTAAAACTTGCGGGCAAACCGCACCGCCAGCAATCTCTTGATAACTAACCCTCCGCCCTCCGGCAGCCGTTTCCATTCGTTCCAAAGTTTACTCAGCAGCTCGACGACTTTTGTGTTTACTCATACGGCAGCTCGTTCGATCGGCGTTACTACTTCACCGTTCGTTCATTCGTCAATCAATCATGTCACGCGTAGTTTTTTCTTCCTATCTCTTTGCTGCTTTTTCTTTCTTGTAATGGAATTTTAAGGTGCCGAACGTGCTTGCGGGTCTATGACCTACCGGGATTTTACGATAAGAGGCCTGTCCGAAAAAAAAGCCTGGGGTTATATTTCGATTTTGGTTTGGAGATAGAAGCTGGCCTTTATTTGGGGGTAACAACAATTTTTGGGAAATTAAAAATGTCAATATTTCTCGCCTTGCAATTATTTTTGGCCTCTTGTGTTATGTATTTATGATTTTTGAAGATAAGAAACGTTTTCTATTTTTTTATACTGTTCTATCGTTGCGATATTTGAAATGGAAATTAACTCTCGTTGAGCAAATACAAAGAAAAATCCCAGAAAGTGTGCACTGGTTTCGCAGATTTATAATAACGAGTGGAAATAGGGAGTTGCCGGCTATGCAATTTACTAATCATCGCGACATCGCAAGCCTTGTGGACTGAGTCATCCACCGAACGAGACACTAAAATATCGAATATTGTATCGATCAGTAAAATTCGTCAATAATAATTCCACGACTGATAATCGACGATTGATAATTATATCAACTTATAACCTTCGTAAATTTGTGCATGTGTGGATCAATAATTGATCCACAATTAATGGATGGATTAATCCATCCATTATTTATTTATTCAAGGTTTGCACACTATTGATTCGTTTCCAACAATCCCCCGAGCAAGCGGGGAATCCCCCGTTCTCCCTTTTCGATCCACACGCAAACTCACGAATATCTTTTTATGCACTTCACCATCGCGACTTTTCGCGATCCACGACACGTACTCGCAGCGAGCACACCCGAATAAACAGTTAAAAGCTCCGAGCGGATAGATTTCTCCGATTCCGGAAACTTTACCAACATTTTTTATTCTGTTTCACATCGCGCAGGGCTAATTCGTGCACTAACTGACTCTCGTATTCCACGAACGACTCTGACCATCGTTCGAGCAAAAGCTCAAAATTGCAGCTTTCAACCTTTTATCCGGGCCGCTCAAACGCCTGTCTCGTTACGCGCGGATTTGGGCTATCCACGTGTAATATTTACATCGCTTTGGGATTTTTTTTGTGGGTGCAACGGTTTGTTGCAGCTTGTGCAACGGATGCCGCTAGCGCGCGACGTTCAAGTAAACTTTTGGAATTCGGGATTTATTTGAGTAGCCTAATTATTCACGTTTATGGTATTTTCACTTGCTAACTGTATTTGCAATCGAGTTTCAACTGATTCCTCGCTGGTCTGCGTAGAAATGCGTTGAAAGTACATCCTGTGATGATCGTTTCCAGTAGTTCGCATGACGGCCACCAGAGCTGCACTGCTGGAGCAATCTTAAATCCATTTCCGGATCTATGCGTAGAATCAACCAGCAAAAAAATTTCCTTGAACCAACTTTTCGACGCTTCAATATAATAATTCGCAGAAAATTAATAAAATATTCGACCTTTTTTTATCAGCCATCCTTTGCGAGGGCTTTGGACGGAAATAAAGCCCTTCGCGTAATTTTAATTAAATCTTTTATTCGAATCAATGAATTTTCTCTCAAAGAAATGCAATTTCTTGTGAATTTTTAATTATTGCTGAAATACAAAGACGTTCCTTTATACTAAATTCTACTCGCTCGCTTCATTCGTCTGACGTTTTACTCAAAGTCAACTTAAAAAAATTAAAAAAATTGTTAATTTTTTTATCGCAGGTCGTGCGTACAAAGAGACGCCATACGAATGTCTCCCAGACTCTCATTTAATGCACTTTGGTGCGGGATTCATTCCATGGGTTTCGCGACGTGTCGTGGACGCGTGGGCGTTGCGGACAATATACACCAACCGACGTTTCCCCGCTATAATGGCCAATTAAAACGAACATTTCTTTCTTTCTTTTCTTTTTTTTTTTTTTCTTGCAGTCTGCCATTTTTTTCCATCGTAATTGGCGTAACGGTACAGACGAATACTGAGCATCGATTTGATCACAGTTAGAGAATTAATCAAACGGCACGGGTCAAGCAAACGCAGTCCAAACCGCAGACCCTTTTTTCCCGCAATTTTTCAATGTTCCGTCCCTTTAACCCAAGACTGGCCGCCGTATGCGACCCAACGACTTCGGTCACCTCATGAGGGAAATGCCGCAATGCTTTCTGGGCGGCAGCGTTGCCATGTCGCTCATCTCCTGTGGCACGAGCGTGGAGGACTACGTTGAAGAGTGAGGAAACTTGTCGCGAGTGCGGCAACGTCACCAGAAAAAAAATCACTAACGAGTCTGGTTACCTCGTGAGGGAATCCTCATATTTCAACGTTTGTTCCATCCAATTATTTTCATCCTTCCATTTGATTCGAAGAAATTATAATTAATTTCTATAAGCTTCAAAGAACAAACGCGAATTTTTGCAAAAAAATTCCGCCAATGGTTTGGAGGTAAAAAAAACTATGCGCGCCGAGGATTTCCTCATGCGGTGACCAACCTGGGATTAAAAACGAACTTTTGTGCTCGCTCATACGACTTTGTCGTGTTTGACTTGGTAGTCCGTTATTTCTTTTCAACTTTGCTGCATCTCCTCGAGGACTCGACCCGACGCGCGATTATTCTCTCGAAGAGGTCACCCCGTTGCACATCTTCGTTTTTCCGTTTCGTATTCGCAATACCCCGGGGAGGCTCGAGTGGGGCGGACTTTGAGAATAGCAACGGGTATAATGCCAGCATGGAGCTCGGCCAAGTCGTAGCCGAGCGAACTGTATATATACGATATACACATGTATACAGAAGAAATTGAGAAAACTCGAGTGGATGTGAGGAGCGCGAGGAGCCGGGAATGGAAATCTGCGTTCGTCCAGCGTTGCTTCGCTCGATCGTGAATGGAAGCTTAGCTCGAGATGTCGGAAACAAAAGTCGTTCGCCGTTCGAAACCCGGCGGGGTACTATCGTTGGGTCTTCTGGGAGATGTGAAGTTATGGCTCAGGAAAATATATCAGAAATCCATTTGGTATTTCAACGTTTCGTTGCACGAGAGACTGGATAATGTAGTTCTCATACGTCGTCGTGAAAAATAAAAAAAAATAATTATTTAGAAGACCCGAATGATGTAATTGGAGATATATATTCTGCATACAGACTGTAGATTATTCATACATATTGAGTCGAACGGTATTCAATATTCGGTATTAATATCGTCGAAATACGTTATATACATAACTCCTATGCTGTTTATGCACAGTTTATATTAAAAAAATTAATTCAATTATAATTAATAATAGTAATAGGTAACAAAATGAAAACAATAATAATAATAATAAATTATTATTATATTATATTATAATAATAATAATAAATTATTATTATTATTATTATTATTATTATTATTATTATTATTATTATTATTAATATTATTATTTTCATTATTATTATATCGACAATAAATGATGGATGAAATATCGATTCGATTTATTTTTTATGAATTAGTCAAGTCTGCATACAAAATATATATCTCCAATTTCCTATGTAATCTATAATTTTTCCCACTAAGGGAGCCTTGCGAAGAAACATAAAAAATTGATAGTCAATTTAATTCGAAGAACAAAATACCGTAACGGGGCTATATCGACACAGTAGGAGGAATTTCGAACACAGATTTTCAATACGACGAAGTTTGCACGTACAATCGTAAACATTTTTTCTTATATAATTATAAACGCGCTGTAAATACGTTTAACTCGCGGGGTTTTATTCACGCAAAGTTTTTCGTTCCGTCTATTAAAAATTCCATGCATCCGCGAGCGACTGCACAATAGAGCGGAGTAATGGTTCGATGGTATGGGCAAAGTACACTGCTGGGTACCATTCCTCCTAGATTATCGCTGGCCAGAACGTGGAGAAAACACGTTGCATGGGAGTTAAGTTTTATTACACAGGCGACAGTGAAAAAGACTGCGAGCATACACCAACGTAATATCGCATTAATTCTACCGTATATTCGAGAAACCTCCGAGCCCGGACTTCTTCTCGCATCAGCCGGGAGATCTATTTGAAAAATATTCAAAACCGTCGATGCAAAGATTCTTCAATGTTTTTCGTTTATAATAATTTCGGATGTAAAAACTCAACGACCAAAGCTACGTATTACGAGAGGTTTGCGATGATCGTTGAGACGGTGACGTTGATGACATTGAGAATAATTAATTTGCTCGTTGAAACGAGCGAGAGATCCAACGCCAGCCTCGATTATGTCACCGTTTTTATCGTCAACCCAGCCTCTCGACCCGACTTCGTGATTCTTATGAGTCGACGGCACAAGGATTTTCCAACCCACAAACGGTCTAATTATAACTGCTGAACAACAAATTCAACGAATTATCGACAATTGTCGACATAAAAAGAAAATGTCATACTCGTAAAATAGTCATTGAAATATCTCGATCGATAAAATTCTCGTCTAAAACTAGGTTAATTCGATCAAACTATTTTTTTCCTGACAATTTAGTATAAAAATATTCTGATAAAGGATCTTTTTTATCTCGCAATATTTTTTATGGACAATTTGTCGAAGGAAACGAAAAAAAAGCAGCGATGTATTATCAAGCTGCATCGACGAGACCTCCTGGATTTGTGTTGTACCTTAAAAGAGTAATCGACAGGTGCATAACCCGATAAATCAACGGCGAAACTGACGTTCAACCCCGCGAGAAGTATTTTCGTTGTAAATTTCTTCGTAAAAAGTCATGAAATAGCGTCATAACGGTCGTCTTCACTTTCTTCTATTATCGCAGACGTTGTACCTTCGCGGGCCGTCTCGGGCCGCGCGCCTTCGCCCCGTTGAACTCATAAAAATCGTATGAATCATATTTACGAGTGTACCGAGGAGAAATCCGTTTTCCTTCTCGCTTTTCTAACCAACCCTGTATATTGTTGTATATACACGTCGGCGAAAGACGGAGATTGCGGAGCGATGGATGTATAAATATATATACTCGCGCCTATAACTCGCACCTAGCCATTCGAACGCAGGATCGAATCTTCGCACCGAAATCCGGATCTTTCCGCGCGGCTTCTGTGCGATAACTTCCCGAAACTTTGGATCTCCTCCGACGAGTTTCATTTTCCAACTATATGCTGCAACTGAAACTTTCATCTTTAGTAGTAGAGACTGCTTGAAAAAATCTCGGTTCATAGCATTGTCAAATTATGGCAATTTTTTGTCATTTTGTTATCTTTTCTCTCATATTCCCCTTTCCAGTCTTCGCTTTCCTGTTATCGACGGAACATTATATATTGCGAAAACAAACGGTAGTACAAAAATGAAATGCCATGAAAAACGCAAATAGATAAATTCGATGAATTTAATCGAACTTAATTTGAATCGTTTTTATAAATTAGTGAATTTTGTGCTATAACGCAACCACTTATCTGTCTACCTACTACGTGGAAAGAAATAAATCGTCCTTTATAGCCTTATCAAAATTCCAAAATGTTCCTCTTTCTCTCACGCGATTCTTTCACGTTTTATCTTCCGGGTTTTCTAATCAACGAAAAAATTATATAACATAAAAACACACGACAGTGATAGGATAAAAAAAAAAATTTTAATTGCAAATAAATAAATTCCGTGAATTTAATGAAACTTAATGTGAATCAATCTTATAATTTTAAATTTTTTAAAAATCCTTTTCCCCAAGTATTTAGGTTATTTCTCTTGCAGCTTGACGTTCATCAAACACGCTGTGACAAATCATCATAAAAGTGGCGGATTTATTCCGTGGACAGAGAAAAGCTCCTTATGAGGTAATTATCGTAGCGAGTGGCTCGTACCGAGCAAACTTCTCTCGAAACTCATCCAACGAGGTGATAACCGGTGAGATCGGAGAAAGAGTCACGAAAGGCGACGGCGTAAGAGACGGAAGGATCAGAAGTGTGTTTTTGGGTCACAGAGACGCGGCGGGATTCCACGACGCCGAGCGACAGAGTTTGTCGGATCTCATGCAATCCGTCACGAGATCCCTTCGTCGTTTTTCCGCGTGTACAAGTGCCAAGCGCAGTATCTTTCGTTATTAAATGACTCATCGTCGTTGACGTTACGATCTCTCACGAGGTTCTCTGATCCCACGCATTTACGTGCCCGCACGCTCGTCTACTGTGTCTTTTGGTGAAGCTTTGACCCACATTTTCATTGGTCATGGTGACTACGATTTGTTTTTGTTTTTTTTTTTATACAAGGCTATATCCGTATTTATCTGTTTTTTTTCCTCTTTCGGGTGTTATTTTAAGTCGATAGCGTTCAAAGATCAACAAATAAACATCCAGAACAACGTCGTTAAGCAATATAACATCGTATGATGTTTCAGCTCGTGTATTCGATGCCAATTGGGCAATAGTAAAAGCAGTAAGTACTGTCTAGAAAGATTTTATTGGATGTTTTTTTCTATCGAGAATTTTTTATATATGAGATCAAGGTAGTGCTTATTTTGGCTTCTTCTGGAATTTGGCTGCTCCCAGAAAATCAAATGGTTCGAAATAATAAAAAATATATTTTTTTAACACTTGAGTGCCCTATCTCGGTTTTTGACACTGTCGCCAACCCCTCAAAATTTTCGATTGAAGTAACAATGTTTGAAGACGAAAGAACTTTTTTTAATGTAACTCGAAAAAAATAATTGCTCATAATCCATAAAAATTTCTTGGTATCGCTATTATGGTTGGTAAAAAACTCACCAAGTTCAAAATTTGTCGGTGCAGTTGTTCAGTGATAATAAAGAAATGTTTAATATAAGAACGATGTTATTTAGATAGAGAACTAGATAGAGAATTTGGGGGTTGGCGGCAAGGTTGATTCGAGTTTGTAACGTGTGATCCACAGGTGCGGCACACAATACCGCGGTATACCCGGTACACAGAATGCAAAGTGCCGAAACGAAACGACGAAGTGGTTGCGTCGTCGAATTTCGTTGACCAATGTGTGACGACCATTTGCAAAGCTCGAATCGCCTCCGCATGTATGTACAGCGAGCTGCTGGTACCGCCGCTGCGGCAAGCACCGGGAGTTCCACCCGAAGCTTACGAAATGACCACTTTCGACAAACTCCACGCTTGCACATCAAACTTGTTCGCTCCTTTGTTCCGAACTCGTTTGCGATCAAATTGCGCTGTTTCGAAAGCAACGAAAACTCGTCGTCGTTACGGTGGTTGGTCAAATTTACGACGATGTTACTCCTCGGAGCTCGAACTTAGACGCGCAATAGAATTTGCTTGGGCGATTTTCTTGACAGATGTGGGATTCGATCATTCGTTTTCGGTTCATTGCGGACATTAAACTCTAAGTTTTACGAAAAATGTTGCACATGAAAGTTCGCTAACCGAGTCACGATGAATTTGATGATTATAAGAATTTTTATTGTTCGATTGAGTATTCAGTAAGAAATTTTGATCGATGTTTTTCAAAAATAATGTTTGATCTTTCATATAATAGATTTGCGAAAAATATATTGTGATTATTTGGAAATAAGTACAAACGTATTAACTCGAGTACATGAAGAATATTTTGGCTTGAATTTTCGAAAATAGTTTGCTTTAGCAAATATATAATACAATAATAAGATAATAAATATTATAATAATAATAATTATTTTTATTTTCATTATTGTTATTGTTGTTATTATTATCGGCACTAACCAAATATCGAGAAAATCGAAACCATCGAAAGAATTCAATATAAATATCATACAATATAATTCAATAAAATCCAATTTTGCCGAGTAAATAAATTATCGGAGCCGATCGAATGTGGTGCGAATTTTTGACGTTGTTAATTCAAACCGAGCTAGAAACGCGAGCGGGTTTCTCGTTCGGTTTCGAGCGCGGAAGTTCGAGAGGCTCGACTTCTCGCGTGACTCACGGACTCAGCGACGCGCGTAGGTTTCACTTTTTTACTTCCTCGCGAACGAGACGACGCGACGGGTTACCTTATAGTATAGTGCGCCTATACGCGCCTCGAGCGAAAGAGCCGCGAGGTTATCGCTGACGAGGCGGGGGAGCACAGACGCACTGGGTAACCCGGTGTGTTCCGGTTTGGCCACAACCGGTCCACTGACCCATTTTGCATTCGGCCAAGATCGTCATTTAATGTGTTTTTTTTTTTTTTCCCAACTCTTCGCTTTGTGCTTCCCAAACACTAAAAATGTGCATTATCTCGTTCTCCACTTTCGCCGTAGGTAAGGAGTATTCACACAGATCGAATTTGTCGAATTTCTCTCGTGAAAAACGAATTTCCGCACGTTACATGGTGCCGTTCATTTGAGAAGCTAACAGAGTGTTGTTGATAATTGATTGATTTTCGTTCCCGAACGCGTTCGGGCGATTCAACTACACCGTTGATAGGTCGAAGATAAAACTCCATCTGCACAGAACTAATTGAGTAAGTTTGAAATCTCAATTCAAATATTGCAATAATCCCATAACATAAAATAAAATCAGTACCAAATTCATCATAAAAAGAAACAAAAAACAACAATCATCAAGTTGTCCAATCGAATTAAAAAAATTGCGTCACAAGTTCAAAGAACCTCCTCAGTACCATCATAATATTCAAAACCATAACGAATGAAAAAAAAATTGCACAAAAAAACCTAATTCCCGAATATTTTCAGTAGCATTTGAATGGCGAGTAAGATATTTTTGACGAAGCACGTCCGATAAAATGACATAGCGGATGCAATAAAATACGGGAATTGATAAAAGGACGTCGGGTCGATGCGGCAAATGTTGGGAGACGCGAGAAAAATCGATACGATGAAACAACGAGACGAACTGTGAACCCGAGATAGCTATGAGGGCGGGGGAAAGTCGTAGCTAGCGATAACGGAACCCGAAGAAAGAGATTGAGTCATTCCGAAGCCTCGGGGGGTCCAAACGCGAGAGGCGAGCGCATCAGCTTGAGAAGCATTATGCAGAGTGATAGACGTCTGACCTCGGGGGCGAGCCATACAGCCGGTCATCCAGATGAACCGAGACGGATAACGTCTGTCCCGGTGATAATCCAGAAGCGAGAGCAACCGCATCGGACCTCCTCGAACGATGTTTCTTCTGCGGTTGTAATATCCCGTTGGTCAATCGCGACACTCCGGCAATCAGTGAGCGCGCTCTAATCAACTCGTCGGATCAAAGTACGCGGTTGTACGTCGTCGTTCCCCGGGCTCTCGATCGTCGACACAGACGCCGCCGCGCCTCAATCGTCTCCACGACCCGTGTCTTACGGTACAAATTGTCCTTGCGGTGAATAATGCAGACGTTGTATATATGTATATTTGTATATACATCACTGCTCGGTCTATTAATCGAATGGCAAACCCGAGTACACGGAGGCAACCGGGGCGTGATGAACCGTATCTTCGATGAGTTCGTTTGATGGAATTGCGAATCGGTTGATGGAAATTTTTATACGTTCGATGAAATGATACTTTTTTGAATGAGAAGAATTTAGAAGATATTTTTTATAATATTTTTCAAAGGTAGGGGTGGGATTTTGAGGATGAATGAGATTTTGATTTTCATTTTGGAAAAGAAAAAATGCGTGACATTGCTCGGCATATTTATCGATGGTAACTTAGGTACGAAGAAGTAATTGGGGCATATAACGTCCCATACCAGATAAATTCCTTCAGTCTAACTTCGAATAATTTAACATTTTGAAATCTATTATCGAACATTTTCGAGACGTGTGCGTGGTTTTTCAAAATCGGATGAGGTTTTCAACCTTATTATGAATGAAAAGTCTGACATTGAATTGGAACAAAAGAAAATGTACTCGGGCCCATGCAGAGCACCCGATTTTCCAATCGCAAAACGATAATTGACCAATGACGACGAATCCCTATCGAAGGAACCGGAAATTCGTTATTGGGTCAGGTGTGACGGAAACGATGGAGTCGAACGACGTCCGTGACCGAGGCTGTGTATTCGACGTGCTTCTGACGCTATATCGACGATGCTTGGGAATATCGAGCGATTCCAAGTGGTCTACAGCATACGTGACGGGTTTCGTCGAAGTTTCGCAATGGTAGCTCCCCCCCCCCCCCCCCCCCCCCGCTTAACCACGTATTATTGCCAATACGACCGACGTTAATAGTCGAAACGGGGTGTTATGCCCACGATCGATGGAAACTGCGCGCGGCCAACTGCGGAGGCTGCACACTCGCCCCCGCAATGAAACATCATTGATCCACATATATGCACGCGTTGCAATAGCAATGTGCATCGCAATGGAAATACCGTGAACACGTTTCCGCATAACATTGCCGGTGACAAAAATACCGCGAGAATGGACGATCAAACTTTTCACATCTACTTCAAGGTTTTGTGTCGAAACGTTTTATTCAGAAAGTTACCCGGGAATGAAGAATAAAACGAGAAATTCTGCAATATTTTATTTGTCGAAGATTTCTTGGCGAACCATGAAATTTGGTTTTTTTTTCCCTCGTGAATATTATCACGACGAAAATGGAACGAATAGAAGGATCCTGAGTGACGATTTTTTTTTACTTGCAAACGATCGGCGGATTTTTTTTCGAAAAAATTGGACTTTGTCCTATAAAGGTTTTGAAAATTAACTATAATTAAAAAAAAGCAACCGACAATAGGCCCGCAATCTCGAGGTGCAATCGTTTCGAACGCGTGACTGCGTTCAGTCTCGCACTCGCTGGAGCATCGAATCATGGACCAGAAGTACATTTAAGCGATCCCCACAGGAGAAACGATTGCAGCAACGGTGCAAGTCGGCTGCAGACGCGCTCCGAAGCCGCACGAGCTTCCAACAAAGGGCAAAAAACCCTTTGCGGCGAGAGAAATAAAATTATTGCAGCCATAAGAGTCATTAGCATTACAACAAATATAAAAAAAATTAAGATTGAAAAAAATAAAGTAAATTCCAAGCTAAAACGCCCAACCCAACCCCAACCGGCTCTGCAGTAGCAGAATAAGAACGTGAAAAAAACCCACTGAAATTACTTCCACGCAATTAACAACCGTAATTACACCCCGAAACTTTTTGCGATGAGTAAAAAAAAAAAAAAAAAAAAAAAACATTTTACAAGCCATCCATAAAACGAGCCAGAACCGTGTCTGGTGCATGTAAACCGTGAAAAAAACTGTATCAACGTGTTCGCGTGTGGTTCGTGGAAATAATAACAGTCGCTCGTGATTCATTGCCTCTCCTGATTATTATTTTCCGCGACCGCGATAAGGAAAATTCACAATTAAGTCTCGAGTGCAATATAATACGAACATTAGCTCTGTTTACGTTCCAACGAAGCCCACAAATCGTTCTCTCGCTCTCATCCTCTTCTGTCTGTAGTTCTCGTATTCGACTATAATTCCTTTGATGGGTCTGAATGAACCAGCTAAGTTGGCTGGATGAGGGATATCGCATAGTGTGCGTTCCCAGCAAGTAGCAAAACGCTACACAATGCTGAGGTGATCGTCGCTACTTATTACGCCCGCAAGAGCGTTCCACCGGCTGAGCTCTGCGGTCGCAGATTTGCAATCGAGGTCGATCCGGTGCTCGCGTTATTTCCTAGATCTTCTACGGGCTGCCGTTGTTGCTGTTGATGTTGCCGCGACTGTTGGTCCCTCATTTCTGTCATCATTGTGACAAAGATCATTGGGTTTTGCCGTATATTAATATATATGCATATAAATTAGGGTAGTTGTTGTATGGTCAAGCTCCAAAGTTTTATTTTTCAGGAGTCCCAATGGATTCATCAAATAAAAACAAAGATTTTAAGCTTACTTTGAACCCTCTTCGTCCAATTCCAAGGGGGTAGCACTGCAATTTGGTTCAGAATTTTTTTTCATATCTATTGAATCGTTTTAGAGGTTGGGAGCATTGAGGGTCCACAGTGACCATATTAAAGGAGCATATATACACATATAATGTTCAATCTACGTTGACTCACAGACGTGAGCCCGAGAATCTCGAACGACTGGCGGGTATACTAACATATCGTGGGGTAAGAGAAGAAGAAAGACCTTGCGAGCCGTTTCGCTTATGGTTATACGGGGGCCTCTCGAAGTTCTTTTTTGCGAACCGTCTGTATAGGATATCTCGGTAGTCGAGTAAGAAACACCGCGGGCGACGTCGAGAGCGCGACGACGGGGCGTCGAGAGGATCCGTAGACGGGCTAACGGTATCCTCGCGAGAGCTCTCTCCCCTCTTAACCCCGGTTGCAGTTGCAACGGCGAGATGCGCTTCGCGTCTCTTTCTCGTTCTTTCGCTCGCTCCCTCGCTCGCTCTTCACGTTCTTCTCCGTTTCTCCATGCCACTGCTCTCGATGGTGGCTGGCTGGACGACCCGATTTCCTGACCCACTGACGAGATGCCGCACGTTCTGCCCACCAGCGGCCAAAGCCTCCGATGTATAGGTCCACAGGTATATATACGTCGTCAGACACCGTTGCCGCCGCTACCGCCGCTGCTGTGGCAGAACCCGGCTTGCGTTTGCCGCGCCTAATTCAATTACGCCTACTCGAGGATTCACCCGTGACTCTCGGCTGCCTCAAACTCTCCTCGCCGACTGCCCCCGGACGCACGAGAGCTCGTTTTATTAATCTAACGCGATCACCGCGCTCTGATAGCTCTTCATTTGCAACGAACGTACGGTGCCTAAGCCTATATACAGAACGCTCCCGGCAATTTATCTAATTACGTCAACATTACTTATCGGAGCACTCTGGGTATGCGTTTGCTGGTTGCAGTTTTATTTTTAAAAGTCTTTTTGTTTCCCCGAGTCTTCTCCTGAACCTGTCTGCGTCTCTTTATCCGCGCTTCACCTTTGAAGCTCCCGCCGAGTCTGGGTCAATACCGTGCACGGTGAGTCAACGAGGTTTAATGCTTATTAGAAGATTGGTAATTATAGATACGCTAATTATTTATGTAAATTGGAGCGATGAGAATGTGAGATAAGTGCGGGGATTAGAAATAGGCACACGGTCTTGCAATTACCGGCGTGATATGTAACATCCGATTAGGTTGTGTGCACAATAGACCGAGGAATCATTTAATTGAAACGTCGAGTTTGTTCTGTGAGCGGGAAGAATTGAATCTGAGTATCGTCTCGGAATTATTTTCTTTTATCATTATTATTGTTTTTATTGATGCATAATGTAGAAAGCGTTCGAGATAATCAGGATTTAGTCGATCTGACGTGAACCTTCGAACCTTGTATTTCGGACGCATCTGAAAAACTAGTTCTGACGGATTTTTTATTCTACTTCTATTCTACTCACTTATCTACTCGCATTAAATCCAATTAAAAATTTTCAATCCATCACGTAATCGTTCTTTTGAGTTGAAAACATTTATCTCAGATTTTATTAATTGCCGTTTATAAGAAAAATGTTAAAGAAACCATCAGCTTAAAGTGAGCGTAATATCATGCTTTGCACTCAGTTTCAATCCCGCAATGTCTATATAAACTGGAAAAATCGATCGCAACGGTTTATGCAATTTTTTTTCACGTCTCAATCAAATTCAAAAACGACATAGTGAATTCTCGGAACCTCTTAGAATTGTCCGATTAGGCTCAGATTTCTAATATTATAAACTTCAAATGTAAGTGCTGCGGAATTTTTTTTCTTACCGGGACACACCCTGGTGGCTACACCCATAGATATCGCAAGGTTTCCTCCGGACCCTCATTCCCAATTCCGTTCACGAAGGGGT
Source organism: Sussaba pulchella (assembly GCA_963971145.1). Taxonomy (NCBI): domain Eukaryota; kingdom Metazoa; phylum Arthropoda; class Insecta; order Hymenoptera; family Ichneumonidae; genus Sussaba; species Sussaba pulchella. The sequence continues at coordinate 5,760,342 of OZ020174.1, read as the reverse complement.
TAGCTAAGGTGAACGTAGGACAGCCCGCGAACTTGGCTTCCGTATACAACTTCGACCACAGTCATGGCACGGGCGTAACTGTTTCAGATTCCCATTCCAATAACTCCAACTGTTCCATTATCCAAGCTGCCGCCCAACAATAACATTCCCCGTTATTTTGATTGACAATTTTTATTGTTTTATCGTTTTATCCCACTCGCCGAATCGTTCTAATTTTTAATGATCATTTTCATCCATACTCCCGCCATTTTCCCTCCTTCCGAAGTTTCATTCAATCGGCAGCTTGCGCGACAATTCCAGTCGCGTCACGCCAATAAGAAGTGCAAAGAAAAAAACTAAAAATACTTGGCTTTACGATTAGAGCTCCGGTAAACGTTTACAAATGTTGCGAGATTCCATGGGGCGGCTGCTGCTCCAACGTTCCGCGAATCCGTCGCGAAAACTCCCCCGGTACGTAGAGCTTCAACGTCGGATTTAACGACGGCGACGACTGTACGAACGACTGCGACGACAACGGTCCACGTGCAAATAGCCAACCCGCAGTTTCTAATTGCGTTTCAGCAAGTTAAATACTTACCAATTAGTTTTCCGCGGCGCAGAATGTTTGCCGGATGAAGCCGCGTACTATCGTTGAACCGAGGACCGGTTTCCAAATGTGTAATATCCCGGGTGTTGTATGTCTCGGTGCGAGAATTGCGCGTTGAGCGAAATACGCGGGGGACGCAAGAAGTGAGATGCAGTCGTGCGGTGGGGTAGCGAACGAGCGGCGAGAGATTCGCTTGAACGGCTTGCGGGTTGCGGGAATCTCGGTGACAATGAGAGATACCGACCGGGTCGCCGGTGACACCGGGTATATGGACCAATTACGATCCTCCGTGAAATACCACGGTATTTTATCATCAGCGAGTTTGGTGGATTGGAACGCTAATTATGGGAATTGAAAAATCAAGTCGAATCGATTACGACTTCTTGACGCGGCGAGAAGAAATTATTGAACGATTTGGTGTTTTTGTTGAACTACGTAAACGAGATTTCGAGACACGGAGGTGTTGAAAATTGTCCATACAGGAAGAAATAAAGGAGATTAACTTGACGGAGAACAAACAAGACTCGTGTTATATTTTTTTGTAACTTTCCGTGAAAGTTGCCTGTCGGTTAAATAAAATTTCGTTATGCGCCAATCTATATCGATAATTAATTTCCTTGCATCCGCAGGCAATACTCGATAAGTCCATGATTCGAATGAGTTCGATCGGTGCCAATAAATGTTTTGACCCGCCAATGGTTCGATTTCCGGGACATTGACAGTCAAATCAATGCCGATTTGCAACATTAATTTACGGATAATTTTAAATTCGATTCGTCGATCCGTTGGAACATCGAATATCCGAAAATTCCGCATCCTTTTGAAAATACAAAAAAATATTACAGACGCGGACGAAAAATCCGAGAGGGCGGGTGCGCAGATAAAACGAGAGTGGCTGGTCACGACGATGCAAATGAACGAACGAACGAACTCAGCTTCGGCCGCGCTTTTGTTTCGCGAGAGACTTTAAACTGCAGTCATACCGTATTCGTCCGAAAGCTCCGCTTCGTTCTTCGCCACGGTTCTCGACGCTAGGAATTATTTCCCTGAAGAATCGCTCTCGCTTCGGTTTCGCGCCCGACTCGCGACTCTCTCGCGACGAGAAACGCCGACGTGCCAACTGCGCGAACGGCTCTAAGTTATTGCTTTACCCAACACTCGGCGAAACAAAGACCGAACTGCAACGTGGTAGTAACGAGTAAGCCATGCGCCGAGCTATACACACCGAGAAAAGATGAGACACGGCGCATCTTCGTTTACAATTACAAAAGTTTCTGCTCTCGTTGACGGCATTCCGTTTGACACAAACGTCCGTCTGTTGGAAATGGAAAAGAAGAAGAGCGCGGAAAAATAATTTCCGGAGTACGGTTTAATCTGGACGAATTGAATTCACGACAGTGCCAGTTTTTTCGTCTTTTACTTTGTAATTCTTCAATTTCTATAAATAATGATTTGATCTGGGGCTCGAAAACGTTGAAAATTTCGTTCGAGCTTTTTATGGAACGTTTATGCTTTCGTTTGCGGCATTACGAATTGGGTTCATGATAATGAGCGGTTTTTAAATTATTTTTCAATTTTTCGATTTCTCTAAATACCAATTTAATTTGGGCCGCGAAAATTTTCTTCGACTTTTGGATGGAAAAATATCGATGAAAGTTTTACATCTCGCATCGCACGAGGAAACGGGAGGAACTTTTGTGCTTGATCAAAACTTTCCACATCGTGCACATAAGTTTTCATAAGCTCTTAAACCTTTTTCGGGTACAGAGCTTTGCAAATTCTTTGCCTAGATAATTCTACCCGATCGGCATTAGATTTAAAAGTTTTTATCTGTAGCTGTATAGTCACAAAATGTAAAATTCATCTATATCTATAGCTGTATAGTTTTGAGGAAAAAAAATATCGAAAAAATATACGAGTTGCAATAAAATGGGAATAATATTTTTTTTAATGAAAAAGCACAAATAATTAATATTTATCGTTTTGGAGTAACGAATTTCCTCTCTAATTTTGTTGAGTATATTCATGAAATATGAAGCAATGATTTGCGTTATTCGATACATAGTGGTGTATCCGTATTGATGGATAAACAAAAATGGCAACGGGAAAATCGCTAATTGCCAGAAATTACGATGGTTCCTCATTGTTAAAATGCAAAACAAATAATTTGATATTTCGATCTGACCAGTCATTCTACAGAGGGTCTCAATTAATTTTCCCCAATTACATTGAAAATAAACATTCCCCTATTCGTCAAAACCCATCAAATTTAATGATTGCATAAAATTCAAGCGTGGTTGAACATTCCATTTAATTAAACAATTTTATATGCTTCCAATTAACTCTACAACTCGAAAAAAAAAGTCTCGAATAGGCAGCAATAGAAAGGAAAAAAAAATTCAAAAAAATTCGAAGAAACGTTAGATCAAAAACGCGGACGTGGGATTCTCCTGGGCCTGGACGAGCACCGACCGGACATCGCGATGGCTTCAACGAAACTCTTGTCAACGGAATATGCTCGACGAAAGTCCTTTCGTCTACGCCGTAACGCTTTTATGTGTTTCCATAACGACGGTAGCCGGATGACAAAGGGTTGCTACACATTCTCCAGCAATCTCTTGCGCAAAAATGCACGAAGACACAATGACTCAGTGAGAAAGTAAAAAAAACGTATAATAATAATAATAATGAAACAAAATTCACGTTGGTATGAAGCTGGGCGACTTTTGAAAAGTCGCAGAAAACGAAATAAAATTTGAACCGTGTTGCAGCAAGTAAAATCCTGACTCCCTGAGACGGTGAAGCTGCTGAGTTTCAAAGGCAAATATAAACTTGCGAGCATCAAGCACGACAACTAATGCTTACACTAACACGCCCATGCTCATCTCTAACTAAAAAGCGCGCATAGATTCGCAACAATAAAAATGAGAAGCAAGCTCTGCATCTCATCCCGCCACAAAACTTTGTTTTTCAAAATTTCCACTAAAAAATCATTTTTATTTGACATTTTTTAATTTTTATTCACATGATTCTTCAGCGCCCGATTCATACTTTTTTTGCATGACCCCTTGTCCGGTCGAGTGATTAACTTCCGGCGTAAAAGTTCACCGTACACGACTGCGTCGAATGCCGCAATACTCGACGAGGGTCGAGGATCGAAAGAGAGAGGCAAACTTGGTTCTGCCAAGTTAATCCGCCGAAATGAATGGGCGCTTCGCGTGCTCACCCGTGACTCGCTTACTTCTACGTTCCACATGTACACACACACACATATATATATATATGTATACGAATTTATATACATACAACTTTGTTCTTTCGTCTGAGCCCGCGAATAATCGTCTTACAGGAACTTAATCCACTAGCGAGATTTTGGCTGTCGAGATTTCCGTAACGCGAGCACGAACACTCGTGCATTATTAAAAGTGAAGAACCGAGCCGGGAGCGAACGCGAAGCCGGAAGTAGGAACTCGAGCCTCGACGCTGCCGCAGTCGAGGGCTTTCGTTATATGATGAATTTAGGATTCGCGGTCGGGGAACGTGACTGAATATACATCGGCTAGTCTTGTGAGAAATTACACATGAGCCGCGTGTCATATACAAAGTATAAATATTTTTGTAATTCATCTAGTTCGAATTATTCAATTAATTCTGAATCGTTGATTCTTTTTACTTCGCTAAAATAGTTCTGTCAATGTGACTTCTAATTATAATGATATTTTCTCGAAGATGTCACAACAGAATCGAATTGGAAAATCGTAAAACGAAATTTCCATGTATCGAATTATTCAAGATTTATTTTAAAAACCCGTTTTCGAATATTGGTCTGATCTGAAAATTCTAGAATGCATTTCTCAGCGAAATTCTATTTCACGTTTGAGCATCAACCACGAATTCACTTTGTTCGCAAAAGAATGATACAAAAACAAAAGGTAAGTCGAGGTTTCCCATGATTCTAGAATTACCATCCGAATTATTATTCTCCCAAGAAACTAAGTGTGGCATGGGAAGGATTGACATCGGTTTATCTAAAAATTTGCGGAAACTCACGAGCTCCAAAGAGTACAGTTAACACATCACGAATCTCCGTTTACGAGATAAAAGTCTAGGCGGACGCGTGTACGTGCTCTACGTGCTCGCGAAGATCGCCCGACGGTTGAGTCGTTTCTCCGGGCAAACGTTTGGCTAAATTAAACGCGTGCTCGTGCGTGCGGACCCGGCCACGTTTAGACGTTGGCCACTATGCGCATCATACCGTTAACGATAAACCGCGATAAGAAACTTACGTATGGGGTTCGTTCGCCGCGTGGTTGAGATTACGGCACGTACGATGTGAGAAACACAAGTGACTCGGTTGTTATCGTTGATACCGCCTCAACATCCCTGGGAATGTCGTCAACTCGGACAAAAGCGTTAAACTCGAAAAATATTCCGGCTAAGTAAAGATATCGCGCGGAAGCATTTTTTTCTGCAACTCCAGGTTGAGACTGGCGATAAAATTGTTGGAAAAAATACGTCTGATGAAGCGAAGAAAAATTATCAGTTGTAATTCACAATCCGAATTCGTCGCACAATTTTTATTTATTTATTTTTTTATTTTTTTATTTTTTTATTTTTTTATTTTTTTATTTATTTATTTATTCATTTATTTATTTATTTATTTATTTATTTATTTGTTTATTTATTTATTTACTTATTTATTTATTTATTTATTTATTTATTTATTTATTTATTTATTTATTTATTTATTTATTTATTTATTTATTTATTTATTTATTTATTTATTCATTTAGAAAAGTGTGAATAATTTTTTGCAGAATTATGGCAACGCGTTGAAGAGCGAAAGCGGGGAGACTCGGATTCGATAGGACAACGTAAAGCCCGAAAAATACGAAAAATGTCGAGAAACGGAAAAACATTTCCAATCGAATCATTTGATTATGCAGTCGGTTGAGTTGATCGGGAAATGTTACCCGTGGAAATGGAAAAATGCAAATTTTGTTTGTTCGAGGTAGACTCGGAACACAGATCGAGATATCGCACATTTTTCGAATGGTTTCGGGAACGATGGGGTTGCCCGTCAGCCGGTATCAAAATGTTATGATGGCCAGGAATATTCGACGTTTCATCGGTTGTGCCGGACGAAGAGAATCCAGGTTTCCCTCGGTCTTTCGACACGATCGTTGGTTTTATGAAAATTGTAACGAGTTCTGTGGAAAGATTGAGGATTTGCAAGGAAAGCCGCCGATGGATATCGCCGTTCTTACAGCGCGATAAATGAAATGCAAAATTGTTTAAAAAAATATCTCGGGATGACAAAAATGAAGATTGGTCGAAAAAAAGTTTTTACATTTAGTAAGTAGAGATATTCGTTTTTTTAGGAAAAATTAGACTCCAGTGTTACAAATTTCATCAAAATCAAAATTACAAATAATGAAATGTTTAATTTTTCCGTAAATTTCTCTATTTGCATATTTCCTAAAAAAATACTACTTCACTGTTCAAAAAGTCGCATTCAGCAAATCCCCCGAAATCTTTCGAAAAAAAATTTTTAAAACCCACAAATCCGCGATAGATCGAAATAAAATCGGTGGACAGCCGTCCATGCAATTAAAACCCACCGTGGAATGCGGAGACTCGGAAATCCAATGCCATCAACAATGTTTTTCCGATTCTTTTCCAAGAGTCGGTTCCGCGCCATCGCCGTTGCGTTATATTGCCTGGACGTCGAGACGCGGATATATGCCTATGACTTATATCGCAATCGCCGAACGTATAAGCGAGGATGCTATTTCTCGCTATCGAAGTTTTAGCGACTGGAGTTAACTCCCTCGGCCACCTCTGGTTTCTCATCCCGGTCGTGTTGGTCGTGGACGCGGTAACTGCAGCGGTGGCGGGGCACGTAACAGGCATAAAATGATGAAAGCAATCTCGGCGGACTGATCTCGCGATGTCCTGCGAGGAATAAGGCGCACAGAGAAGGAAGCGGAGGGGGGGGGGGGGGGAGGGTAAGAGCAAAGCGGAAGAAACGTTGCCGAGACATCCGCGTTCGAGAATTCCGTCGGGGTTATACGATGCACTTACTTGGGTTCCCCGTAACTTTTTTTTCCTTCTTCTTATTTTATTGCATATTTTTTTTCCTTTTTTTTCATATTTTTTTTTTTTACCGTGTAGTACTTTAACCTTTACAACTAAAATCCACCGTGGGATAACTCATTTCGATCACGACGGAGATGCGAATCCAATCGGATGTATTGCAATGCAGCGAGTAACGAGGAAACGTGAAAATAAAATGGACAAGGATGAAATGCGATCGAGCTGCTGCTGCAGGAGAAGGTTGGTCGGACAGGGGGAGGGGAAGGGGGATTCTCGTTTTGTTCCTTGATCACCTCGTTTTGAAATTAAATTTTTCTTCCGTTATTCTGATTTCTCGCGAAGGAATTGCACGATTCATGCTTGCTCTTCGATTTCCGGAGGGTTCACGTGGTTTCCGTGTCACACGGCACAATGGCCGCAACAGAAGCGGTGGTACGAGGAAAAAATCGGAGGGTGGGAAAATCGAATCGACAACGGGCGATAGCAGTAGCGAGCGGAGGAAACGGAATAATCGACGTGTACATCGTCGGAATATCATAGTCGTTTTATGTATGTATAAGGTATTCCACGACAAGTCGGACCAGCGGATAGCCTGATCTCTGCCGATTCGGTTCGTGATTTATTTTTCTGGCTTTTATTTGACCCCAAAGGCGGCCGTGATTTTTTTCGAAATTTTTTGGATCCCCCTAAAACCCTTGAAGTAAATTACAAACAACCCCTGAGTAGGGAAAAGGATACTTGGGTATTATTGAAGGTTTCAATTTTTTTGTGATTCCAGATTGTCAAAAAATTAAGTTATCAATGAATATTATCATCAATAAGAAATAGGATATTATAAGAAATATTATTAATTATTAATTATTCAATGCCGTGACCAAATTGGTAATATTATTATTATTTTTAGCATTATCATCATCATAATTGTTAATATAATTATTCGTATAGTTGATCGGGACGAATCATAAACGAAATAAAATTTAACAAATTATTATTTTTCATTTTAAAAAAAATAAATAGTTACTCTGAAATCTTAGCAAACTTAATCCTTGGACTAAATAGAATCACAAAAAAAAATTCTCAATTACGTCGAAGTATGCCTCACCTCATTTCGGGGCGGTCTTTAATTCTTTAAGATTTGCAGGAGGATCCGGAAAGTCTAATAAAAATCAGGGATATTATCGCCATCAAATAAAAGCCAAGAAAAAACCATGAATAAAATCAGCAAGAGTCAGGGTTTTCACCGTCCGATTTGACGTAGAATACCCGACATCTATATGCATATATACGTCAGTCTTTGCGAGGGAGTGGTACGAGCGTTATAAGAAGCGACGTGTAATTAGCATCGCTGACTTCCACAATCGATATGCTCGACTGCGCGGCCCTGAGGCAGCAGGAAGAAGAACGAACCGGCGATCACGGTGACTATATATATATAAATATATATATATATAAATATATATATCAGTGCGAAGACCTCGTTCGAAGGTGTGCCGAGCTTAAACGATTCACGTTCCGGGTATCTGTGTATGAATATATAAATACAGATGTATATATATCGAGTGGCGTATCGTTGGTTCAGCCATAAACCCGTGTACTGTTAACCCCGCGGATTCGAGGGGAACAACTCGAGCCCGACTCGCGTCTTCCGTCTCCGGTACGTCTCTTCTAATCATCGCGCCACGAGCAAACCTCTTTACCGCGGAGTTCCATCGTTCACTGACGACGCCGCAGTTTTATGGCCACCACGATCGTTCGTACCGATTCAAACGAGGCGCGACAGCTCCAAACCCCTTCCAAGATTCAACGCGCCCGACGTTACCGCTTCGAATTGCAGATGCTTCGTGGAAAACTTGGTCTCTGATTCTTCCCTCCTCATGCAAATAATTCTGTGTTTTTATTTTATTTTATTATTATTATTATTATTATTATTATTATTATTATTATTATTATTATTATTATTATTATTATTATTATTATTATTATTATTATTATTATTATTATTATTATTATTATTATTATTATTATTATTATTATTATTATTATTATTATTATTATTATTATTATTATTATTATTATTATTATTATTATTATTATTATTATTATTATTATTATTATTATTATTATTATTATTATTATTATTATTATTATTATTATTATTATTATTATTATTATTATTATTATTATTATTATTATTATTATTATTATTATTATTATTATTATTATTATTATTATTATTATTATTATTCGACGTATAACAGTTTTGCCTTTGGCCGGGATTTTATTTTTTCAATTTATTTATTCATTCTTTTCTGCGTCCGGAGATTGAAGAAGAAAAAAAAAGGGGTTTGAGTACGAGAAGCTCTTGAGAAGCGGAATTCATCGAAGTCGCCGTGTTTGGGAGTGAGAAACATCGACGAATTCCGCACTCACCCGCAACGGCAATGATGGTGATAATAATAATAATTTCCGGTTGAAGTATTTGACGCATCGATTGCCGTTCGACGTTCCGCGGACTACGGTTACGGTTTATTAATTTCGATGCCGTTGACGACGTGGAAAGTGTAACGATTATGGCGTTTCGTTCGAACACGGCGAATCAACGGGACTGTGAAATTCAGTGAATAACGTGGAGAATGTCGTGAACTGTTAAATATCAGAATAATGCGATTTTGCGTTTCGAATAAATAACAACCATTCGGCGCCAGAGCCCGAGGTAGGTACGTGAAATGATTTTCATTTCGCTGTTATCGGAAAAAGATATAAATATATATATCGATGTAGTATGACATTAATGGAATTGATTAAAATAGCTATCAGGATATGATGCAAGCATATTAGTTGCAATTGAATCTGTATTCCGAATTTTTGCGGAACTTTGGAAGAATTACATATATACATATTAGGGTGGTTCTTATTTAGGTTATTTCACGATTTGATTAAGCCAAGGTCTCGGTCAATCCATTCCAATAAATGGAAAGATCACGGCGCAATCAAAATTTGGAAATTACCTAAACCGAAATCACCCCAATATGTATATAGCAATCTCACTAGCTATAACTAGCTATTGAATATTTGTTTGGTATCTATTTTAATTAATGGATGCATTTTTTCCCGATCGTGCGGTTAACAGTCTCAGCAAAGTTGCGAAATATGCGGAAAAAAATGCGACAAGAATAAAGTCTGTGATAACGATTTTCAGGCGCTGCCAAACGAGAAACGAGTGCGAATAATAGGAAGAAGCTTTGGTTCTCCCTCTCGAGTCTCGTAAATACTCGGCTCATCGTGAGAAACGATCGTGCAACGACGTAATATTACCGCGGGGCCAGATTCACGAAGCCCGTGAGTGGTGGTGGTTTTGGTGGCTGCGCTTCTTCTGTGCCTTTCGTAAGTACGCACCAACATCCCGCAGCAAAATATATATATACATATAACTAACTCCGAAAGCCACTGAAGTTAGCCTCTCCGGACGGTATTAAAGCTTTATTAATGGTGTACGGCTTAATTAGAACACGAATCCTCTTCTTCGAATCCACCATCCGTAACTTTGCACCGACGACGATGCGTCAACGGAGAATTTTCTCAAGACGACGACATACATAGGTACATATGGCGGATATAGTGCGTATAGATATCAGTGATTCAGCGGTAAACATGTCTATAAATATTCAATTGTTCCGTAACTGACTGACTGACAGACAACGCACAGTCAAAGCCACTGAAGATAAAAATATAAAAAATTTGAAAAATATGTTCCTGAGAGGGTGTAGAGGTGCACTTAGAACGGATTTTTCGAAAATCGAACCCTAAGTGGGTTGAATGGGGTGTAAACGTTTGGATATAAGATTATATTCTTGGCGTCTCCTCTTTGTACGAATACTCGTATACTGTCTTTCCCTCTCTCTCTCTCTCTCTCTCTTTTTTTTTCTCTCCCTCTCTTTTCGTATCGTGGTTCGATGGGGGGTCAACCAGCGGTGGGCGGTCGCGGGGGTTGCGTAGGGGAGGAGGGGCGTCGACGTGGAGGGTAGTTCGACCGTTGGCCGTCGGTTTATATGCGAATTCTACACGGACAAAGCCGCGGTTAAGAGCTAGTACACATATTTTTATTATTACTAAACTTCAACTAAGCTTTATCACGAAACTTCTTTTAATAATTTTTCAAAATTAAATTTAATTAATTTTCATTTCTTCGCAATCGTTGACTCATGATGTTATCCAACTTCTTTTAACTTTTGCGGTTGCAGAGGGCTGCGAGAAATCCTGTAACTCGTCTTCCACAGCAATTAGACGCACATTCAAAGGCTACATGAATGCAGTTACGTCTCAAACGCGTCTGAATTCTCACGACCCTTACATAATACACACCCGACCCTTCATTACGAGACACGTGCGCGGCAGTCGAGATTCATCCCGAGTAATGTGTAACCGTTAGCTATTCAGCAAAGTTTTTTTTAGTATCTTTTTTTCTCTTTTTTGCGTCCCGATTTTTTTTTTATTACCTCGGAGCATAAAATTTTACCGCATCAATTAGAGCTACATTCAATGTAGATCAGTGCCCCGTCAAAAATGTTCTGTACGGAGTACCCTCACGTTCTTCGGTGCTTCTTTCGCCCTAGCTGTTACATTGTGGGGCGCCAATTGAAACCGGTAGGTCCGAAGGGCTTGCGCAAAAATGTGGAATTATGATTGGCAGTGGATTTCATTGCTCACTTTGTACCTCAATCTCTTCCTCCGCACTCTCCGGACTCGAGCAATTAATACTAATTGCAGGTTTCGTCGTGATTCGCAACGCAATTGCCGACCAAAAAGATGACTATCAACGTTGCATAATAGTATGAAAAGATTATTGAGATCCAGTAATAAAAACAATAGATTGAGATCATTACTGGACAGCCGAATTTCGTATTATCCTGATTTGTAGCAACTCTTCCTTGCTCCTTATAATTACCAAAAAAATATGTATATCAGGGTGTGTTAAAAAAATCAGCAGCTCTCAGATTTAAATTAATACTGTCAAACAATTTTTATAAATATGTTAATCAAAAAAAAAATCTTTATAATAATTGTGGAACCTCTTCAAATAGTCCGTTTGATAGTATATACTTCTAAAGTCGAGAGCTCCCGAAAATTGTTACATGTTCTTTTCAAAAACCCACCCCAATACATATATGTACAAAAATTTGCAACAAGCCAACGATACTCGAAAATATATTCGAAATGCGAATCGAATTGGAACGATAATTATTCGAGCAGCGTGTGAAACTGGCCAGAGGATTTTATCAGTCAACCCGTAACGCCCTGCAATATGTGATATCCACTACATATTTGTATTACCGTCCGATAGATATATTTATATATACGTAGGTTTAATTTCGAATACGTACGGGAACGATAAGGCCGCGTAATCCAGCTGGGCGAGAGTAGCTGCTGCAGGCAGAAACGACGGATTCGACGAACTCGAAACACGGTCGTGTCGAACTCTCGCATGCAGATTTTGAGCTATTAATAATTCCCGTTCGTACTCTGTACACGATGACAAAATGACGTTGACCTGCTGCCATGATTATTCTCGACCTGATAAGACAATTCGTACCAACGTATCATCACCACCGGGCAAAATGTGACCTCGTAATTCCAGACGACCCAATAAATATTATATTTCTCATTTTCACTTCAACCAAATATTCAAATGCCGCATTACCTACATCGTATCAACATTTTGTACATTCACATTTCTTATTTCATCATCAAACGGACAGCCGACAATTAAATCTACAATTTAATGCATAAATGTAATAATTTTGAATTTCATTAAAAATTTTAATTAAAAAATAACATCAAAGTAGAACAATTGATGGAAATACGACGCAAAATCGGACAAGAGCCTTTTCGAATGGCTGTGAATTCGCATCACGTCGAGTTAGTTACGTCGCAACGAGAACGTGAAAGCCGGTGCAGGATCCTCCTGCAGTCGCTGCGTTATTTCAACGTAATACGCTAATTGGCAAGAGACAACTTTATTCGATGCGAACATTTGGAACAGAGAAAACATGACGAAACGAAGACAGACTGTGAACAATTCTTTTTATAACGAGTCGCAATCAGGTTTCGCGATTATTAATTTGATTCGACAAATGTTGATTAGCGAAACGTGAGAACCGTCTGTGCGATACAAAGTCGATTAATTAATATCTAAGCCGAGGGATCGTATTGCTTCAGGTAACGCGTATACCACAGTAAGGTCACGGATGAAGTCATGGTGCCGGGGGGCGAAATGCGATATTGCACAGAAGTCGGGAGAATCGATGGAGGCCAAAGCGAATATTGGAGGGTTAGGAGGCCGTCGAGAAAGAAAGGATAATAATGGTTGCGGGTCAAGGGGTGAAGAGAAACTCGGTTGAGATCCATCGTCTCAATTTTCCCGGATGGCGGGGGCTAATGATTACAAAGTATCGTTTATTATATCGCGTTCCATTGGACGACCTACGGATGCTGGCGAGCCAGCTGATATTTTCAGTAGATACAGCCTCGCTATGGTCAGACCGAGCGGCTGACGCGCACCCTTCGCTTGTCCGATCATTTTTCACGTAACAATAATAACGGTTCTTCGTGGAAAATGGATAAACGAACGACATGGAGATTTAGGTGCAAATTGTGATTCCGCGTGTCCAAAGTACCAGAGAGACAATCTGGTTACGGAATTTTACATTGTCGGTACTTTCAACTATTTACCCTCCGATCCACGACCAGGTTATCATGTTCAATTCTGCATTTTCGCTAATGAAACAGGTTTTTCCGAAGCACAGAAAAATACTCGATTAACGCACATACTATCTTTTGTATTTTTGTTCTGTCTCCGTCTCACTCGTTTCATCAATACGTCCCGAAGCCTGAGGTTCCGATCTCGGTCCCTCGTAAAACGCTACCGGATGCGACCGCTCAAGTGCAATGAAACACAAGCCCTCGACGGCCTGTCAAAAGTCCATCGTCATGGAATTGTAGATCCACGTGTGACCAAGAGGCAGAAGAGAAAGAGGAAACGAACGCTTTTTCGATGGACGAGGGAAAAAAGGGTCTAGATATGTGTAATGCGATCGATAAACGTATGTCTTTATTTAGCGATGGGTAGATGGAGATATATTGAGAAGTGAACGACGTGCAAGCGGGCAGCCGCGCCAAGAGAAGGAGAGAGGGAGAGAGAGAAATCGAGACAGCTGACGGGGCGAAAGGTTGGGAAATTAATGAAAGCTCGAAGTCATGTCAAACCGATCGAACGTAACGGACCGTCTGGCCTCTGAGAAAATACGGATGGAAGGGTAGCCGGCTGCGAAAACGAAAAGAGAAAAAATTTGAAGATAAAAAGGGCACGAAAAACGATGGTTTCGAGGGTGGGACGATGCGGTCACGTTCGATAACTTGATAATCGCCTCGCAAGCAATTTCCGTCGAGCCGTGGGTTTTGCAGCTAACGTGAAGCACTTGGCCATTCTCTATTTATCACCTGAACGTCGTAGCGCGGGGAGCGAGAGAGAGACGGAGAGCAGTGCACGGGGGTGGAAGGGATGTTCATGTCGACGCCGTTGCTGCCCGTGAAGAGGTGCTGAGTCAATTGGTTTTTCCGTTTTTTTTTTTTTAAGTTTAAGTGACGGAAAAAGCTTGGAATTTTTTGCAGAGGTCATCTCGCCTGTGGTTCTGCATTGTATTTGCAAGGACTATGGAAAGGGCCTTGAGTTTGACAGCTCGGATGGTTCCGGTCGTAATGGGAGTGAGTTGACTTGACAGAGCATTCAACTTTGTGTTGAGCTCGAAATATTATTGATATATTTAGGTTCGATAAATGAAAGTAAAAGTTTTTTCCGAATATTTTTATTCATTCTATAATTAGAATCTCTTCAATGTAGCGATCTATTTGCGTTGGATGGAAGAACATCGCTGAAACTATATTCGTTCGAATTGTAAAAGAGAAAATACCAGACGGCAGACGTCCATGATTGAGACATTTTTTGGTTTACAATTTACCGTTCTTTGATGTCAAATTATGACCAGTATTATGATTCGCGAAAGTCGAGGAATCTGAATGTCAAGAGCGGAAAGGGTTTGAGAGAACATTCCTCCAATGTAATTCATTTTATCTTAGTTTATTTCTTTTTGTGTGGGTTTACGTGAGAGAGAATGCAAAAATGAACGTAACGATTCGAGAAGACGAGGCTCTTTTGTTAGTCGAGTCCTTTGTAGGGTCGTAAGAGAAAGAAAGTGTGAGAGAGCAAGAAGAGTGAGAAAGACCGGAAGAACAATGTTGATGAGAACGCGCGTTTCGTCTTGGTAGTACGGCGCCATTCACGTTATTTCCCGTCCTCGTCATTAGCGCTTGAGACACAAAGAGACGAGGGTGCCGGAGTATTCTCGCAAAGGGATGAAAAGGTGCCAGCATCAAATTACCAGTCCCATTGATATGTGCAATATTCACATCTCCGTCGCATTTTCATTTCATTTTCATCAGTTATAGCCTCGACAGAAGTTGTAAAATCGTGTAAAAATATCATTGTTACCAAATTCCAACTAATAATTAATAGAAATCAGTAATAACCTCAACGAATTCGTCTTGAAAATCCTCATTTTGCACCATCAGCTTCGCGCTAACACCACGTTTCACGCCGAACTCGATATACGCGGATTTTATTACGATTCCAGGTGAAAAAGCAATGGAAGTTGGTTTTCCAATCTCCCATCAGCCACATTCACGAAGTAACAAATTTTATGATCTCGAAAATAAACGATTTCATTTTTCCCGAACGATCTCGGTAAACTTGTCTAACGCGTTTTCCCGTCTCCGCCACTCGGGATACAGCTTGCGGACTTCGGTACAACGCCATCTACCGGCGTAAAGCGCGAATCGTGACTTTGCTGCCTCGACACGAAGGAAAATCCATGTATCGCACACACACGTATATATTCGTACGAGCGTTTGATACGGTCGATCGTAACTATTGCAGGGGAGTTTGGATTGCGCTATGTAAATCCGAACGTTCGGTGTTTACGTAGAAACGAGGAAAGACGAGGGTGGCGCACGGTGTTATTGCTGTAGGCGCCCTACGGCACCGACCTCCCGCACCGGGGCCTCTTGACAAACAACCCTCGTATCAGAAAATATGCCGAATGAACAATGCACACCGGATGTCGCCAACTGCACTCCCCGTACAACCTCAAATATGTGCATGTGTGCACAAGGCATATTCTCGACCCTGCCCCCCTCCACTTCCACATTGTGCGGGTGAACGGTTTCACCGTCTGGCAGTATTGCTGCAATTCATCTCCGGAGTATTACGATTCAAGAATTTTATGAACGTTTTTCGGAATAATACCGTCATAGAATTTTTTTTTCGTTTGAAAAAAATGAAGAGCAGATATGTATTTACGTCACACCAGCTGGGCTGTGAATTTCGTTTGAAATCTTCGTGTTACTTTTGGGAAATGGTGGGTTTATGGTTGTACAGGTTGAGACGATTTTTAGAGTACGTATTATAGGATGAGATGAAAGGTTCTATCATTCGAATTTAATAAACTGAATCTTAGGCTCCTATGATAATTACATACCACACTGGGTCCGACTACCACACGGTTGACCGACTTACGTCAATGGCTTTTGGAATTGGCAGCGACATACCTGAAAGCAAATACAAAAATTGTAAGTCAAAAGTAACCCCCGAAATAATAAAAAAATTAAAACACAAAAATTCGTATTTTTGTGTTTTCCTCCGAAATTCTGCCCTTCAATCGTTATCCGCAGCCCTCGAGAAAAAATTCTCCGTCAACAATTCCACGAACGTCCAAAAAAAAGTAACGAAATCTAGTGCGAAAGCTGCACGGTGTAACGTCGAGTCCATTCGAAAGAAACGTCTGTGCTGGCCACGGGGTTGTCGTTACGAGGTACGCCGGCGGGCCAGCGCCAGAAGAGGTACGAAAAAGTACGAAGGGTCCATGAGAATCATCACATATACTTTGTTCTCCTCGCTCTGCGACGCAACAGAATATATCCGTGTACATACACGTGTATATCAAACTGCGTGGAACGCCGTGACGTCGACGGAGCTTCGCGGTGACAAAAAAAGGCTTCGCCTTTAATGGAATTCCGGACCGCGAACCGTGACCGTTGTGCCAGTCTATGTACGAAGCAGTTTGCTTGAAATGCGTTACGACCGCAACCGCAAGCTGTGCCTTTTTAATTAGGCTACGTTAATAACAACGGTTTATAGTCGGGTCCTCACGGGGGTTCGCCCTCTTCGTCCGCGACTCGGTGCGGTCGTTGTCGTACCGGTCGCGATATAAAATCCGCATCGCCCCGTTCCACACCCGGTCGTTCGCGTTGGCCGCGTCTCGTTCGCCGGTCAAATATTCCTCGCGAAACTTCCGTCTCGTGCGCGGCTGATGCGCATTAATTAAAATGAAACAGCGGCGACGGTCCAGACGGCGGCGCGGAGGGAGTAAAGGCTTCCCGCGGAATCATCCCGGTTGTAGGGTCCCGTTTGGCGCGCGCGTGCTACGGTTATTTCAGAAACTGAATCGGAGTACCCGGCAGAAGGGGAATCCCCGGCTGAACTGTGCGAGAAAGACGGAGATTCGGAATTTATGGGCGGTTTGCGAGCTCGTGACCACTGTACACGCGGGCCGCATATACCGCCTGCGGAAGACCGTCTGTCCGGGCCCCGCCGGTACACCCCCCCTACTGCATCGCCCTTTTTCCCCGCTGCACAATATATTCCAACAATCTATCGGATTACTGTAATTTGCGATTGCACGAGCGAGTTATCGTCCGCAGGGTTGGTGAAAAAAACTTTGCACGAGCCACACGAGCGCGATACGGTGTTTCAATTCCCAGATAAATCGACGAAGAATTTGCACGAACAACGAACTGATGGATTACCAATAAAGTCTGACCATGGGAATTCGTCGATAATTATTCGTTCGAAAGTCTTTCACGACTTCCAAGTATTTCATTCGATCAACTGTATTGTATTTTGTAGTTACTTGAATCAGTTCAGTCGACGCATCGATGTTGAGCTCGGAGATATACCCAAGATACATTTATTTTCTTCTTACCGAAGTTAATTGCCAGCAATGGGTTCATATGAGAACAATCGCTGCGTCACGAAACGACGAATCATGGGATGCACAAAGGCAGGATCGAAGCACTAAGACCTTCTGGTCGTTTTCGTGGTCGGGAATGAAATCGGGGGCAAACGGCCATTACCAATGCATCAGCATTGATTATGGCGGGACCCAGTGCACGAAGATAGCAATGGGAATGGCGTTTCACGAGTCAAGAGAAACGTGCGAGATGTACGGTCAGTTCGTCGGACCACAAAGCTAATTCCTTACGCGTTCCAGTTCTCGGTTCAGCCTGCCGGCTACCTGGTGCATTCACATCAGCCAGACCCCGGTGAGCTTCTCTTCTACCGGAAACGGAACACGGTGGGCTTTTCCGGGTCTCGGGATGCTGCCAACGGCGCGATTTGGAATGGGTCTGATGCATCTCGGTTTGCATCGAAGACTACAAGTACACCGAAGACCTCCGACATGGAGTGATAACTGCGTGTATGCCAGGCGCAATTCCAGGAAAACGAAATACCAGCCACGATAGCAGGGCGCGTTTGTGCAACGCGTTGCCAGGCAACGAAGTTCACCTGGGTTTTGCACTTCGACTGTAACACGCGCGAAAGCTGGAGTCAAATAGCAGTCCACAGGGGGCAACCCATGTTAATGCGAGACTCTGGCCACTTTGATGTTCAGCGTTTGGGAAAGTACTTTTGGAGCAACCGTGTACCGCAGATGGCCAGCCGATAGCCAGCAGTCCAGTGTAGAAGCTATACCGGAAGGGATAACTCACGTGGGAATAACGTATTTTCGTGATAACTTGATTTTTTTATACGAAATCTACAGGGTACGAAAGTAATTAATTCGGTATCCGTTTTATGAAATTGGTTGATGAAAACGATTGTTACAGTTAGATTTACAGTAAAAACCTTGATTAGTATATCATTTTTGTTATCTGGCTCGCGAATTAAAATTAGTGCTAGTCGTCGTTCGGGAAATTTGATTCGATTCCTGTGAATTTGATAATTCAATCATGAATTTGTGATTTTCGCTGGAATGGGATCCGTCGAGATCGCGCAATCGTGAGTTTGCGAATGAGGGGGCCACGTCTGTGGTGTAGAACCTTTTTGTTACGTCCAGCTCCAAGTGCACGTCCGGTAATAAAATCACGTTCGAATAAACACGATGCGGAGCGAGCCGAGCGAGGAGAATGAAAGAGAAGCAAGGAGAGAGTAAGAGGGCACTCGACGTACAGTTATACCAATAAACGATTTGTGCGAATTCGTGCTCGAACGTGACTCCAGTTACTTATGGAAACGATACAATCCCCTCCGGTATATCGAACAAGAGCGTGCACCCGGTTGAGTTATGCTACAGGGGGTTGCGGTATGGCGCCCTCACGTTGTTCCGCACTCGTGGATTTACCTCTCAGAGAACTCTAAATACATATTTATTTTTTATTTATTTAAAGATCAGCCGTTTAGTCTTTATGTCAGTAGGCAAGAAACCGGAACGAAAGCATCTTCTGCGCGGCGACGCGCCGACGTTGCGGACGAATCATCAACGATTAAGTCGATGCCTCGATCTGTAGGAGTTGTTCGATGTCCAGTTATGAGAGTTGTGGGTAGCCGGGTGATCTCTTGCAAAATAACTTAAATAAATATTTCTTATTAGACGGAATACATTCCTCCGCGAATGGACTAGTTGGTTACGATCTTGAGGAAGGACGCGAAGTAGACATTTCGACATCCTCGATCATTGATAAGAGATGTGGAAGGGAAAATCGCGGGTAACCGTTAGGTCGATTTCAACCGATTTCGGAATCCCCGTCCCGGTGTAGTTGCTTACAACTTTAAATAGGAAAGGTACAGAGGTTTAACTACACAATGTAGGTCCAAAGGGAAAAAACGAGCAGTCCTTGCTCAGTATATTATGAGCATTGTAACTAACACTATATTCTACATTGCTTTATTACAACCCAAGTTGTGGTTGACGTTCTTTTTTTCTTCTACTATTATTATTATTTTTTTTGGATCAGAAGGAAATCGCAAGCGACGTCAGACCGATAATCGCCGCGAGGTCTCGAGAAACGCAGCATTACGTATGTAAGTTGGATAATTCTCGGCGGCATAGCTGATGCAATTCACGTGACCGTTAGAAAGCCCGACGATTTTTTCAAAATCTCCCATAGCTCGGGACATAAAATTCTCGACTTATAAGCATCGTTTTTTTTTAGTTTATTAACATTCTTTCAACCTACACTGTTGGAAATCCCTTTCTACCAACAGGCGCTCACGTTATCAACGTTATTTAGACTCTTTGACACATTTGCCCGGAGGCTCCTTACGAACCGTCGAGCTGTACTTCAAGTCCTAGGCGATGGAAAACCCGCACACACACACACGACACGCGTTTGCGCGTGTGCCCCCCTCCCGGAACATTTCGCTTCGAGATTTCGAGCCACGCGTGTTCGAGAAAGCGGGGTCGCCGCGGTGTTTCCGGCAATATGCCAACGAAGGTATCAGAATGAGGGAAGAAGTGTTCATGACCTCCGCCAGCGCGAAGCGAACGCTCTCACTTTATGGCCGATCGTTAATAGCATCGCACAGGATTCACGCCAAGTTGAATAATAACAGCGAATGTGTTTTCACGCGAGAGAACGGAAAATATGATGAGATATAGCCACATGGATATATAGAAAGAGATAACGTACGAGCGGTTATTTCGCTTGCGTATAAATTGTAAACGTTGAAAAAATCGCGAAGGTCGTGTATATAGGCACAGTTGGGTCGATAATGGCCAAACAGGCGAGCGGTGCGGTTGGAGGTGCTTTCGATAAGCGTTTATTACGACCGAATGGACTTTTTGCAAAAATTGCTCTCGACGTTGTCACTCGATCAATCGAGAAATCAAGACATCTGACAGCCGCCATTCGCCACGTTGGCGTCTTAGAAACGTGTTCGACGTTCAAACTCTGATTGTTTCCAATCGTGGACTTCAAGCCAAAAGGGATGTATTTCGAAGGCGTAGGGACTACTAATTTTTTCAGATAAGCAATGGATGTCACATGAATTTGTAGCAGCTAAAAAATTCAGGAGTTTTCGTCAAGATCGACGTTTAAAAAATGTCCACAGGAGTTATCTGTCCTATTCTTAAAATCAGAATAGTCTGCTGTTCTGTGAAGAATCAGTAGCTCGACCGCGTTTAGTAGTAAAGACGGTTTTTTAAAAACTTTTGACAAACGATTGTACAAAAAAACCTTGTCGTGAATATTTTTTCAAATACAAACGATTATTATTCTCGTTCCCACGAAAATAGCCGCTGGTGATGATAATAATAATGAAGTTAATATAACACATTTTCTTCGTAATAACATTTCTGAATTGATAACGCCGAGTCCGGCTACTTCCATACATATATCTACCGCGGAGACTACGAGAGGGAAGGGGGGGAGAGAAGGGTATCCAACAAGTTCGCTGACTCGAGCAGGATCGCTCGGTCGGTCCGATAAATTGAACTTCCGCTGGGGACAAGAAGTTGGAAGGTCTCTCTGCCCCGAGGGGCTGCATGTCCAGCAGGGAAACAGCTTAACGTATATATATATAGATATATACATATATATATCGTCACCCAGACTTATTACCAGCAATTCGATTTACTTAACAAATGACGTCGGCAGGTTGACTCGTCTTTCTCGGTTCTCGGCCGGTGGTTCCGCCTGGGGCCATGAAGAAGCCGGGGGGGGTATCTCGATTCCGATCGACGAAGACACATCGATGCCATCGATAAAGGTAGAGCGAGCGCAGCGCCTCGTTCCGGCGTCGTTGCCGCTTCTGCGAATGTTCGTTGCGCGAGAACGTTCGATTGCGCAGTTTCAGATCTTCGATATAAAGAACGAAGCGCGAGAGCGAATTGCACCGTGCACCCCGCGCACTATGCGCTAGTGCGAGCCGATCGGTTTCATCGGTCGGTGAAGCCCCTTCGATAATTAACGCTGCTTCCCATCTGGCAGCTTAATAGCCGACCGAGCTTAGTATTCGTCGGTTATAGGTGCCGCTACCGCTGGGAATTCTCATCGGGAATACTATAACCAGAGTTTATGTGTATTACACATACAAATACACACTGACGTATAACTATATACGATCGTTCGACGCTGCGTTTACTCCGTAATATAATTTCTTGGTCTCGGGGCTCATAGTTCAAAGCGGGCAAGCGGGCTGCGTGCTAATAAGCTGCACTTCCGGCAATCTTTGCTTCTGCTTCTTTCTTGCGGATCGCGCCGGCGTAAATCAGTATCTCGTTCATCGGAAAATAATATATTGGCATAAATATTTATGCCGGCCGTGGAAATGCGGATTATCGTCGAATTTGTTTCGGAAATGAAGTCGTTCGGTGATTTCGACTAATTAAAATAATTGCCGACGATGGAATTGAAATCGGTGGAATTTCATTTTCGATATCAATCTGTCATCGGGCTAATTGGAATTCTCGGGGGATGACTGTAATCTACCGGCCAGTGACAAATATAAATATTCAGTAATAAATTCAATGAATCACCAATTCAATTGATTCATCGTTTCTCGCATTATACATAAATATATTTTTATTACTATTACCATACCGCTACTTACTACTTAGTCATTGTTATTACTATCATTTTTCATTAAAAAAATGATCTAAAAATCGGTTTTCTCCGGAAATATCGATTTTTTTTGCAAGATAGATATAATTTGTCTTTTCTTTTTTTTTAAACTCGAATTTTTTTATAATTAAGGAAAGAAAATATTACAAACATTTCGCCCACTCCAATTTTATGAAAGAACTTCAACTCTCCATGCACTTTCCATCGGTTGCAATTTCGATTCTCCCAAACCCCGTACCATATAGGACCTCCGAATCCCGCGGATAAACGAGATCACGATCCGGTTCAATGGTCGGAAAAAAAATAAAAATGGCGATAGGTCTATGTAGGTAGACCGATATGTGATCCGCCGGTTTCTCCGACACAAGATTTTACGATGTAACCCGATGGACATGGACACGAAGTCGTGAGTTTGCGAATTGGATATAACCTCGGGATGCACGATGCAGGGGACACGCAGAAGGGGGTCGATCGGCAATGGGACCCTCGACACAGCTCGGAGAAGCGAGAGAGCAACGATGCAGCATCCACGTTCACCGTCGTTTATAACCGTTTGACGTGTGCTGCCGAGGTCCGCGGGGGATATATCCACCGGTGGTCACACGCGTGTGTAACCGATCAAAGGACATGGAACACGCGCGCGGACCTTGCGCTGCGGTCTGTATACGCCAACCGTGGACTCGGTACGTGTATATAGATATACGTACACGTGCTTCGCGGCTTGAAACGAGAACTGCAAAGGGTGCACAGCGGCGGCTTATATCGTCGCGGTCGTCGCGAAGACGGACGCCGGTCACCTAACGGGAGGACAACCTCGGCGGTCTCCGGAGTGCGGCGCGGCGTGCTGTACCGCCGTCGTAGCGCAACATCCAGGCCACGTGTTCGGGATGATCGTTTAGTTGGAAAGTCAAGAAAAGGAAGAGAAAAAAAAACGACGAACGTACGAATGGAAATGACGAAGTATAGTCGAACGTTATCGCGACTGAAAATAAGCTGCCGGTCATCGGTCTCGATCGTGAGTAAACAAATGGTGTGATTGAGAACGGTTTCAATGCGATTTTGCGTCATCGATGCACGAGGAGGCTCGTCATTGAAATACGAAAATTATCCGAAGAAAAATGAATACTACACGGAGTATTGATTTCAAAGCAGTCGATGCTTTTACGTCCTTGAATAAGAGCACTCTTGCAGGAGAGTCTGAACGATCTTTTTTTTTTCTTTTTTTTTTCAACTACACATTTTCAACAAAAATGATCATTCGCTTGAATTGAAAAGATAGATATTGAAACTAAAATTATTGTACAAGACAGAAGTTGAAATTGTGACATTTCCAACTGTGCGCGATGTTAAAATCCCTATTCAGGTACTCCAGTTCGACCCTACTTGTGCTACCGCGTCCGTAGTATGTTCCCTCCATTAAAGGAGCAGCTCACGAACGTTTGGTCGATAACAGACTCGCTTTCCGCTCGTTCGTTCGTTCACAATCCCGGCTACTAATAGGATGCCGGGACCTCTTCTCACATTGTGATTGCTTTTTTTTTTTCTTTCCTTCTTATCCTTCCTCCTCGTCTGTTTTTGCTTTCTGCGTTCAAATCCTGGCTATCCGCACGTTCGTTTTATCCCGGATCGATTGCTCAATCGGCACCGGCGTCCGCAAGCGCTTTAATTGCACTGTGCACCCGGACGCGACTCCGGTTCAGGGGCGAGATGCAACCGTGGAATAGAGATAGAGACGGAGAGAAGGAACGAGCGTGACGCGGTGAAGAACAAGAAGAAGAAAGACGAGCCAGAGGTGGTATAAGGATTATGCCCGACGGTTCTCTCCGGGATTGAGCGAGGATTAAAAAAAAACAAGAAAAAGAAGTTCACCGCGCTCCGCCTGGCACGGGAGAAGAGTCGATGGGCTCGATAATTCATCCGGGGCGTCCATTTGATACCGAGTTAACTCGCACGGAAGCCTAAACGTTACAGTTATTGGCAACGGATTCAGTGATTGAGCGTTTTCCACCTTCGATGGGCCTATTTAATCCTATTGGACGGAAAAAGATAAACCCATGGGCTGCGTACAATCGTTGATCGCGTTCTCGAGGCGCCAATTGCCGTGTCGCAATTGAGAACCGCGGACTGTATAGTCTCGTCCGTCTGAAACGGTGCGAGAACACCGGCAATTTTTTATCTTTCGTTTCATTTTATTTATTTGTTAGATCCTTTTTTTTCTCATTTCCACCGGTGCTGGCTCTCACGTTAACCTTGCACGATAATGCGATAGGGCGGTAACGGGAAAAGTACATTTACGGGGCGCTACAGAGGTAGTCAACGGTAGCAGATAGTACGGGCAGTCGTTTCGCAGTCCGAGACAAGTCGATTATTCATTTGCTCGGGGGGGTTAAAAAAAAAGGGCTCGCGGGGCAAGAGAGCCCGAGCCTTCGGAGCCGGCGACTGGCACCCATCCACCTCGACATATTTCTACGTGTTCAACCGAGGGCGCGCAGACACCGCTGGGGACCGAAGAAAAAAAAAACGGAAAAAGAGAGAACGAAAAATGGAGCAAAGCGAGAAGAAAATGAAAAGAGAATATTTATCCAGGCTGGATGGAGTCGAGCGCAAGACAAGTTTAGCATGAAAAATGTTCGAATATCGCATACGATTCCTCGACGGGATAATAGTGGCTTTCCTAGGACGCCACGGACTCCAGACACGAGTCCCAGGGTTTTCCCTTCTCCGTGGGGCTCAGCATTTATCTTGGTCTAAAGTTTTCATCCGATATTATGCCCGGGGGCTCGGCGAGATGGCAGTTGGATGTACTACCGCGATGAGCACTCTGCAACCCCGGAGTCTTCTGTTTTCTCGTGATGTCGTCGTTTTGTATCTCCGTCTGTGTGTGTGTGTGTTTTTTTTTCTTTTTCTTTTTTGCATCGTATGCGCCAACGCATGGCTTCCAAGTTCCGCACGGGGTCGTTCGAGATCATAAATAGCAATTTCGCGTAAGCTCACGGCAAGCAAAGCTTTGACTTCGTTAGAAGACTCCGCGCGATGCGTCGAGTCTTGTGGGGCTGTGGGTACTCCGGGGTCAACCGGTGATACACCGATCATGCTCAACGGCAAATGTACATCGTCGAGCATGTTGCGAAACGTCGCGAGTTGGCGAGTAAATTTTCGAGATGCCATGCGAAAGTCGGAATCGCGTGGGTAGAACGGAAGAAATATATGGCTTTGATCCGGATTCGAACGAAAGGCGCCCGTCCCCGGCGTATCTCGAAAATAAATTCTTTTTAGCCTGATCCGAGCGGATCAGCATTCGCGAGTCGGACGAAAGGGAAGGATAAAGTACGGATGGGCGCGGACGGCATTGTCGACGTGTAGTTGCGTGTGCGAGACGGTGACGCTTATTAAAATGAATTCGGAGAAAGAACGTAACCAAATAATGGACCAAATAAATCCATTTTGTTTGGAAAACCGGACTTAGAATAGAGAATTAGTCCGGACCGTCGGTCCGGAAAAAAAACCAATAAGACTGATAGTATATTTTTTGCTAGTTTTTCTGAAACTTTTCTTACGGTAAAATAAAAGAATAATTCAAAGTTTAAAAAATAAAAATGAGAATAATTACTAATAAAAGTAATAGAAATAATAATGATAATAACACTTTCGGCATTTGAAAATGTGAATCGATTATTAATTGTCTCTCCTCAATAGGCAATACCAGATAAGTCGATAATTTGTGGGCAAAACCGAACAAGTCCAACAGTATTTATTTTTATCCATAGGTTACAGACTATTTGAATTCTACAGAACGCTACCTCGAATATCACCAAAAACTAAGTCCAACCTGATAATGATTATTTCTAAAATCAATATGTCCGCTCCAACCGACACTTCCCAACCCACCATCGTTGTTTCTCATAATTTCTTTACATGTAGGTACTCATTCAGTTTTGCCTCGAAATCACAGAATTTTCACCAACAACTTTCCATCCTATTAATCCACGCATTTTGCTTCCATCGAGCCGAATCTTCTTCACTCGTCGTACTTTCTTCGTTCACATCGTGCTCACTTTTTCTCCCTCGCACAGTCGTAAAACACGCCCGAGAGCCGCGCGCCAGTTTTACGCCGTTCGGGAAGCGCGAAGGTGTGCGAGCACTAACCTTCCTCACAGGACGCTCACGTCGCAACGATGTACAACATCGGACACCGGTGAAACCGGCAACCGAGCCGGGTACACCGCGGTCTCGCGACGTGCCACATCTGCGTTACTTCCGAACGACTTGAGTGGAAAAAATGTGATGAGCCACGCTAAAAGCTTCCGCGCGTTCCTGGACGCTTTTTACGAGCGTTTCGAACAAAGTGTTGCACGTGGACACGGGGGTTGGAAAATCCGGTGTCCGTCGGGTTTTGGATGCACGAGACCACGTAGGAAACGCATCGTTGTTTGCGTTTGTGTCGCATATTTCGAAACAGTGTCTCGCGTTTTATGGGACGTGCCATAGAAAGATACCGGAAAACACTCCGATACTCCTCGCATCTCAATTTAGTCTTGTGGAAACGCGGAATTGTCGTCACCGGACGAAATTTTATCCAATTTTTATTATTCTAGAGATTAATGTTTTTTTTGGAGGCGGGAATAAATTCAAGGGTTCAACGGGTGCGGATCGAAGTAACAAACGTTGAAAGTTTCGACGGTGTGAAATTTCGCGAATGTTTCGATCGAGCACGGCGACGTTACATGAAGCTGACTCGGCAATGTTCCGATATGTGATGGGGAATGAGATTTTGTCTGACCGATCTATCGACAGCCCGAAATTTCGAAAATGCAATGGCAGGAGATCGAGAATAAACGTCAAAGGTACCTTTGTACCAATGCCACTAGGCGAGGGTTGATAATTACTAAATTTTCACGTAGAAATTTTTCGCGCACAATTATTTCCAATTATTTCCGATTGATTTCGTTGAGGTCTGGAAGATAACACCGACTTGAAAATTCCACTACGCAGTGTCATGATGCAGAGTTAATTGTCGTCTGTAAAATAGGCCCCTCCCCCGTCCGAAGTGACGAAAGCGTGAATTGTATCGGGGTCAACATCTGCGAGAAGGATTCCAAATCCTTCTGGACCGGAACCCTCGTCAGTTCGCAACCGACGACGGCAGTCGGTTGCTTTTTTTCCAGAAACGAACAAAAAAAAATGTCTCCGCATAACGAAGTACACTTGTTATTCATTGCGGAGGAGTCTACTCGGGCAGCTTAATTTGCATTTATATTGTATTAATTTAAGGGCCACGAGCGAGATAGAGATGGAGAAAAAGCGGAGCGTCGCTGGTGCTTCTGGTACTTGCACAGCGTCTGCCGCTTCTGCTTCTGCCGCAGCTGATGCTGCTTCCGCTGATGTCGAGAGTTGCGAAGAATACATTGTAGTACGGGGAGGGTAAAACGGAAAAATAACAAGGAAGTGCTTTACCTAGGGTCGCTTCAATTTTCCAAATTGCGAGCGTTAAAAGGCGTGTTCCGGAAGTGGGTTGTAAAAGTTGAGACCCCCATGAACTCAGCCGCACGTCAAGCGAATGCTCATTTTTCAAGACAATGCAACGTCGAGCGGCGCTGAAAGGACCGGCAAACGCTACGACGAGAGTGTGGAAACGAGAGGCATGAGACGTTTCGAATGGACAGCCGGGTGGCTCGTTCCTAACCTTGCCGAGTTCTCGAAGTATCTTTCGCTCGGACTTCTCGTTCAACGAAAGGGCTCGTCGAAAGGGCTATTTGTGCGAGAGGCTACATTTTTACTCGGGGGAAAACGGGCGACATCGTAAAGTTGCCACTCCGACGTAGTACGAGCCAAATTGCGTACCAACCGAGCGCAAACGCATGGTCGAGTGTCCACATCCCTGCATGGCGAGCGTCTCGATGGGACTGTCACGTACGAAATTATTTTCCGAGTGAATGCAGATGGGAGAATTAATGAAAAATTTTTCAGGTCTATTTTCGTAGATGGAGAAGGAAGAAAACGAAACAATGTTTTTTGTAACGCAGGCTGGGCAATGATTTATATGCTATACAAAAAAAATGATATGTTAAGTGCAATAAAAAAATACGTATCAAATTTACAGTCACTTAGCTTCTGCAACCCAATATAAAAATAACCACACACGGTGTCCTAGACGCGACTAACTTGAGGACGAACGGAGCAAAGGTTGTAAGATCATTCTCGCATGGGAACCATTCTTTTTTTCTTCCTTCATTCACGGAATTTACTCACTATTGCAACCTGCCCCCGCTACTTCTCACCCCGTTCTCCCCTATACGACATACACAAACATATCCTTGCGTATATATTAGTGCAAGGGTTGCAGCTGAGTGTAGCAGCTCAAGTGAGCCCTCTGTGTGAATGTGCCATGAGCTACGCCACTAGTGAATTATCAGGACAACGTGGCGGAGAACGTAATTTCCTCGCGTTATTGCGAGATCCTCAACCCCGGTCCTGCACAAGAGTCTCGCCTCTCCGGGCGCCCTCTTGAAGGCTCGCTGGGGGATGTAGATACACTCGAGAAGCGCCAGGAGCTAACGACGGACGCGCGAGGGTGAGGGTCGTCTTATCGTTAACCCTCGAGAATTCACCGGTGCAATTAGTCGAGTACGCAAGGCTCCGCCGTCAGCTCTTCGAACGACATGGTTTCACCGAGAGCTGTCACATACCAGTGCAAACGTTGTAAATATGCACCGTTGCAGAGCGAAGTACAAGAGCCACGCTGATGAGAAATTCATAATACGGACCTAGCTACCTGTAGGGCTTCTTATAATTACGCTATATTGAATTCTACATTTCAATATTAATACTAATCCCAGAAATAATTTATATCAACGTTAATTAATTGATGTACTGATTTTCTATCTTTCTTTATATAGAAATTTATGTAGACTGACTTCTTTATTAATTTATTTTTATGGATAATCTCGTGCATATTGACATGCTTTTTTGGTCAATAAAGCACTTCCCAATGTCATGGCGTTGCTAATGCATATTCCTGATCACGACACGCCTTATCGTCGGCTCGCAATAATTCACTACAGCGATTAATGCAGTTCTGAGCACTTGACCCGTACGGCCTCCGACGTACTCACAGCGGAAGGGCTCCACCGAAATAACAAAAGAATATGGCGACGTACGTGAGAAAACGATCCTAAAATACATCAGCATGGGAATCATCGACAAGCGACCTCTGAAACCACGGCAGACGCGATTATATCATCCCGTTGTTCTCCATCCACGTATCTCGAAAGAAAAGTCAGACCCGAATAAAGGCCGTAGATCGAGCAGAAAATCGCGTGTACCCGTTGCTAAAAAAAATTACCCATACACACATGCGCACACACCCGCACACGAACACAAGCCATTATGCCTACTCGAAACTTCCAAGAGAATGATTTATGATAAAGCAGGACCGACTTCACTGTTGCCTTTGCCACGTGGCGGTATTCGTTCGGTTCTGTCCAGCACAGTTTCAGTCGAACCATCCACAGTCTTTACAGTACCCGATCACCTTTAATTTTTTCCATTCACCATTTCTTCCATTGTCACTCTACCCCATGATTCCAATTTTTCGAACAACACAGGCCCCGCAATTTCTCATCCCTGTTCCAAAAATCACGGTTGCACGCTGCACCCAATGTGAGTCCAGCCGCAATTTCCGCGATCGCTTATTAGCCCGTCTCTTCGCCCGCGATGTAACGAGCCGCAGTGGAGGGGGACAGAAGCCAAAATCGAGACCGTGCTGTACTTCCCTAATAACTTCGGACCTAACTTCCGTAATTCGGTCGTTCGAATCGACGAATTTCCACAAAAACGCAACATTATCAATCGGAAATGGCGTGCCACGTGTGTACACGTGCATTCGTACCGAACGAAAACGCACGAGCATAATCATCGGTGAAATACGAAGGGGAATAGCGCCTGTACAAAGAATTCAGTCGCGAAGTATGGTGGCACGCGCGCTGGCATAGAGACGTCACGGTCTCTCGGGTGAATGAGGCCCCCTCGTTGTAAGAACACGGGTGGACTCTGTACAAGATCGTGTATACAACGTACAGCTCAGCACATAAGTAGTATATAAAAAATGATAAAAAAAGAGAAAAAAAGTGAAGAGTCCCTTTGGCAAGATAGCCTCGACTGTACGAGCGACTGGCTACGGTCTCGAGGCTACTAGCCCGAGTGAACACGGTGCACACGTGTGTGGGAGGTAATTACGCGGAACTGACGAGATCTTCATCGGGGCGCCCTCACCGTCCCAACCTCCCCTCCCTCCTCCACCCCCGGGCCCTCTCGCTCTTTTCCCCACGGCTCATTATCCATTCAGAATCTACCTGCGATCTTGTCACCCCGCCTCGCAAGACATGACTGCTACCTCGACGGAACCCCGAGCGTTGTCCGCCCCGAGATACCGTCGGTTTCTATCCCGTTCACTCTTTATGTGTATCAGCTATCTACGCCGTGATATATAACGCTACGATTATTGCTCGGATTTTCTTCTCCGTTCTGTTCTTCTCGACTTCCGACGCTTTTCATCGAAGCGATGCGATTTTGTGTTTTTTGTGCTTTGCAACGTGGACATGATGATAAGAAAAGGGGGGGGGGGGAGAAGAGAAGATTAATTATTAGAGGGACTTGTGTCGTTGAAGAATCGGTGAAAATTTACTGACAACTATATTAGAATTATTATCGATTGGAATATCCACCGTGCATCGTCATTCCGCGACTTGAAGTGAAGTTTTGCAATTAGAGAAAAAAAAAAAAAATTTTGAGAATATTTTTATTAAATGGTTGGAGAAAAATCCGCGTGGATTCTATACATTGGCATGAATGACGATGTTTTTTTTGTATTCGAGTTCACTCGGGCGATAATTGAGGATCACGTAGGCGCGACGGATGAAAGAAAATGGGTAGCGGTGCCTTCGGCAAAAGCACATGGGGTGCAGAGTGCTCTTCACACTGGTACCGCGATCTCTCGCCGCACGACGGGCGCCCGCCCGTTGATAGAGCGCATGGAGCCCTCTTCAAGATGAATACGATATATGCGGTGTTCCACGGGAAATCGGACGGTCAAAATCCTCGCCACTGTCGATTAAGTTCATTATTTTTATTTGGCTTTAATTCCATTCCGAAAACAACCCTGATTTTTTCCCGAAATAAACGGATCTCTTTCTAACCTTCAAAAAAATTAATAACAACCTCCAAATGAGGTACAGTATTCGGCATAATAAAAAATTTTGATTTTTTTACGATTCTATTTGGTCAAAAAATGAAGCTTGCCAAAATTTCTGAGTGAGATAATCATTGCAACGATTTTGTCTTCTTACTGAATAAAACATTATAGAAAATTTAGATCTATTTTTTTTTATTTTGCGTATGACTTTTTTCGAATTAATCAATAAAAATAGTTGTATCAATAATCCAATGATAATAATAGTAAGAATAATAATAACATTACTTATTTTGTTGCTAATATTTTTTATTTTCTAACAAAAAAAAATGGTTGCATTAAAGATCGCACTATGACATTTTCGCGAACTTCATTTGTTGACTCACGGGAATCACAGAAGATATCGAAAATGTCCAATCATGTCAAAGTACGCTTTTCCTTATTCGGAGGTAGTTATTAATTTTTTTTAAGGAATTCAGGGGGATCCCGAAATCCTGCAAAAAAGCATAGGTCTTCTTGGGGTCGAATTAAATCCAAAAAAAAAAAAAAAAAAAACAAGAACCAAACCGGCAAAGGTCGAGAATTCGCCCCGCCAACTTGCCGTGGAATACCTCATATATATATATATATTCGCGTTGAAGAGGGCTTCTGTCTCCCAGGCCAAGATACGGCAACGCTACGA
The DNA here is from genome assembly GCA_963971145.1 of Sussaba pulchella. NCBI lineage: Eukaryota > Metazoa > Arthropoda > Insecta > Hymenoptera > Ichneumonidae > Sussaba > Sussaba pulchella. The sequence goes on along the minus strand of OZ020174.1, from coordinate 5,728,059 downwards.
CGAGAAAATATTAACCGTGTGTGCGCCCCACATAACCTCGAACCGACGCCGTACGCTGTGAGCCCATAAACATGTTAACTGAATGGTTTCATTCATTCGTCTCTCGCATGTTCCTCGCGGTCCCTGCTCCCACTCGAGCTCCCATCGTGCACCTCGCTCGCGCCTCAACTTTTGCCCCCAGTTTCGCGTTCCTTCATTTTCTCCGTCTCCTTCGCTCCGGCTGTTTCATCCGCGCTATCGCCCCTTTTGCTTCGAAACGCGAAGCAGCGCGCACCGGAATATTGCGGACGAAACTGCGGCAGCCGCATAAACAGCCACGATCTCCGAGCTTGGCTCGTGGCTGTAACACCGCACTGTGACGCCCTCGCGATTTCGATCTCCGCTCGTCCAAACCCGTCTTCCGAGTTTTTACCGTCACCGTATCGTCGTTATCACACACACACACACACACACATGCACGTTTACTCTGTAACTTATTTTCACGACCTTCCGTCACGCGGTATTCACACCTTTGTGCTCGAATCCACAACGCACCGTGAAACGTGAACGCAGAAAACCATTCTGGGTGACTTCGATAAGAAACCAATACGATCGTTTCCATATTACGATCGCACACCCAATATCACCCCATCACAACTGTACATCAGAATCCAGTTGTCATAAATGTCCCACGACTCGGCGCCAATGAATTGACGTAATCTACAGCATCGTCGATGCTAAAATTCTATTTACAAAAGTAGTTTCCGTCATGTGGGTTCTGCATCACACATTCACGAGTATCCTCGGTCATTTTTTCGGACGTTCGTGCGTTTTATGAAGCATTGGGACAGGGGGAGGGGAGTTATTCGCATGTAAAACGGTTCCGACTCGTTCGGACGATAGTCGATTGGTCATTCGAGCGTGTTGGTATAACGCACCCGGATCAGGAAGAAAAGACACGAACATGGGGAACGAAAAAATAATGGAATAAAAAAAGAATAGCTCCTTAGGACATGGAACTTTACGAGACGATATCTCACTCCCGTTGAATAAGGCGAGATCCAAGGGAACGGGTTTCGTTTAACGAAGCGCTATCTTGCCCGTCTTTCGCTCTTCTATCTTATGGGACTGTTGTGTGTGCCGCTGCATTTATTTCGCAGCTGACTCAGAGCGAGACGAGCGGATCAGTGCATCACGGAGTGGTTCGGTCTCAAACGCGTTAACCAACCGACGCGCAGAAGAGTTTACGCTTAGCTGATGTCGTAATAATTCCTTCTGTGTATGTTTATGAGGAGAAACGTCTCAAATCGTGGGATTGGAAGCCTTTTATCCTCCGATGGGGTCGATGATTTTTTTAGTATCTTCTGGAACCTACGACCTCTCTAATAATTTCGTTTTTTCGTAAGAAATTATCGACGGAAGTTGCGATTGGGTGCCAAAGGTCTGCATGCCATTTTAAGCGGTTTTTAAATAGCTTTCAAATGAAACTTACGGGATCAACGTAGCTATCAAATTCGCGGAGCTAGGATTGTTTGAATGGAAACTTTACGTTCTTCCCATGTTAATCAAACGGAAAAACTTGAAAAATCTTGCGCGATCCCTAAAAATGATCCGATCGGGTTCATCTTTGGGGTGAATTCGCCAGATGCAAGATACTTTGCAGTGATATATTTCGATTGAAATCAGAAAAAAAAAAAAATTTTCGAGCCACCCTAATATAGATGTATGCGTGTCAGGGGAGGGGGGTTAAGAGGGCCGGCATGAAGGGTCAGAGGAGTGGAGACGTTATGTTTCTTATATCGTTGGCTGAGGTCAAATCGCCGCCGGTTTGTCGACATGCACGACCGACTCGCGTAATAACTTTCGTTATCGTGCGGACCAAGAGCACCGCGAAGTAGCGCATATCAATCACTCGCGCGTTCCTCGAGACCTCCCGCTCGTCTGTATCATCGAATACCGCACGCTTCGTGCATTCGGCCGCTAAAAACAAACAATGGACGCACCTTAGAACAATAATTGAAGAAGTTACGTTGAGACAATCGACGATTACGAATAATAATTATTGCCAGCTTCACAAACGATAAATATTATATCAATTTTTTTCAACAAAATTCTCGTACAGGCATTTTTTCAAGTGTCCGCATGATCGATTTTATCTATTTACCTTCCAATTCTTTTGGATTTGCATTTGCGACGATTGATGATAAAAACACGAGAAGAAAGAAAGTAACGAAAATAAATAAATACTTTTGTGATATAATAATATGGGTCACGTTCGGGAAATCCTTGACAAGGCGAAGGAGATAATAGCGGTTGGGAAAAGACGACGTACAAAGGACGGATGAGAGACGAGAGACGGGGGTACGGTAAAGGAGAGGGTCGAAGAAACGCCGGAGGAATGAAAAGCGCGACTAAACGACGCGGGAGCTTTTCTTCGGATCCGGCAAAAGCCCGCTATTCTCCATCTCCTCGCGCTTCCGTGATATTCATGCCACGAAAGTCACGTAATCCACCGTTGGTACGGTTAAAAGCACTCGTGATTTTTTTCTAATTCACCGAGAATTTGCATAACAATTGGAACGTTGGCGAGCGAAACGGGGAAAAGAGAACGAAGCGAGACAGGCGTGTCGGCCCTTATCGTCACAGCTCGACCGTTCCGGGATGCGTATACATATATACGTATAGATATATGCACCAAATACACACACACACCCACACACACGCACCCAGACACACACGATCGTGAAGACACCGACGCGAATAATAACGGAACGCGTTTGTATACAGAACCAACGACGTTGGGTCGCAAGAACCATCGAGACGAACGCCGCTAAAACGTCGCGCAAAGCCAGGCAGACGCAGCGAGAACCCCAGGTGCCTCGTAATCCAATTTACGGCGACAGTGTTCCCTTACGGGGGAAAAAAGAAGCTCCGCCGATAAACCTACCCCCTTCGGCAACATTTCTTCGTCGCACACTGCAAGACGATTCTTCTCGTACAACGTCACCGCAGCATCGGCGAGAGCTATTCCGCGACACAGCCTCCACTCTTGTATTTGCCTAGCGATCTGCAATGTTTGCCGAGATAACACACACACACACACGGATGGACGGACGGGTGGATACGATTTTTCGTCGGACTTGAACGTCGTCTGAGACACATTGAAAATATAACGATGACAATGCTCTTGTGAGACAACTTGTCTTGTTGTGAAGAATAGATGGCACGAGGAAGAAAACGCTTTGTTGACGAGATTCCGACGTAAAAATTGTTTTTATCCTTATCGAGGTTTGAATACATCGTTGATAGATATAATTATAATGATGTTACGAGGAGAGCCACGGAGAAAGTTAGGAGAAAAGCGCACAAAATTTGTTATAAAAACGTAATTATTATTTACCGCATAAGATAAGATTCTTCATTAACTTCAATATGAATTTCTGGCGCTCGTCGTATGAGGGGAGCCAGCAGAATGATTATTGATTTTCAATCGTTATCATTGTTATTATATACTTTTCGTATAAAATTGTGGGGAAGTTTTTTTCAATCAATTTTCAACCATATACGACTGATTTTATTTTTAATTTTTTTTAATTTTTTAATTATTTTGGATTTAATTTTTCCAATTGGAAATATTAACGGATATCATTTTCGACAAATATAGTCAACGATTCGATTGGATGAGTGAACGTCGAGTGGATATGGGCACGCTTACAAAATGTACGTCTACCCATTAACAGTAAATGTAAAAAGTATTGGGTACCTCATCGTTCTTCAGAGAAATCACTTTTCTCACTGGATATCAATAATATTTGATCCGTCGAACATTTGGGCTGCTCTTGGTAACAATCGCCAGCAACGATTCCATCAATTGGAACGCCAATTCATTGAATCATAACTGGACAATCAACCTTTTGATAGAAACATCAGCAAAATTTCGCAGGCTTTGAAAATCGACGAAATAGCTAGAAAAGGAGTTGAAATGACTGAAGCGGAGCGAAAAATCGCCCATTAGTCTACACAATCAGTGTAAATCGTTGAAAGAAGTTAGTGGAGCCGTGAGGAGACGTCGTTCCACCATTTCAGATATAACAGAGCGATACGGGAAAACGGAATCAGTGCACAAAAGCAAGAAAAAGTAGAATCCCCGCCTGTAAGTGAGACTACGAAGTGCTTCATTGTTCGAAAAATGAAGATTGGTTCCCCATTAAATGCTACTCAGCTCATGAATGAACTGAGTGTTTCAATACTTACCGTATTTTCCACTCGAACATGATTAAATCGTCAATTTTATCATTTTTCAACACACGACTGCTTCCTATCGCGATACAAAAAATCGTGAATATCGACAGCACGTTAAAAAAAAATCCAAAAAGTCTTAAACATTGCTGTAACATCTTACAGCTGCCAAAACTCGACGTCACACGCGTTATTTTCATTGTACTGGGTACCGATACCCATTATCTTAATACGACACTTTCGCTCGGAAATTATGATCGGATATACAGAAGCTGCATTGTCAGGACTGAGGGATTATGGAAATTACCAGCAGATACATTCGCGTCGTTGTACAGTCACTTTAGCAAATGCCTCTTGTCGAATTACACGAGCATCGCGGATAATGTTCGTGTTCCTGTCAATTAATCACACAGCACGAGCATGGGGCGTCTGAGGCTATTAGGCTTCGCCGGGTCTTCGCTTTTAAAGCCCATCATAGTCCACCGACCACCGAGTTTTCGAGACGAAACGAATTTCCCAAGCATTCCGCAAAGCCTCGAGTACGTGTACATAGATTCAGAAATATATATATGTATATATATGTATATACGCAAAGAGACGAACGGTTGAATGGGGAAACGCACGAGGTACAGAGAAAGAGATATGCATTCGACCCACGCAATCATTCCGTCCCGTGACATCAACAAATTCGCAATAGGACGTGATTTATTTTCCCATTCATGTACACAATATGCAAATGCGAGATGGAACTTTGGTGTGAGAGCTGTGTATTGCCGCTGTTACCCGTGACGGTGGTGGTGGTGGTGATGATGGCGGTGGCTGTGATTCCTTTCACCCTCTGTGCGAAAGCACCCATCTACACACCAACAGACTTATGTGAGTTTACGTCACAGTGCGTTTCGCTGGCTCGGAATAATGGCAATCGCGACGGTTTTCCCAGTCACGAGAGACGCCGGTATTGGGTTATTGCTTTTGCAGCAGTCGAGATACGGGGGAAGAATATTTTTAATTATTAGAGTATTTCATAATATCGTGCGATCGTTCGGGCGGAAATAACGTGAATTGGGTAAAAATCGTCTTCGCAAACGTGCACAGCCTACCGTGTTTTTTTTCGATAAGAAGTTTATATGGACTTGTAATTCGTTTTTGCATTTTCTAGATTCTCATGTTGTAGCTAAACATTGGATACCCAATTTGGATATTCAACGGCACGTAGATTTAAATTGAATTCGAGTTAATTATGGCTGCGCGTCTTGCCCTTCGGTGGAGGCTGAAAAGTCAGCGTGTCGCCAGGGATAAACGATCGGCGAGAATGCAACGCGCAATGCGAGTTCCCCATCTGTCATCTGGGCGATATCGCGTGTGTACCTTCGGAAGCCTCTTGGCGCTAATAAAGCCGAACAATACGAGTGGCAATGGCATCGAGAAAAGACCGTGTGCAGGGAGATAGGAAGAGACGGAGACAGAAGGAGAGGAGGAGAGAGAAAGACGGTCTTCGTAAATGCGTGCACACAAGACGATAAATCGCACCCGGGAAAAATGGAGAGAAGGCCAAAGAGGTCAGCGTGGAGGGGCAAAACGCGGGAGGCTTACTGCTCCGAATGGGATTGCCGTGATTTATCTCGATGAGATTTCAACGGGGATAAAAATCTTCACGTCTCGCGACTGCTGCCGATGCTGCTCCTGCGGTTCGTCGGCTATCATACAACTTCGATCCTCGATTCTAGTTTAATGCTACATCGATTCAGTTCGTCCGTGGTCAGTTGTTGTTTTTTTTTGGTGCTTTTTTTGTTTGTGTCCTGACCCAACAAATGCGCAGTCATCCGACGCGCGCATCCTGGATCACGCTCAATCGATGATCCATGAAGAGAATATGTAGGTCATTGCAACCTTGTGAAACTTGTCAGAACGAGTGACGCGATGAAAGCGGCGCATTACGACCCCAAATCGAATAAAATATCCCACCGGGTTAACTCGAACGACGAGGTTCGACGCTGACTTTAACGTCTTGGAACGTGAAACCACGCGAATAAATTAACATCTGATTCGCAATGATTTGTCGCCACCAGCGGTTACCGCACGTTGACATTTGCGTTGATTTTATTTTTCATTCCGTTGTTTTTTATCTGATTTGTTTTTTTTATCTTTGAATTTTATTGCACCTGGGTACTGGGAGGATGTGACCACGTATACTTACTGCTTTCGCGAGATTGTGTGATTTATAACGCGGAGCCCGGTCAGTTTCTTGGAATGGGAAATTAACATTTTTATACGTGACGCAATAAGACGAAAACATTCGGAGCTGTTGGTTCAAATACACGTATATGTATTTTTATCTTTTAGTTAGTTAGACTCCGAAGCTATCTGGATATAGTAAAAGTAAATTTATGTAAAGACGAAGGACGAATGCTTTGGATTTTTATTTTTAAGAAATAACTTACATCACGCGGATTTGAAATATCCACCGATCGAAAATTGCGTAAAAATCGTCACTTTGTAGAAACAGGAACGAAAAAAAAATATCGGTAAAAGTTATTCCACAACGAAGTAGAAGCCTAATTTCTTATTTCAATAACAAAATTAAATCGGAATAATAAAAATACAGTAATGACATTGAAATAGGAAATCTTTCGGATTCATTATTTTTAAACAAACATTTTTTAGCTGTTTAATATTGACGGCACGAGCTGGTGCATCTATGACGTATTTGCCTATGCTCATACAATTTATATGCACCACTCCTTAATTTCGTTTTGACAACTGGAGGAACAACATTAACGTCATCAATAATATCAACAATTAATGGTTGATTGGTTACGGGAAAACTTATTTTCACGAAAATGTCGCGCAGTACGGATCGTGTTCATATTTTACCTAGTTGGAACCTTTGCAGAGGTTGCTATATATGGTTATTCCAAAATAACCATATATAAGGGACACCCTACAGTATAATTTATGTTTTCGAACCTTTGACCGTTCGGGACATTGGCGTTTAGGCCCTTTCCCCGTCGATGTAACGCCATTTCGGAACATTGCCGAGTCGGTGTCACGGAAAGTCGCAATTGATCTCGGTCGGAACGATTTTCCGATTTTGCACCGTCGGAACTCCGAACACACGAAACTTCGATCCACGTCCGGGCTATTCGTGCACTAGTGCACGCGCATTCGTATATAACTCTTAATCGTAGCGTTGGAGCCGAGCCCGGTGGTTGACGATGGCACGCTCGGGATTGAAATGTATCTTGATCTTCGAATCGGATTTGCATAATTGCTCCGACCTCTCGCTGTCTGCCCCAATGCTCGGAAGATTCTCATCGCCAAAACGAGATGAACGAGAAAGAGACGGGGACGGAGAAACAGACAGATATAGATGGATACGGTCGAAGGCTGGAATCCTCGTAGTTGGGGATCGGCAAGAAGACGCGATCGCGGGGGTCTTCGCGATATTGGATTTCACGGGGCATCGGTGAAAGACGGGGAAACGAGCTATAAGATACTCCGGTGTAGTAAAGCAGCCGGTAGTGTACGAAGCCGTCGTTATATACCGTACTATTACCTACTATCCATGGAAAGTGTATTACTGTAGAATTCTTTTCGGGCGTTTCCGAGAAAATAGGAGACGGCGGAAACCCGTGGAAGCGGAAGAAACGAGAGAAAGAAAAACCGAAGAACGACCGAACCGTGTTCCGGTCGCGCGCGGAAGCTGAGAGCTTCTCAAAGGCTCGGGTGATCGTCTCTGCCTTTTTTTCCCGCGGGACCATTATCTTCCGGCTGTCTCACTTCCACCTTCCACGCTCTTCCGGTTTCATCTCTCGTTCGGGTTTTTTTTTCTTTCTTCGTCTCGTCAACGAGGCCCGAAGTCTCGGCGAATCATATACGGTGAGAGCGAGCGAATGGATGAGCACGTGTCAAGACGATCGTAAACCGGAAAAACTCTATGACCGAAATTTCATTTTCAAAACCGTCGAAGCTCGGAACGATCCTCAAGTACGTACTCGATGACTTGTCGAGGTGATGAAAAGAGACGATGTGTTCAAATTTCAATTTTTTTTTTCATCGAATTATTCTCTTATTATTATGTTTTAAGGAATTCTAGTTGTTATCGTCGTAGTTATTATTATTATTATTAAACTTTTTTTAATATCCGGACCGACAATGCGCCATCAGCAGAAGAGCTCGTCGTTCGGTTGGAAAGGGAATAAAGATCGTCGGAGCTCCTACGTGGGGTGTACCCTGGCCCAGGAACAAAAGCGCCCTTCAGACGGTCTTATCGCGTTCTATGCTACGGCCAGTGACGTAAACTCGTCAAGACCTCCGCCAGTCAACAAGTCCCTCCAACAAAATGCGAGCATTGGACGCGTATCGATATTGTTGATGCTAGTCAGATTTAGGGAATAAAATTGAGAACGAATATTCAACGAAAATTAAACGATTTTCAATATCGATCAACGTAAATTCAAATTCACGTATAATATTCGATTGTATAACGTATCCTGGTTAACGACAGGTTTGCATAGCTCGATTGTACGCAAACTGAAGGTAATGTACATGCGGAACATTTTGCAACGTTATTGTTTTCGATTTGCGATGGAGATCGAATCAGGTTACATCGTCCCGATCCCTTTATGACCCTTCGACCGGAACGAAACGCTAGGTATGACGTTTCCGGTCGATCGTTCTCGCGAGTGCCCCAACCGATGGTTCCCGATGTGCGGAAACCGAATGACTAAAATCATTTCCATACATGATGTCGTTTTACCCGGAAATTCCGGTACGGAGAAGCACTCCCACGGACAACATTACAAAGTTTATGCCTCGTTTCGGGAAATTGTACCTCGTGAAACTAGTTTGAGAGCCTCTTGTTGAGGCGCCGAGAGCGAGCTATAATAATCCAACTACCATAAGCGCGAAATTTTCATAGCCCGAGTGATATAACACGTTCGAATTAATTAGCTCGATATAACGCCGATGTATATCGAAAGTGTTGAATTTGTAATGCATGGTATGTCGCAGAAGATATAACTGGGTTACGAGTCGAAATACAAAATGAATGTATTCGGATATATCTGTGGGATCGAAGTAAAATCGAATAAATCCTTGCAAAGAGTTTCCGAGAAATCACGATTTTACTTTGCGAACGCTCTTCGACGGCAGATAAATTGATTTCGACGATAAGAATTATCGGGTTACACTCGGTAAATCAAAATGATTCAACTTAATATAAATTTTTGATAAATACGGGATTATTCTATTTTGCTTTCAAGCCAGAGAATATTATTCGTATGGAAATTGTAAAACGAATGGTAAATAGAGTAAAAATGTGTAACCTGGTGCCATCGCTGTTTGTCGTAAGCTGTCGAAAATGGGATAAGAGAGAGAAAGAGAGAGAGAGAAAGAAATATGAGGGATTTCGACGAGGACGACAATGGCAGAAAGCGCGGAGGAGAAGTCGAGAGTCGCCACGCTTCGATGGTTTTTTCGATCGAGCCACCGATGCCCCGACGTGCCTCGAGAGCGAAATGAGGAGGTTGTTTCCCGGCGCCAAGCTGAGTGGCTCTACAGGCCGATTCGAGTTCTAAGTCCGACGTTGCTTCCAGGGTTCCACGGGACCAAAAAGCGCGTTTCCGCCCCGGCTGGTCTTTCCAGTGGGACCAGGAGAGAGTGAGAGAGAAAAAGAGCGAGAGAAAGAGAGAGAGAGAAACAGAAAGAGCGACGACACGTCGAGCCATCCGGCATCGGCGGCATCGGCTACAGTCCCATACCAAACCAGTGTGTGTCTGCACGATGTATGGTTCAGGTCTGCAATGGTTCAACAGCTGAATGGTCAGCGGAACAGCTGCACCACGTGTCTGTGTACCGACAATTCAAGGAGCAGACCCGAGCGTTAACAAATTATTTTGCGAGTACAAAAATTGCTCAATACAATGAATCGTAAACGAAAAAAAAATTGATCAATCGTTGCACTTCAAAAGTAAGACGGGAAATAGTACTAGATGTTCTTGATCGATTCGTACATTTTTTTCACTGCCGATACCTTTAAATGAAATGAATTTTTTTTTTTCAATCATCCAATTTGTCATTCTATGTTTATTATAATCGATTAATCAAATTTCATATTTTATTGATTTTTTAATTTCATTTTACTTCATTTCGATTCGATTTGTTAAAAATTTCTCTATGAAATCTTCTTACGCGGCTTGATCTATGCTGCGGAATTTCAGATAAAAATTCGTGTCACCGTAACATATTCCGAAGCAAGCCCCCGAAGCGGTGACAAAAAAAAATCCCCCAGTAGCAACATTGATTTTAATCATCGAGTGTCAATTTTGACCCGTGAATCATTATTTTCGTCAGATCATTTTAATAATTTAAATTTTACCAACACGAAAGTAATTTCTTGTAACCGCGATTAATTTTCAGAGAAAACAAATCGTTCCAGCTCGCCCCGGTCTCCGTTGCGGCGAAACAAGCGACCCGGCGATTCAGCCCCGACGTTTATCCGTCGTCGTACTATAACCGCAGCATAAGCCTTCGGGTACTTTGAACCCGATGAATTATTTACTACGATGCTAACATGACGCCAGCCTGTGGATATACCGACATTCCTCGACGTTGTCACCGCTCGGAGAATCGCGCCTCCTACGAGCTCCAAGCGAATCAGAGACGAAGAGAAATAATGGAAATGACAAAAGGAAATAAAAAGTTTAAGAAACAAAAAAAATATAAAAAAATTGAGAAATTAAAAAAAAAAAAAATGACGTTCGGAGTACACATAAATACGAACGTACGCGCGTGCTTAACGTATCCAACGTGCGTTCGCGCGAGTTATGAGTCGGCTTGTATTATACGTGTACGATCCAGAAAAGCGAACCCGAGTATTCGACCCGCTGTCGCGGATACAAGAGGCTCGCGATGTTCCCGATGCGCCACAGAGGAATAATCCTACCGCTATGACAGTCGGACGGAACGAATCCACGGAGGTTCCACGAGTCGCCGCATCGTCATATCGTCGCACTTTTTTCACTGAACCGCGGTAATAAAATCGTGTTTCTTGTTATTATGTCCCCGGCAATGGGAAAAGCGAGCATTCTTTGCTTGGCTTGTTCGTTATGATGGACTGCAAAGCTAAACTTTCAAAAGAGGCACATGAAGATTTTTTTAAGTAATAGAAATAATAATAATGAGAGTAATAATAATAATAATAATAATAATAATAATAATAATAATAATAATAATAATAATAATAATAATAAAAATAATAATAATAAAAATAATAATAATAATAATAATAATAATAATAATAATAATAATAATAATAATAATAATAATAATAATAATAATAATAATAATAATAATAATAATAATAATAATAATAATAATAATAATAATAATAATAATAATAATAATAATAATAATAATAATAATAATAATAATAATAATAATAATAATAATAATAATAATAATAATAATAATAATAATAATAATAATAATAATAATAATAATAATAATAATAATAATAATAATAATAATAATAATAATAATAATAATAATAATAATAATAATAATAATAATAATAAAAATGATGATTGAAAAAATAAGATAAAAATTGTGATTTACTATGCTTACGGCGCGCGTACCCTTTCTCCGTCCCACTCTCGTACCCAGTTTCTACATTATTACCCAGTTTTTTTTTCGTCGTGCTTCGCATTGTTATTCAGATGCGGATTTTGAGCAGCCAGGCGTAACTTACGCATAATGCGTTGGGATCGGCAGGAGCCGTGAATATATGTCCATCACTAAGAAGCTATGTATAATTCGGTCGTGAGGCCTCGACGAATCGCGTCACGTAATCGTCAACCTAAACAAGGGTAGAGCGGCTATGTAGCCCGAGAAAGGAGCAACAGCCACGCGTTAAAAGCGTGCCCTCACTGAACCGCGTTATTCCGATGCAAGGGGAGGGAAGATGGAATAAAAACCGTCGTGACGACCTCGGGACGAAACATCTTTGCAAAAATTATGGCATTACGACGACCGAAGGGTGTGAATATTTGCACACGCGCCTTAACGCGACTCAACGACGCGAATATTCACGGATCATTTGCAATCGGGTCGAAGGCTCGTTTGCTTATTTCCGTTTTTTTTTGTATCTCTCACACACGTTGCCGAAGTAATAATCCTGAAAGGTTGAAAATGGGATCAACCGTGAAAAAAGGAATACATTAACGCGACCCCACGATGGGGAACGCTCGGGGGGTTGGAAAGCACACACACCCTGACCGCAAGAATTCAGCTGAGGGTATTCATCGTACGTGCTGGCATTTTTTTTCGTTTTTTTTTCGTCACAGAGACGTGACCCGTCGAGATGAGAAATCGATGGGGAGAAAGCGCGATCGTCGAAAGAATTGCTTGAATATCTAACGATGTGCAGATTTGTTGTTGAATCTCAGAATTGAGGGGGGTTATATTTTTACCCAATAATTAATGACTTTCGTGCTCTACATTTAATTTTTATTGGTAGTATTATTAATATCGAAGCGATCGAATGGTATGACAGGTATGATGAAACGATATTTTCGTATCGAGTGGAGAATCGTATGTTCATTTGCAATGCTTACCATCCAACATCCCCTCGAGAATCCAAATCTTACAACATAAAAAAAATTAAGAGCGATGAAGAAAATTTGTTACAATATGAACGAATGATGAAGTATGATTGTTTCTTTATAAATGGGCTTTAACAAATCAAATAATTCTTTTTTTCTCTTATTAAAATTGTCGTCGAAAGCCTCGACCGGCGTGTGTGTTTTTTGGTATGTGTTTTTTGCAGCACGCTGTAACACCCCACTGAGAAAGAAAAGGGACACAACGAATCCTCGGGAACGTTAACGGCCGCTTCTTTAATTGGATCTTAATTAAATTGCTGAGTCCATTATCGAATATGCAAAAAAAAACCCCCGTGTAATAGCTAACGCAGTAATTTCGCATAACCAACGGTAAAACGAGGGTGTGACGCCGACAGGGGGGAGAAAATGAGACTGCGGTTCAAAAGGGGAAACACGAGGGAAAAGAAAAAGAAAAATTGAATCGACGTAGTGGGGTAAATGTAAAGGAATCTAGGTGGAGATAGTGGAAGGCTAAAGCTTCCGGTACTTCGTTTCTTCGCGACTTTTTTTTTCCTTCTTTCGTTGTTATTATTTTTTCTTCTTTTCTTGTTTTTTTCAACTTTTCTTTCCGTGAGCTTCCTCTCGGCATGGAAGCTGCAGCACGGAAAGTACCACAGTGGTCGGAGCTCGCGATGTCCCGAGATTCGCTACTGTCTGGAATGCATTTTTCTACTTTCAGCTTGGTCCAGAAGAGCGGAACGTGGAGACCGTCGGGTGGGTTGCTGATACGTATAGCGCGAAGTGGTGGAGGAGATGGAAAACGTAGCGGCGGCAAAGAGAGCCTGCACGTTCTTCGGACACACACTAGCCCCGGCAACGGTTAGTTTAATGGGAGCAAGGCCAAGGGTTATTCCTCTCCGATAGTCGCTCGGGCGCTTGGCTTCTGGTGCTTCTATGGGCATTAATATACCTGCGTTTGTGGGGACGTCGAGACTTGGTACAACCGGCGGGGACTTCAGCATCACGAGCTGTTCTCTCCCCCTCCCTCCCTCTTGCTCTCTTTTTCCGTCTGTGTGTGTGTGTGTGTGTGTGCGGCCGTGGGTGTGCTTCGGGCGAACAACGGCTGCACCACCGGCAGCTCGTACCTCACGCTCCTTTATCGTGAATTATGAGACGCTCTCGGGGACCCCCGACACCGAGCCACGCGAACCGAATAACGTTCGCACCGATTTTTCCGTGCCGTGACGCTATGGGCGTACGTTTTTTTTTTTTTTTTTTTTCGTCTCGAGGTAGCGTCGCACGTGCGTGAGCCTATGAATTTTGAGCGACCTGTTATCTCTTGGGTTTTCAGTGAGTCCGATGATAATATTATAATATGACGTATTGTGATATACTGGAAACTCGGGATAAACCGAGATTTCTTCACATTGACGACGTATTTGGAGAAATCGTCGATGTATTTCAGGGGAAAGCTCTTTCACAAAATCTTGTATGATTCAAAGAAGTCTTCAGAACTGATTGGAGGACGAGAAGGTTCCTTCTTTTTTCTCGACCGAATGAACTTTGTTCAATTTTCGTTTAGCATTCCTGTACGATAAATCCTCGACGACCTTTTGCACGGTGATGACACACGGTCACGGAGCTTTTGCAACGCCTCGCGACCTGCGGACGGCAAGCTCGACGTCGATCCCAGCATGGCGGCATGAGAAAAATTCTCCTGAAGAATTTTACCGATCCCGTTGAGGTCCACTAGCGCGAATGGGAGTCGCTAAAGTGTATTCCTTCGATTTTCCGTGGCACGAGCTACCACGGCTATGGGGTCTCGTGGTACCGCCTCGTTCGGGCTGACCAGCCGGGCGTGCACCGAATGCTGCAGCACTTTCGGATCTCCGCGGAATACGATTTTCCATTGTGTTCCTCGGAACTGTGCAGCCGTCAGCGTTGAAACCCGAGAGTGGAGTGTCGATCGGAGTTTCGAGCTTTTCGCGGGGTTTTCTCGAGCGTGGATAAGATACGGCGCTTCGTACACGCGGGCGAAGAAAATGTTCTGTATATATAAACTCGGGTGTCTTGCGTCCGGAGAATTCTTCTCAAAGAAGAACACGATCGGACTATTTTTAGGGGTCGTGCAAGATTTTTCAAGTTTTTCCATTTGATTAACATGGGATGAACGTAAGGTTTCCATTCAAAAAATTATAGCTCCGCGAATTTTATAGGTACGTTGATCCCGTAAGTTCCATTTGAAAGCTCTTTAAGAGCCGCTTCAAATGGCATTCGGACCTTCGGGATCCAATTGTAACTTCCGTCGATAATTTCGTTTTTCCGCAAAAAATATTTTTTTGAGCAAGCGGATTTTCAATGCCTAGGTAGATGTCGATTTCGACTCTACTGTAGATTTCGAATGAATGGTTTTCATTGAAACATGAAGGAGCTACGAGTTGGGGACATCAAAATTCCAAAATCGGGAGCACTACCCATATACGTAACGGATACGATTTCGGGCGTCACTTTGTAAACTGAATAATAAAAAAAATCTTGCGCACTGCTACTTCTATCGTGAATAAATCGCGTGCTTCTAATCGTCAGTTTCAGTATCTATCCGCAAAATACATTCACAACGGTGGATATTCTGACTGAATGTGAAAAATGCGTCATAAACTTTGTCATAAATTGGAGCGTCGAATGATAGAAAGATCCTGTGTGAAGATACAGTTTCAGAGTTTATACCGAATCGAAGAGGTTAGACAAAAGTCAAGAGGGTAGTGTACTCCATAAAATCGTAAGTCGACCGTCGAGCAAGCACTCAAAATGGCCCGTGGAGGAAGCTCCAACGTCGTTTGAGGCCAACGATCGTGTGGAAATTCCTCTTTATCGCGTCGCGAATAGTGACAGGGGACGACAAACCCATTCTGGAGTACCTAATTATGGCGAGACCCGAAACCGTTTCTCGTCTGCTTAGAGATTGAAACTTTAAGAGACCCACGTCAGGACTCAACGTAATGGAATTGTAGGATTAACGGGCTTGCACTTGTACGGCCACCGTCTACGTCGTCGTAGTCGTCGTCGTGGTCGTTGGCGGTTGGCTTTTCTTCATGAACGTTTCGCCATAAGACACCCCGAGTCGTTTCGCTCGACCGACCGCAAAGTGCTCACGTCATGGTCGTATACAGCGGTTGGCACAATGGTCGTTGCCTCGGGTACTCGGCTGATTAGTAAAAAAAAATCCACCGCATCCTACAATGTTAGTCCAGGACTGCCACGGATAAATTGTAATTCTAAAATGTGTCTACAGAGCGATTAGAGGAAACGAAATACCGCAATGTCGGTTGTTGCAATGATTTTTTTGGTGAAAATTATAAGAGAAATTTTTCTTCGCTGATCTATGAAGAAAAACCCAAACACGTAATCGTCGTCGTTTCTCGATTGAGCTAAAAATAATATTTTTTTTTCTTTCTGGTTATAATTATGTAGAAAACTTTTTTTCCGCTGATCTAACGAAAGAACAAATATATCATTATATAGTATTATAATCGGTCTATTTAGTTCATCATTTCTCGATTGAACTAAAAATAATTTTTCAAGATAACACATTGTCATCGATAAAGCATTTCCAAACATGTTCGTGGGGATACGATTATTAATCGGATTTCACGAGTTTGATAAAGGCTCACCGAAGAGCGAAATTCCATATTGCGTTCATTCAATTAATTCCATCGGTAGTTCGTGCACACACGGTGGATAAAACTTTGAAACGTGTCCGGAGGGGGCGCGGACGACGACATCGAGTTTTCCAGGGCAAATTTGGGGTTCGCGCATACACACCTGTGAACAACGCGACGGTTTTCACGAATGAAATTGAACGGTCGATCGGTTAAGTCGTTATTCGGCGCCGATGTAGCGAAAAAAAAAAAAAAAAAAAATGTGGTCGCTCAATTATCGCGTGTACGCTTCCGTGCTGCCCTCGACGTTCGATACCCACCGATTCCAGAGGGGTTTGTGGAAATAAACGTTTGGTAAACGCGGACGATTTTCTGTTTCGCGCACTCCCGAGTACCGGAGGGATTTTATTCTCTGGCCGTACGGTACGTTGCAACTGCAACGAGCCTGGTATTATAACAACGGACGAACGAACACCGATTCGGCGAGGTATTTGACGACAGATGAGCCGAGCTCCATAAAACGAATACACTGTGGAAAACAAGAATATTCCAACCTGATGCATTGTATATAGCCCGGAGTGTTGAGCGTTAAAAGGAAAAAGTAATATAAAAAAACGAAAAACAAATGTAAAGCCTGAACCATGGGTGAATTATCGAATGAATTGGGCGTAGGATTCGGTCCGAATCGGAAAAATAAATAACTACTAATGAAATTTGGTTGGATAAAAGCATTCGGTGGATTACGTTTCCATCGTTTTTAAGCAGTTTGCTGTGTGAATACATAAAAATTACACCTGCGTTGATTAAAATGGCCATCCAACCATTTTCCACCGATTTACAAACGTATTAAAATGCGTTATTGATGATTCGCGCAAAAAGTTTTTCCTATACTGCCCGAAAAACGAAAAAGGGGCTTCATTTTCGGAGCTTCGCAACGGTCGCCACTGGTGAAAGATAACAAATTTATGACTTCACAAAAAATGAGCGGCCCGCGAAAAGCTCGGAAATTTTTCGTACCCGAAAAAATTGTCGGATAATTGGATTTTTCGCGGTTTCCCATGCGTGTCAACGCGGTACAAAGAAAATTTAGGATACGTTAATGTTAAAACGGACAACGCTGCCGAGCGACGATGAAATCGGTACGAAAAGCTCGGTAACCGCAAAACATTTTTAATGGGAATGAAAGAATTGCAATAAAAATTCTAATTGCAGGTGTGAAATTTAAAAAAGAACTAACGAAGAAGAAAATTCAGAAAACGCCAGCAGCGGTAGGGTGAAAAGGAGGGTGTGAGGCGATTGAGAAGGAGCAGAATGTCGGAGAAAGCTCGTTTTTTATTATTTTTTTTCCATTTCTTTCGACGAAGACGGATAAATTGAGACCAGTGAGGTGGAATGTGGCTGGCGGCCAGTCAGCCGGGCAAAAGACCACGGACTCGTCGAACCGCGGTAACTGCCAGATCGAGGTTCCTCGGGGTTGCACCGTTACGTCTCCGATTCCCGTAAAATTTCTACATTCAATTTCACTACGAACGATCGAATTTCCATATCTGTGGGCAATTGCCGCGGGTGTGCGTCCCCGTCCGACGTTTTCTCGGTAAAGCTCGATGGTTGAGAACCCAATGGATATTATTAGGCGGCGTTCACGGCGCGGACATGAAAAAGCTTGAGACGCGCTGACGGAAAATTTCTGTATAATAACGCACTTTACACTGTGGTTTAAGGGAATCGCGTAGATCGAGCAATGATATTTTTTCCGTACATTTATGAGGGTTCGCTCGGAAAGTTCGCGGATTGATAAATAAAATACAAGATTTTCGTGTAATTTTCTTTTCTCAACGTAAAATTCTTGCGAATTGGTACATTTGATTCAACGATTTTGTAACTTTTGGATTCTTATCGGAACAATACGATGCGATGAAGACCGCGAAATAGGCATTCGTCTCAGCTTCGACCTTCTCATGTGACAGAATGAAGGAACGGATTTCTTCCACGTGTAGAATTTCGCTTATTTTCAATGTCTGTCGAGGTCAAGTCTTTCAAAACAAAGTACTTTGTCACAGTACGAAGTTCAATTTTATCCATTCCACAAGAGTGACAAGAATCGTTTGGTTCACTTGGTATAAATCATCAAAAAGATTACTAAATGCACGAATCTGAAACTCGTCAGGCCGTTATTGAACGGTTTTGTTTCCGTTATTAATAAAAATAGCGCATTGGTCACACTAGCGAGATTTCCGTTCCAGGCCAAGATCTTCCCAACCAATTCCAGCGCCAAACCGCGTTGTTCTTAGAGCCTCTCGAGATGGAAGTTCCGCGTCTGAGTGTCGTCGAGAAAAGTCTCAAGAACGAAACGAGACGCGCAGACCGACGACGTCGAACCAGGAGTACAAAAAAAAAATATCGAAAAAAAAAAAAATACAGATAGAAAGTAAAATAAAGAAATCTCGAAATCGGTCCTCAATCATATTTCTCAGGGATTTTTCGATTGCATTTGTTCGATTCGGATGAATCGTTCAACGAAAAAAAAATATATATATATATATATATACGGCGAATCTTCCGTTGTAGCGTGAAAATAATGAGACAGCCGGATCAACGACATCGATCGGTCTTGAGACCATCGCTTTGTCGTAACGAGCAAAACACCGCGAGCGAAAACTCGACGGGACCAATGTTTCGTAAATTCACGCTACGATTGCGATTAAAAAAAAAAAAAGGTCCTGACTTTCTTCGGAATCTAATTATCAACTCGTCCATACGATTTTTCAATCATATTTTTCCATATTCAATGAACTCGTGAGAGTGCAATAAAAATTAAAAAATGTAAAAAAACTATGTTAAAATTGAAGAAATTAATAAAAATATACCGCGCTTGAGTTTAATAAGAGCGTAGCTTCTTCAACGACGATGACCGTCTCTTAGGACATTCTCTCGCGCCGGTAGAGCCGATTAATAACGGTTTGCGCGAAAAACAGCGCAACTCGAGAACGGGTAAAAAGCGCGAAATTTTCTCGTTTCTCCCAGAGACCGGAGTGAGGTGGGCGGTGGGTGGAAGGGGGGGGGCGGGCAAAACTCGCTCGGATACTAATAACGACCGGCCCTCTCGTTGCCCGGTCGTGGCGTTCACTCTCGACCGTCGCGCGGGAGAGAACGAAACCGTTGCTCGAGCTCATTATTTTCAGGAATAATGAGATAAGCTCGGGGGATGAGGGTGGAGAGATAAAACGAGGAAGAGTGCTGTTGGTGCGTCGAAGGGTTCACTACGAGTAGCGCAGTATATTCCTCTGCAACGGTAGTTTCTACAAGCTTCAGTTTTTTTCTCTTTTTTTTTAAGGATCTATTTTTTACTCTGGTGTATTTCACCCGATCGAGCTCTTTATCTACATTTCCACGGTCACCACCTTCGTGCACCTCGTGTGTGCCAGCACCCTAATCGAGTAAATTATTTTCGTACGTTTTCAAAATGTCGGTCAAGACCTCATCGTCTTACGAAGCTTATCCAAATGAAATGGATAGATGGAATTTAACTCATTTCGATTCGTCCCTTAAACTTTTTTTCTTCGTTTTATTTTTGTGACAGCGAAATCCCTCTTCTTAATTTCTTCTTCGTTTCTGTCTCTATTCGCAATCAAATGGGCGTCTTTATTCGACTAATCCGCAGCTCCATCGACGCGAGACAATTAAATTAATAGTCGTGGAATCTCCCGCACTTCGTTCGTCCCATCCGCGCATCCTTGACTTCGACCTGCAAGGCCGGGGAGGAGGAGAGGGCGGGGGGGGGGGGGGGGGGGTGCACAGTCATCCCGTCGGCGCTTGATTAAAAATCCTTGGGAAATAAAAAGGGATCGCTTGAAAAGTTGGTTGAAGGGAGCGTCCTCTTCACGGATAATACGTCCGGATGGTGCTACGGTGGAATAAGGGTCGACAGTGACGTCGCTGCTGCTATCAAGATGGCGGAAACGACGCTCAAGGTTTTCCCTACGAACTTTGCCTCAACCGAATTCTTAATGCCGATAAATTCCGAGCTTAGTGCTTATAGATTTTGAAACATTCATACATTAGCGGAGAATTTATTGTAAAAATTAATAGCACGACGAATATGACAATTTTTACAATATTTTTGAGAAAATTTATTTATAAATAATACAAAAATAACAATTTATGAAAAATGTCGTCAACGAGTTCGTCAATTTTCTCCGACGACTCGTGATAACACACATCAAGACGCAGCTGCATAAGGAAGTATCATTCTCAATGCTCGTTGAGATAGAAGGTTAGTTGGAGCCCGGGAGCTTCCACGAGTGAGCCGAAGATCCGCGATTCGCGGTGTTATCGATATCGTTAAATCGTGGCATCGTTATCGCCACGCCTCGACAGTCACGCTCACGCACGAGCTCCCGCCGGATGATATATAACGAACGAAGAATTTCTTTCCTCAACGACATGAGCAACGACATTGAGAGCGGAAGTCTTCGTTCGGGATCCCATAACATTGTTTTAAAATCGATAAATTCCACGTTGAGTCACGCTAACTCGTACGGACAACGAAGCAAGATGATTTATCGTTCGAAGCAGTCACCGCGATCATTGGGAGGCGATAAAACGTCGACCGGAAACGTTGATCGTGCGTTTCAATCGCGAAAAAGCTTTTGGTCGACGTTTGCGGCAAATTGCGATGTACGTCCGGAGGAGTTTCGTGCGTCTTCCGGTTCACACAGGGGCAAGAGACAGGGGGGGGGGGGGGGGGGGGGTTACGCGGGTTGCGGGTTAGGATCAGCAGAACGACGTCGAAGGGAGGGAATGCCGAGTGTGTGATCGTTTATCAAAACGTTGACGGCACTTTGCATGAGACACATTGAAAATTTATTCCTGGGCATGCAGCAACGGATGCGTTCTCCATGCATTAATTATCGTTTCGCGGTCTAGCGGTCGCCGGTCGACAGCGGGAGCGCGGATAGAATGAAGGTTTAATAGCGTCACAGCGAAGGGCGAGTCTATAGGTTGATGGCCAATGAAAAGCAGATCGGAAGGTTGTCAGTTGCGTCGTGGTCTTCGTGACGGGACGATCCACCTCATTTGTAGGGAAATAACGCTACGTGGGAGAGACGCATATGAAGTTCCGAGATAGATAGACCGGTGTTTTTATGGACGATCCGATAGAAATTCTGATTAATGTTCTTTTTTTCTCCAGGCAGTGTGTTGACTGTGAATTAACAAGTAACGAGGTTTTCGACGGATGTTTGCTTCGCTGAAAATAGATCGTTGAATGAATATTTAATTCAATGGGATATATTCAATTTTCGACGTCTCGAAAGTGCTGTTTTTTCTATGCCTAAATGTATTGAATAAATCAAACCAAAGTCGATGAAATGGTTGACAAGAAACGATAATTTGGAATGGAGTGGTGGAATAATTTGGTCGCTTTTTGTGGATGATTATGCAATTAAAATATCTAATGTATCTTTGTATTCAATAGGTATAGAAATATGATGACAAATATGAAGTTCGAAGCTAAATCGATCGGTCTTTTTATGTATGATCCGATAGAAGTTTTGATTTATTTTTAAATTATTTTAACAATTTGAATTTCAACGTTTCTGGAGAATGTTCGTTTCCTAAAAATTCACATTTGAATTTACATAGAAATATTCATTCCAATAAAATATATTCAATTTTCCGTGATACTCAAAGAGATCTCAAAACCATTTTTTTTCAATTGCAAACAAAAAGCTATAATCGACAGCCTGAATGATCGAAGGATTTGATAAAATTATATGGATTATCATGCAACAACGACATTAACTGTATCATTTTGATAGGAATATCAATATGATAACAAATATGCGGGATAAGGACATGGTCGATTTGGTCTAAAACGTCCATCGCATCCCATGGAAGCCCGTAGCGTTCCGCATTGCCGAGTATCGTGTTTTACGGATAAATTATTATCGGTTATACGGCGGGGCAACACGTATACCGAAATAGCCACGTCATTTATTCGCGATACGGACCAGGGCCCAAGTAACTAGCTTCGCGTGTACACACACCGTACGATATATAGACGCGGACGAGACTAGAACCGCGATACGCGTCTAACTGGAACATCGCAGTCAAACGATCATTACGATGCAGCATCGCAATACGCCTGGCGATTTGCTTTGCCCGGAACTGTATTACAAGCAAAACGAATCCATTAATCAATGATTGTGTAACGGAACGACAAAGCGAACGGCGATACCCAGGTCGAACAATTGTTTCGTTGTTTTCCTGTTCGTTGAGATTATATAATTTATGATATTTTTTTTTCATTCTAACGTGCGTTGCGATTCTCTTGTGGTTCTTCGATCGCACAACTATCAATATCACACCACGATAATCAAAACTAAAACCCCCACCATTTCCACCCACTCCAACACCCCGACGATCGAACAACTTCAAAATAAAAGCCGTCATCGATAGACGGCCCAACACGAATTCGACATTAATTTCCGAAAAACCGTACGAACAAATTGAGTTTGGAGAAATTTTTCCTCGCTCTTGCTGTCACGAGAGTTTGATACAAAGATGTAATATCCAGTTATCTCGTTGAAGCAGTTATAGCGGATTCGACCGGTATACCCCGATGGGGTTCAGACGGTTCGCAAAACAAGAGAAGCGCGTTACAGCTTTTATTTCCATCGGTAGATAGGCAGTCTAGCACGTCGTTACTTCCTTATCGAATCGTAATACATGGAATCTGGCGTGGGCGCGATCCGCGTGATGAATCGAGACGCGTTATTTCCTCGAAACAAGATAGCCGATGGCTATCTCTCGTGCCATAATGGTGGTGATCATCTTGCGAGACATCCTTGCCATGCTGCTGTTGCTGCTGTTGCCGCTGCTCTAAGTTCTGCCCAGGTAGCATCCCTTCATCTTTCTCTCTTTCTCACACACGCGCACACGCGAATACACACACACTCTCTCTCTCCCTCTCTCTCTCTTCTTTATCCTTCGATCCAGGTGGAATTACTTTCGAGATACTTCTCGTACCGAACGAGCGGCGGGCGCTGGAACTCCCCGAGGTCCGTTAGAATTATTAGCGCGAACGTGCTATATATATACGACGGATGAATAGCGCGTCGGAAATTCCGTAAGATGCTCAATTAAGCTCGTCTCGCGTATACACGTTTGAAACGAAGAAAATAATAACCTCGTCAGTCACAAATTCAACAGTTGAGAATTTCGAGAATCTTCGCGAACGATCTCGACTATTGCGGCAAACGATGAACGAGGAAAATCCGAACGGGGAATAATTGTAATGGGTGGTGGAGAAATAACGCGAATTCACGGTATGGTACTTCGTACGAAATAAATGAGGCGAGTAAGTTGTTCGTTTTTCGTGCCAGCGTTAGGAGAATGTTGCGGGTTGGGAAATAGTCGTCGTGTTTTCTGGCAAATGAGAGCCCAAACGGACGGAATGGGAATCGCGATGCACGTTGGAGTTAAGCTTCTTGCCAACGACACTTTGAAACAGGACAGTTTTAACGAATATTTGTCCGGAAGTATTGCGATTGCGGAGAAACGTGGGGTGGGCCAACCACCGACGGAGCGAATAACTTCCGGTCTTGTATTTGTCGGTCGGTTTTGTACGGACCAAAGCCATTTAATCGGGGCTAAGTGCTTCCTTCACAACCGTAGTAACGTTGGTCTCGTCGTTCATGACCAGACACCGAGGCAATCTCTACGATCGGCATGAATAAGGCACTGGACTGTTTGTAACCAAACCTCGATCAACTTGACATTCGTGCATTTTCATTCATTCGTTTATTTGTTTATTTATTTTTCGTAGACATTCAGTTGAAATAGAAAATGTTTCGAAAAATCAATACAGCCAACAGCAACACCATAGGAATAGATAATTCATTTTTGATGACGAGACGAACGAAAAATTATACTGGGAATACCAATTTGTTTATCAAATGAAAGGTGAATAAAAATAATCGATCCCCAAGAATGAATGAAAGCGAATTGTTCTGTCGGGGTGAAAAAATTCAGCAAGCACGATAGTTAATGGCGATATAATACAAATTCACTTGTCGCTTCCACACGCGTTTCGCGAATTTTCAGAACCCGATTATATTCTATAATAATTAATGCAAAACCAACGTAACTTTGAATATAAATAAACCGACGTATAAATCCGAGCGGCACGTTAATGCAAGAAGGGCGAGCTTAAAAGCTAACACGAGCATCGGTGGCGCTGCAAACCCGCTGCACGCGCGAGTAGACCGTCTCTGCATATATTCCGATCTGAACTCGAACAGCACGCTCGCTAGTAACTATTCTGTAAGAACCGTGATAGCCGCGGGATTTCACATCGCTGCACTAAATTTTCGGTTAGATTAAGTTAACGCAACTAGAACGTTGGTTTTATAAAGATTAGTATCGTACAATGACAAGGTAAACGAAGAGGTATACAGCTCAGCTCGCCGATGTGAATGGTTTACGTAGTATCTACACGTATTAGGTATACTAGTTATAACTTAATATATGAAGGTATATTGAGGTACATAAATATTAAATAAATCTAAATTAATTAAGTATTATATTATACTGTAATATGATAGAATATACCATATTATTGTATTATATTATACTATCATATTTATGAAATATTAGAGATTATATATAAATTGAATAATAGCTATATACATATATATATTTTAAGGAAAAAATCGGCAATTCGCAGATTTGAAGTAGATATCTACTATCAGAAAGCATCCGGCAGAGTCTGGGTTCAATCAGACAAATTTTACACATTTCAATACAGATTTTTAATTCCATTATCCCGTGAAAAAAATTGTTGGCCAGTTGAAATCGACGTTTTCAGTAAATAAAAAGTAATTTGCCGGGAAATTTTTTTCTCGTGAGCCAGCCTTAATATATATATAAATATTTTTTGTCGGCTGCAGCGCTTCCGCGTGGCACTACGGGAAATCGTAACGCCATGGTGTTGATATCATTGACGTCAGAGTATCGTTTGCGACGACAAGCCGATTATAGAAGCCATTCACGACGACAATATGTGTAGGTGCGACACACATGGCTTCCCTCTGTGTCTCTTAAACCTCCACCGCGGTACGTAATGAGCTTTCGTGAAAACGAGACAAAAATTTCCGGGGCACTCGAGCTCAAAAGCCTTTTGAAATATTTTTATTGGTAAAAAGTCTTTCATCGCTCGCTCAATGCCCAAAGTCCTTATCAAACATCGACTGCGATGGCTTCTTCCTCCCTTGCCGCGTCTACGTTATGAATGAAGAATGGTGTTTAGGTTGTGAGAA
The DNA here is from genome assembly GCA_963971145.1 of Sussaba pulchella. Classification (NCBI taxonomy): domain Eukaryota; kingdom Metazoa; phylum Arthropoda; class Insecta; order Hymenoptera; family Ichneumonidae; genus Sussaba; species Sussaba pulchella. Next base: position 5,702,259 of record OZ020174.1, on the reverse strand, counting down.
GTTTTTATTCTTTTTTTTTTTCTGAAAGCCAATTTTTATATTCGGAGCGATGGGTTTGGTCGTGTATGCATCTTGTGACTGATAAGACATTGAAAGTTCCCAGAATTTCGACTGCAGCGTTTCCAAATATCGACGAATTGAAAATAAATCGAATATTTTTAATAGAAAACTTTTTGTGTAAAATTTACTGTCTTCCGATGTATAAGTTTCAAGGGAAAATGATGAACGTTGTAAGCACCACTGCTTACTTTTTAAATACAAAGTCTGTTGAAAAAAAATGAATAAAATAAGCGCATAGACTATCGGCAACGTGCATCTACGAACCCAGCAGATGACTTTAATGAAATAATGAATCACTGAACAAATAATAACCATAAACTCTCCGGTCTGTAATTATTCGCGATAACATCTCCGACATAATTTATCACTACAGATCGGATACCGGTAATACCGAATAAAATACTCATCTCGACAATGTACTTACTCGCGACCACTTCAAAACAAAAACAAATCAATTAAAAATACATCCTTTTAAATGAAAAAATGATTTTAATTGAATTCCAATGTCCGACAAAATAACAACAAAAAAAATCGCAAACAAAAAATAGTCAAAGTGATAGTCATACTTATTAATACAGATCTCCGATATCGATAGTCCTATCAATTGTGTGCGGTTGGGATGACCATCGTCAATTGATTCGCTACGCGTCCGACGCATGAAACGTCGATCCGTATTAAAATTTATTATTGAGTCATTGCTACGTCAACGAAGCGGCACAAAGCAGTGACGATTGTTCAGTTCTCAGAGACCGATCAACCGAGGCCGAACCGTGGCGCGTATATACCCCATAGCGCCCATACAATGATACAAATACGATAATACCGAACACAATGAGAGCGTCATATAAATCGTCGAGTAAGAGCTGAGTGGCATAGCGATATTATTGTTCGTTGATCGGACCAGTGAAGCCATTACACAATCAAAGGATTACAAAAACGAGTAATAACGATGGACAATGCCCAACCCGACCCCAGCTCATGGCCCCCTCGTTCTCTCTTGTCCTCCGAGCATGACCGATTCGCGTTTTACAGTTGGCCAGAGTCGGCTGCGGAAGAACTTTCCCCATCCGATTCGCCTCACGAATCCGATGCTGGTCTCAACCCGGCTGACGATCGAAGTTCCGAATGTTCAAGCTTCCGAAAGCTCATGAATTAAAAATTTTCTTATTCAAATCGTCACTTCCCGGAAATTCGAATCTCCGAATTTTTTTGTTCGGAAAGATAATGTAGCGAAATAAAAAATCCCGATCGTTGAAATGTCGGACAGGGAAATAGTTCGACTCGAAATGTCCCGAAAATTGATATTCTGGGTGATTCGCATGACTATCTGAACACGTGCATGTGGACAAGAGCACATGGGCGCATGGATTCATCGTTTATTCTGCATGAACAGCGCGGGCAGAGCTTATGAATTAAAACCCCCCTTAACCGTCGTCCCATCATCATGAATGACCATGCGATTATACCGTCTCTTTCTCTCTCTTTCTCTCCACTTACGTACCTAATCGTCCGTCGCTAATCAACGACCGCCACTCATCGAGACCGAGTTTACATTTTCCCTCTGTCTTTCCTTCCCTCCTCGCATCTATAACGCTTTTCCGATGTAACATTCCCACACCCATCACACACAACCCATCGTGCAGCTTCCTACGCGGATTAACGTGGATTGATCCACGTTAATACGCGTTAAAGTGGCGGTCGTGATAGCAACATTAAAAAAAAAAAAAAAATGAATGAACAAGAAAAAAAAAGTTTCTCCATTTTCCTTAGCACCTCGTTATTATGCAAACACTGTTATTCACCAGGCCTATCACTACGTCAGAACGTAAACTTATAGTCTCGGCAAGCTCCTCGCTCTCGAGTATGGACCAGTTGTTATAGTCTACCTTCAGTCAAGTGCATACATATCTGTATTTATATACACATACATATATGCACACATAGCGAGGATACTCGGAGATTCACGGATAGTAGGAGAAACCTTGGCTCATAGATATTAAGTGAGCGATGATACAGCGTGTAATCCGCGTTGCACACAGTTGAGATTTTCCATGAACGCGAGCCCACTCATGGTGGATTAACTCGAAGAGTTCTATTTTCCTCGTCCGAGCGATGCACGCGTACACGTCGGCCATGCACGCGTCCTTGACGATTGAAAGTGATAGATCCAAGACTGGTTCGCTGATCGCTCTATCGCATGTAAATTTTCCATCATCGTAACATTTTTTTCTCATCCGGTTTTTGTCATTCACACGAGTCTCGGAACATAACGAAACGCACTGTGAAAAATCACTGGGCGCGGTCGCTGTGACAACGTTAAAATATTCCAGAGCTTTTATACACACACCTAAGTTGAGACGTTTTTTTTTTTTGTTCGTCTTTTCTTTGGACTCAACGCTATTTTACAACGCCCCGCGAAATAGCCCGCAATTTCGCGTGTTGAAACTTTTTTTCGCGGGTAACATTACCGAGAGGTGCGATAAATTACCGGTTCGCTAAGCGAACCCGCTGCACCGACCATGCCCCATCGTAATATACACGTATATACAGGTATGGCTGGGCGTTGCGGCATCGCGAATGATAAAGAAATGAAATTATACGGAAGACTGGGGAAAAAGAGGTGAACGGCTACGAGCCAGACATCCGCGACGCGCGTTACTCCTTGTTACGCGGTGATGCATCGTCGAAATGAGGCACGGCATAGTCATTGGCCACTGCGATTTCGCGATAACGGTAATGGATTCCGGTGCATCGAAAAATTGCGACGAATTTTCATTATGTTCCAAAATGAATAGGATCTACGTACGCGATTGTGATTGTTGAAAAGAAATCATCGATAATCGTATTTTATAAATTCGTAATTCAGATCCGCGACGATAAATCTTATGCAAAGAAAAATGGCCGACCAACAAAAACTGAAGAAAATATGGGCCATCGCGTTTTGCATCGGAGAGGCGAGTAAAAAAATGAAAAAAAATCATTCAAAACCGGTGGAAGGATTCTGGTAGTACGACGAGAGCGCCAATAACTGTGCCATCCATCCTACATCCCCGATACGTTCATACAGACGAGGACTAGCGTGCGTTACGCGCATCAGAGATGATGAACGGGTGCAGTATCCTTTCTTTCACCCACGTACGCAATACCTGTATTATATATGCTCGTTACCATGAAACATTCTTGCAGGCTTCTGCACCCATGGTATTACACCTATACCTACGGTATATATACCCATACACCTCGTACGTGTGCCCGGAGGCAGCTGACGTTGGTAGCCAACGGGCTCGTACGTCAAACCGGTACACTGACCTAGAGCACTACTCCCGGGAAGTGTGTGTACACGTCGGGGCTTTGTACACGCGGTTTGCTCTCGCCCAGACGTCCATTATACGGAGTTCGCACACGATAATTACAAGTTGCTGACGAGAACGACATAGACGACGCGACAGACTCGCAGATGGGGGGGGGGGGGGCAGGAGGGCGGACGGAGGTTTAGCGCACAGGTGGCGGAGAAACATCGCGATGAGGTGAGAGAGACGGAGACGGTGGCAGTGGAACGCTGGTGCCGGAAGGCAGAACGCGCTGGCGGTTAAAGGAGTATCGTCAAACGGCATTGTTGGCGGGTTACATGTCTATTTAACACTCACAAATTCAACACACACGGACTCAAAGCACACAAATTAAACACAAGCGTGTTTAACATTGATTACTAAAGTCCATTCAGAAATAATATGAGACAATTTATTTCGTAAAGTATAATGATAGGAACCGAATTTGCCTTCCCTCTCAAATTAAAAAGTAAGCAATACAGTCGAAGTAAAAAAAACGGTAAATCAAAACCCTATATATCAAAAAAAGCATAAGCCGTTTTTTATACGCAAAGAATAACACTGATTTTACGAGGATACAGATTACGTAGAGACCTTTGTAGTATGGATTCTGTACTGATTCCCCATAGTTTGCATCTAGAAAACATATGCCGACTACTTTCAATTTTTTTCGTACATGGGTTCTATCTTCTTTTTCCACTCGGGAGGGGCATAATTGTCGAATTAATTTATCAAAAAAATTGAAGCAAAAAAAGGAAACGAACTAAAATATCCCAAAGACCCCAAAAAACCCAGAGGATCCGAATGCATTGACACAAATTTAAAAAATATATAGAATTATACTATTACGTCGACAAAGTGTTATTAAAAAATATTATGAAATGAATGTAGGTGGAAATGATGACATTGAAACAAAAATGTTAACTTTTATGTTGAGTAAATCTCAACATAAAACTTTAAAAAACTTAATAAATCTGTTGAGTAAAAATGTCAACATTAAAAAATGTTGTAGAACCTAGTTCCCGTCACATGCGACAGTCAGTCGTTTTGGCAGTGACTACGTGGATTCGCAGTGTATACGTCCGAGCGTTTGTGCGGTTCGTGCACGGCTGATGGTTTCCTCCGCCACGGTACGCTTATTCGTCGTATTCGCACGAATAGTTAGGTGTCGAGTTCCCCGTTGGACTCCGTGTCCTGCACGCTCGGAATGGAATGCTTTTGCATAATGCGACTATCATGGTCGCGCGGGGGGCGCGCTTTGGATTTCCCCGCGCGTGGTTTCCGCGCGCTACCGTCGTAACGGACTGTGCGGGACGCCGAATGCTATCCGGTACTCGCGTGCTTCCCCGTTGCGGAAGCAAACTCTCTAATTCCTGGCGGTTTGGATGCGATCCAGACTGCGCAATATGGCGAGGTGGGCGGGGAAAGGGGGTGGAGGGTGGCTCGACGCTCCGGAAGATTCCGAGGGGGGGGGGGGCACGAGCGATTCGGGCTGCGTGCGTTATACGGCTCACGGTCGTGGGGAACGCGTATGCCTGTAGGGGCTGCGAAGTTCCCAATGTCAATGAAGACTCGGTGATATATGAGCGCGCACTTGAAGTTACGGGGATATTAACGTCAGCCACTGCCAACCTCGTACGAACTCCGACGGAGCGTAGATGTTTCGGTGCAAGGCTGTTGCAACGTCGATTACCAGGGTTTTTTTTATAAGAAGCCTACAAAACAGCGAACAAAATTTAATTTCTAATACATCTTTTATTTGTACTCATTTGAGAAACTTTAGTAAATATTTCAGAAAAATATGACAACTTTTCTTTTTGATCCGTGAAAATGCCTTGACTTTACAGCTTATTACAGTGGCTTGCTCCCTTAAGCATTTACAATTTGTTTGCAACCAAATGTACTCCCGCAATATCATGTTAATTTGGCGATATTTGTTGTGTTCTCTTTTGATTATTTATGAGCACCGTGAGCAGTCATCGTTAACGGAATTTACGAGATTAAATCGATGTTGCAGGAAATTGATAAATTCTATAAACGAAATGAACTTCATGAAAAATACGATTTTCAAACAATGAATATTTTGGAATGAGTCCCAATACCACAGAATGTTGGATTCCGATGATTGTAGCAACCACATTTTTTAATCTTTCTGAGCTATTGGCAAATCACCCACATGTATAAACTGCAAACAAAAGTGTCGAGTCACATACGAATGGTTTCGCCCGTGACGTTAATTAAATTTAACTACGAACACGAGATCGAGCGTGTGGGTTTTGTTCGGTTCTGATGATGTACAATCGTAATTGCAACAGTTTTCGAACTAGAATTCGTTTCACGAAATATTATTTCATGAAAAATAATACAATCAAATACGATCAACGATGAAACAATGAGTTTTACGATTGTGCAGGCTTTTGCCCGACGCGATTGTCGGCTTACACGCAGTTTCGGTATTTCATTTCTATGGCTGTTCATCGTTGTTGGCTGACCGATAATTTCCACGAATTCACACACTGCCACTTTGTATCGTCGCTCGTAACTATCGTAATGAAAATTGCGAATTTCGCGATAAATTGCACGTAACGTCAAACGTTTGTAACAAATGAAAATGGCAACGGGCGAACGTCGAACCGTTGCCCGGTTATGTCAAGTTGAAATTAATATTTTTCAGACTTTTCCCGTCTGAACGGTCGACGCAGAAGTCTGCGGAAAGCTCCGGTGGTCTCACGACGTGTATAACAGCGTGTAACGGGAACTACGATGATATACGTAATGCGGTCGAATAAAATAGTCGCTGTGGCGAAACGCCAGGTGGAAGTTTATCGCGACACGCACGCGATTTCTCGTAAATACGATGAGCTGGATATATGCACGCCACTTGATCCTCCGCGTATGGGCTTACGGTTGATCCCGAAGCACTCGAGAATGAAAAAACCAACAAATAATATTTTTAAATAGATTTTTTACAAAGTTGAATCAATATAAATACGATAAATATTAGATGATTTTCATATAAAAATATTGATATAATAATAATGTAGGAATAATAATTATTATTATCATCATTATTATTATTATTATTATATTTTCCAGCAGAAATTGCGATCGGCTTACGGTTGATCCCCAAGCACTCGAGAATAAAAAAACCAACAAATAGTATATTTGAATACATTTTTTTAAAAGGTACATCAGCACAAATACTATAAATATTGGATATTTTACCTATAAAAAAATATTGATATAATAATAATGTAGGAATAATAATAATTATTATCATCGTCATTATTGTTATTATTATTTTTTTCAGGGGAAATTGCGATCGGATTCTGCCTAACCGAACCGAACAAGAATTTAACTTCGCTATCAAGATGGCTCTATTTCTACTCAATGAGAAAACGATCCGAAAATCCCGAGAGAAATAACTTAAAAAACTTTGATGTACAAAGATAATGATGATATCGGGTTCAAGAATAAACCAATGGAGAACGGACGGATCATAGGTTCCAAAGGACTTTTCCCGTGCTCAATGTGGCAGACATCCATTAATCACAGAGTCGACAGCCGAAATCGCATTTTTTCGGATAAAAGAAATTTAAGGTGATCGATCGTAGTAAGCGAGTCGACGAGACTCCGTTACTCGTTGAAATTCATCACGGCGAAGCGGGCAAAGGACATTCCACTAGAGTCGACCGATAACGATTCCGGGAAACATTAAGACCTCGAAAAATCCGCGGTTCGACGATGCTTGACATTTCCGATGGTTCTCAGTTATCGAAGAACCCAAAGTCCCAATAGTCGCTGTTACGGTGACGTCGTGTTACATCGACTGTCTATCCAAAAATCATTCAGAATTAACAAAACACATTGCCGTACTTTCGTCGCAACCGACAACCGCATCAAACTCTGAAAAACCATATAAATTTCTTTAACAAAAACAAATCTGCACATCTTTTCTCAATTTCGAAGAAAAACATGAGACCGTTTCCGCCCGAAGTACTGCAATGTGTCTTGCTATTTTTACATCACATACAACAGTGGATACTTCTCTTTAAGGTAAACGAAATCGCCGGTACGGAGCGTAGCCAGCAGCCGAAAAAAGAATGAGATTTAATTTAATAGCGAGCGAACCGAGCCAAAGCTTCACACAGAAGAGTTTAAGTACACACTCCAGGACAACTGGACTATAATGGAGTTGGTCTGGTGCCGATGGAATAGCGCAACCTCTCTGCAAGACAGAGTGTAGACTTTGTTGGATGGATTTGCTTTGTCCCGATTGCGTCGTTTCGACATTCCTCCCTGTCTGCTCGTGGATTCAAACTCTCTTAACGTGTATTTGACTCGTGAATAAATGACGTTCTTCTCCAAAGTCCCAACCCCCTCGCGCTCGGTATAAGGATACAGGGTATAATGGTACTTTTGCAAACCGACGTAACTACAGATCCTTGGTATTCGTCGACCTTCTCTCCGCTGTTACCCTTCTGACGCTCGACTAATTATGTACCTGTATATTTAATCTCTTCATTACCGTAATCCAAATCCCCGGACGGCCTTCTGGCTACGTCTCTACTCTCGTCGGTCCCTCGAGCCCTGCCAGAAGCTGCGCAAGCTCGTTTCCCCTTCGTTAATTACCATAATTAAAAGTAAATTCATACAATCGGACTCTGTGCTCACGCGGTGATATGCAAATACCCAAGGTCCGGAGGACGGGCGGTCGACTAGTTGTCCGTCGCGAAAACCTTGACGGAAAATTCTTCGACACTCTCGGTCCGACGTCTTAAGCTTCGAGTAAGAAAAAAAAACGTTTCGAAAGACACCTGACTACGAGCCAAATTTTTTTAAGCCGCAACTGTGGATAAAGTAATGCCAGGAATCTCAATCTCGTTAAGTGGGTTGCAAACCGAGAACTTTTCTTCTCGTTTAATTCCGTAAATGCACATTTGATTATAACCAATAGCGAAAAACGCGTCGAATAACAAAATCAATGGCTTATGTTTATATATGCGACAAAGACGATAAGACGATTTTTTTCAAAAACAATTTCTCGTAAATCGTTTGATCATCCAACTGACGCTTATCTCGATTGAAATTAGATTGAAAAATCGACTGGGGATTATCTTAATTGCGATTGTAACGTTTTCTCCGAAGCACTGACCATCCGTCTTGCCACGGGCAGAAGGATAACAGCGCGTTACTGCGATAATTCGCACTCGTGTCCGTATCCAGGTGGTTGCGGTTATCTCCGGTTGGAGCACCGAAAAACAGATGCGAGACGGAAACAATCGCAATCTTAATTAGAATCTTATCCGAGTTTCGCGCTGTACATGCTCTATGCATCGTCGCTCTTTTCACAGCCTCTCGTAAATGGCTGTTGGAAGTCCATTTTTTTTTCCGTCACTCGGCACGAGGTACGGCGCGCGGTACATCCGTATAATTAGGTGTGCATTAGGTCCAGATGGGGCCTGGCAAGCCGGGGCAGGGCACAACGTACACGAACGGCCATCCGCACACACACAAACGCACACACGAACACGCCCTCGACTGCTTTACTCGCGATATCACTGCGAACATTCACCCGGACGGGAGAATCCAACGATATCCCTGCACCATCCTATACACCGCTCTGGGATCTCGACTTCCTATCTCTTCACGCCCCGCTACCGCCGCTGCGATACATTTTCCAGATTGTGTATCGTATCGATTTCTATCGCCGGAATACACGTGACGCGGATATAATTTATCGAACATTTCTACCGTTTCCATTTGTTCTCCCATGGTGCCGCGGTAACGTTCGAGAATTTCCCGTGATAGGATTCGTGTCAGCGTTACTTGATCCCCTTGTGTCAGAAATAACGGTCATTACAATAACGATACAAATTCTGACAGTTCAAAGCTAATTCGTCGTGTCACGGTCGGTCAGAGTTATACAGTGCGAAGCGCGTGCGCGCAGGTTCGTTATCACTATTGGCTGCGTCCTTGTGGCCTACAGAAGGGAGGGGGTGTCTAACGCAAATCGCAATGCAGAATTTCCGCGCACGCTTTTCGAACCGAATAGTTTCATTTTGCGCTCACTATAAGTTATTCCTCACGTTGGAATTCTTATCACATTCCTGTATCTACTATAATTGTGGTTAGCCATCACGAAACGTCACGCATTCCTCCGTAACGTTGATCAAACGGAAATTTCTATCTCCAGTAGCTTTTGCGATAATCGCGAGATCTCCTGGGTAGGATACAACCCGCAAGCAATTGTTTGGACTGCACCAAGCGGCGAGTGCACCGCTTCTCACAGCAAGAGCCAGACTTAATACGCCAATAACCATCCCATTGATCATGCCCCGAGGGGGCTACTTAGGTTTGGCCCTCTGTGCGTCTGATACGATTAGGCTGTTGCCCGTAACGTCGGATCGGCGCTTTGATCTGGATGTGCATGAACCGTTGATCTAAAAGCCCCGTGTCCTGCATGCACTTGAAGCAAATACTCGGAGGAATAGCTTAGGGTCCCGGTAGTCCCTTTCCCTCGGCGTGTTCCCCACATGTAGCTTTGAATATGCGTGCTTTGATAACTTTGGTATTCAAAAACTTGTCAACAACGTCGAAATTCAACCCGCACGCAGTTCGCGGAGGATAATACGTTGAAGGAACAACGGGGAACGAGAGCTCTCACAAGCACGCATACATCCACACACACACAAACATACTCATGGGCGGGTTTAAGTATACGGTCGATATAGCGCACATGACACTCGAGACGTGCGGGAGGACGACGGCACGTGTCCACCGCATCATTAGCGAGAACCGGCGGCTGTCTTGTCGACCGAGCGACCAAGAGACTGCAAATGCAACACCGAAGTACACCGGGATACCAGCCACTCCTGCGACTCACGCCGCAGCCTTTTAACGACGTCGTCGACGACAACGACAACGTTGTTATTTTACACATGCCTCGCGGTTACTTCAGGTATATCACAAAGCGTTATAAACCCGGCACGTGTCCTCGAATGTACCGGAGAAAACGCTTCGTTCGTGTATGGATTATGCTTGGTACGAGAATTCGGTTGAACCCGTGTTAACCCAGAGCTATTGCGGAATAATATTTACCGAGGAAAACAAGATTACCGAGACTTCGTGGACATTCGACAAATCAGAAACAATCGATTCTCTCGGCCTGTTTGCGAATTGAGAATATCCTGATTGGATCGTAAATATTCTTCGCGTGGACTAACATCATCGAAATGCCGTTCCGCTTTCATCTTTGTGAATGGAATAGTCAAGAGCCGAAAGGCTGGTTTGCGTGAATAAATTTGAGCACCGGGAGTGATAACCACACGGGCGGCGCAACCGGGAGGCTTTGGCACGTGTGTCAACAGAAGGAACGACGACGGACGAGCATAGGAGGCACGTATGTCACCCTGGCGAATACGTGTGTCGGGGTTGCCCGGGGAATCCCTTTCTAAATCCGCTTCACGATGCCGAGTAACGTACAGTTACGTCGTGGCATCGCCGTCGTCATGAGCAAAGTGTACATAATCCGAACTATAGCAGCCCGAAACGTTCTAGACTGATGCACGATGCAATTTGTACTGCCACACGCACGTGGGAGGAAATATATACGTTTACGTATACTCAATGTCGCCGACACGCTCTCTCGTGGGTGCAACTGCAACACGTGATATTCAACCCCAGCGATATTATAATCGCGAACGTGGCTCGCGTGTCCACCCACAATGTGTTTCATTCGTGATTCCCGGGCATTCGAGACAGCCGACCGCGGGGGTCGGTCGGAAATCAGACGGGTTTAGGGGAGAAAGATATCAGATTGGTAGGTATAACAAACTTGTTAGATTCACGTCCGAGCAAATTGTTAAGATTTCGTTGGCGTGTCAACGAAGCTTTTGGAGAGACCGGACGTACGGCCTTAATTTCCACTTTTGAATTTATTCGTGAAACGCGTTTTTATATAACATAACGATTCAATTCCAAGGATTGCGGTGGATTTCTTTGGCTGGCAAACTTGATCGATGATCCATCGTGCTGAAACTGTGTACGAAAATAATTGTGGTGGTCATTGCGTAAATGATACAAAATTATCAAAGACTTATACGAAATTCGTATTAACTTTTTAGCAATTATATAGAATTCTCGATTGAACGTCGAGGGACCACTATAATCCGGGATTCAGGCGATTGAATGATTTGCAGTGTTGCGACGATAAAAAGCGAAACTTTCTCCGCGTATACACATTCACATGGATTACCGGAAGCAATAATTCAAATCTTGACAAAGCATCGCATTGTTGCGTCTCTCCTCGTCAACGAGCAAAATCGCGATACACCGATTTTTCGAAGAACGTTGAGGTACGGAATTTCCCTCGCTATTGGACCAATATAATTATATCCGTAGAACCGTTCAACGAAGAAAATGACCGTTGCAAAAAAATAATATACGCGGAAGCGCAAACGTTGGGCATTCGCCATTAAGGGAAAGTTTTCCGACGTCGTTGACGGGGCGGTTGCTCAGGTTTCGCGCTGGTTTAAACGCGAAGAAACATCGTCTCGAAACTCCACGAACTCACCGTTTCGTCGTGCTCGATCGCGCTCTCCCATCGAAAGGGGGAATCGAGTCTGAATAAAGCCAGGCATGGGTAATGGAAACACAAGAGGACACCCGGGTTTCGAGAAGCCGAACAAGCAGGAAGTGGGCGTTTGAACGAGAAACGGAGTAATTGGTAGCTCGAGAAAGTTGAGAAGGCGGGAACAAAAAAAATCAACAGAGTTTCGAACATTCTGTCGCGGGTGATGTATGGGTCCCATATACACTTCGTCGCGGAGTTCACAAAGAGATTTTGGGTTATGAACGTCAAGCTCATGGAATAACGCAACTTCAAGCTACAAAACCCAGAGTAATGAAAATCGCTCCGTTTGATTATAAATGCACCCTACGGAGATCCATCTCATAAGTTACAAAAAAATAGTACGAAGCTCATAGCAAATCCTTTCAAAGGATTATGGGAATTAGACGTCGAAATTCTTATCACGATGATCCACCTATCGTCGAATTACCCAATGAAAGTTTAAAATAAATCCAAAATAAATCGCTTGTATACTATCGTAATAGCAATTATTTAAAAAAAACAAGAGACCGACAATTTCGTTCACCATATCGTCGTCATTGACACACGGTAAGGATGATCGCACCAGGGACGAGTTAACGTCTTTCGTGCTCGGCTTCGTCGTACGGTCGGTGCCAAGGTCGGCGAACTGTGAATAACGAGGGATCATTGGGGTACGTGCGCGCAGTGCCGAGTTAACTTAAGGTCGAGGTAAGTAATGACGCGAGTATAACGCGATAGTAGGACTTGCGTACACGTGTATAATGAAAGTTTACGAGATATAGGAGAGACTCCGTCGGGTATTCAATATTATACGCGCCAAGTAAAACGGAACAGTATGCTCGAGTGGCTCGTACGAATCGGCCGTTCGTGTTTAAGGAGGCTGTCAAATGTTATAAAGGTACGAAGATCCGCCCTTCTCCAGCTCTCTCGCTCTCTCCCTTTCCCTCACTCGCTCGAATCGTTGGTTGATGATGACCCGACTCGCTTCAGAATTCAGTAATAATCCGTCGGAACTTGGGCAAACGCCGGGATTTCCGGGGTGGCATGTAAAGTCAAAGCGGATGAACGTTCAGCAAACGCAGTGTTAACGAGGCTATTAGAATAACCATCGGTAGGCTGACTGACTGGTGATCCGAATCAGACTGGCTTAAGCGGTATCGTCGTCACGCCTTCAACGTTCCCATACCGTTGCCCATGGGCTTGGCAAAGCCTCATTTGGAAGGTTCGGCCTAATAGCTCGGAATATGCGCGACTCGCGCATCCAATCAAGCTATAATTAGAGCATACATCAATTCAAACGATACGTATGCCAGTTCCCCATGGCCGAACACGTGTGGCGAGCTTAACAAGTTTCTTCGTCTGAAATTGCAACCATCCACCAGCCAAAGAGAGTGATCGCTCGTACGGCGATGTACCGTAGATTGCATAACTTAAATGCAAATGACTTTTTACCATCGAATGAATATATCGATAATGCTATGACGCGGCTATCGGCACGGGGGAAGGGAGTTATCTTTCAAGGATGAGCCAGGTACTTTCGAGACGGTCCACACAGGAGTCACATATATCGAGTCGGAAGATCGTTAAGCAGGCGTAACGACGATCTCGCGCTGCGAACACAACGACGGGACTACCGGTCTCGAAGACTTTTTCAATGGCAAAAGTCGGAGGTTTGCTGGTTTGTGCAAAGCCCGAGCTACGTCCGGGAGACAGGATGAGAAGTAGGCTCATTGTCTGAGCCGAAGTATATCGGAAGATCGGGGACGAAACGCCGAGACGAGGAAGAGCTTCTTCACTGTAAAGTTCTACAGGGTTTATGGCTAGATCTCGAACCGCGGAATGAGTGTTTAAGGCAAAATCTACGTAACAATGGTCTTAAAAGATACGTTTTTTCTTCTTCTGCCTATTTCTCATTGTCGTGTATCCCATACCCGTGTATTTTCGACGATAAGTCGTGAAGCTACGAGACACCGGACGAGTCCGTCCATTGCGGAATTATGACGTACGATTATCGGCAACAGCTCACATATTGATATCCCGTAGATTACGCAGAAGTAACGCAAGATCATGAGCTTTACAGGTGGTTTACACAGTCGGCAACAAACGTCTCGACACCTATCGCCATCCGCAGCTCCCTTTCGAGCGTGCGTCTTAGACTCTCGAATGGTTTCAACAAACTCGTAGCCACTTACGGTACGCTACACATGTACGCGATGATGCTCGTGCCACTTTTCGCGCCCGACGCGTTCATTTAGCGGTCACTTACGTACGCCGACTTGTGCCGACCACGAGTTTTCGAACCGTGCACGTGCGTGCATGTGTGTACGTATGTGCGTGTGTGCGCGGAGTTATGCATACGGCGATCGAGGAAACGCGTATGGCGGTAGATACTGTCGAACAAGGTGCGGAATTGAGGAGAAGGAAAAGGCTGGATAGTTGTTCGTGTTACAAGAAATAGGCGGTGTGTATGACTGGAATCGTCTACGTCGCTGTCGCGGCTCTCGGTAATCGGAAATGGCATCGGCAGACGAGAGCGGAAAGTACGAGGAACGCTTGGAAGGAGAGGTGCTCGGCACGATTGTAGAACAAAATAAAAACGAGATAAAGTGGAAGTGGAATAGAAATACCAAATGTGAGAATCACGTTTATCGGCACGTATATGGATACAATTTTGTCTATAACGTCGGTGTTTATATTGACGCAATAGCGTCGAATAATTGACTGCACTTTGCGTTTTCCGATAGATACGCTAACGTTATCTAGATACATCCGGTGAATAAGAAGGTAAAAAAAATAGTTAACCGTACACGGAAGAAGTAGCGTTAATTTCCGGATGTGCGGCAACACGGAGGACTCGCCGCGAATGACCAAAGCGCAATTTAATCTAAATCACGAATCAGATTATCCGTGAAGCTGCACAAATCCGCATCGACGCGAAGTATAAGAGACGTATATATATGTATGATCATTCTCGTTTATCTGGAGCGTAAGATAATTTAGTAAATAATTGCTAACTCATCGGTATAAACTGCGCGCGGAGCTTAATTAGTCCGGTAGTAGGTAGGCGAGCGTGGGAGAAGGGATGAGAGCCGGAAGATTAATGGCTTTGGGGCTTTCTCCGGGAGTTGTAGTTCGTTTGCACAGAGCTACTCGACGTTGCACTTCACACACGGTTTGCTCGTTCGCCAGAGACGTTTCGTTCCGAGTCGACGCCGTCGACGACAGCGCCAACAGCGAGGTCCACGCGTATCACAGGGACAAAGGGTTCCGAATAAGCCAACCATCAACATTGTGCGGTGTACGACGAGGCTGATGCCCGGAACTCCGACCACTGCGCATTTCCAGCTCCAGACGTTTCCGCTCGCTCTTGGTCTCGCTACACTCCGTCTGTTCCACTTCCTCGACGCATTCACGATACATCGGACCTTCCCAGATTCGTCAAGGGCGTTGTGAAGCAAATGTTGTGAGGTCCACAGCCGCGCTAGCTCCGCGAATACCGTGATTGAACAATTGCGATATGCGTTACGACCTCCTTTGTCGAAATCTTGATTTTTAGGATCGGTCCTTTATTGTGTGACGCGTATTGATTGGCAGTGATGGGTGGTGGGGGAAGATTCGGGCCAATAAGCGGTCACGGCAGAGCTGCGACAATCGAGGCTGTGCGTAATACAAATTTCGCAAGACTTATCTCGCCCAACGTCTTAATCAATTCTTATTCGCCGAATTACGGTCGTGGATCTTCCAGAAAGATGTATCGTCTACTATGTGTCAATGTAATTGGGAGACGGTAAACTTGGTTCTGGCTTGACAATATGCGTCGACGAGGAGAGCAGGAAAGGATTTTCTGTTTGAGCTACTCTGATCGGACTCGCTGGACAACGGGTTTATAAATCAATAAGGATATTCACTCGCGGCTTTTCAATATTTTCACAATTCTTGGATAAGAATGAATGGAAGACTGATTCGCTCGACTGAACAGGGAATGAAAACAGATAACGGAAGTGACCGTGCGGACCGGTCACTAGATGACAATACCACGGGAATACGGTTCTTACGTCTGGATCGGTACGTAAATTTACTATATCACTCCAACGTAGCAACATTCTCGACTCAATGCCAGTAGCAACGAAGACGATACATTCGATAGGTATAAATTCAGACTCGGACGAGGGAATGGTATTACACCAACGTAGCCCTTCGGCTATCGTGTACAGGCGGAGTAAATATATCTTCCATGCGCTCCAGTCACTCGAGATACATGCAACGCTTTTTCGTACCGTACTCCACATTTTTCTATACATTGTCCAACTTCGTCACGGAAATGGTCGTGCCATTTCCTTTTGGACGCCGGAATCCGGAAAGATCCTTCGGGTCGCGCGACTCTTGGCAACTCTTTGAGCGAAATTCCGACTGGAGTGGCTTCTGACATCGTTGGATTTTTGTTCGATGTTACACTGACGTCATATTTCTTTATTATGTACAAAGCATCTACCAGAATTCCATTGTTTAGCTTTTGTCATATCGTTCCATTTTGTTTTGTCGATTTTTTTGAATGCTACGTTCTTCATGTGTTTGATTTTGTGGACCCAGGGAAATATTACTTAATATGGATGCAATGTTGTGGAGATAATTTCGTAGATGTGCTGCATTTTTTTTTTTTTTTGTATGGATCATTTGATTTTCACTGATTACATTTTTTAAGGTTTTGGAACGTATTTTTAGAATTCCATTCAGGTTGGCCCTATAAATTGCAACTGACTTATCCATTTTCTCATCCAATGCAGGTTCATCCGACTTCACCCTCGCGATCACGTTCGTTCTCGTGTCAAGAAACTGAAACGAATTTATCCAAGCGAAAATTTCATTCGACTTCCGAAAGTTTCGAAGTCGGCGCGGGGACGTCGAACTCGTGCCCCGAAAAAATTCATTTACACGAATAGAAAAATAAATTTCAATATATCTAAGAAATTATGATAAATAAAAAAAAACTTACACTATTTTAATAAGATCCCGAATGAGAATATTTCTCATATTTCCTGCTTTCGTTTTATTATTAAATTCCGGGGAATATTTTCAATAGTACGAAAAAATCTATTCAAACCATCTTTTCTAAATCTCCGTTCGTTCATCCTTCCGTCGTCGCGTCTCGTATCACAGCCGGAAATTCAGATCGCTGGCGAAGCCTTCGGCCATGTATCATTTTACCGGTTTCGGCAGAGGCGCCTCTTCGTACCTTCTCCGTTCGTGTAACACGGCCGTGTGCACATATATATAATCCACATGCAGTCTAACCGAGTGTATCTCCGGAACGTCAGAAGCAATATATACGTATATGCACTCGCTATGCCAAACATTTTGCCAATAATCCGTCGTAGGCGGAACGGTTTCTTGCGAGAAGCAGCAGCAGCTGCCGCTGCTGTGCGCCCCGATTGCACCTGACAACCGTTGTCAGCTACTCTTGGCACGTTGCATCCTCGATGTATCGCCCGTTCGTACAACACGGAAGAGCCCCGGAGCACCCAGCAGCTTCGACGATATCGACTATGCATCCGGTGCTTGCCTCCGGAGTGTAACGCCGATCGCGCTTCATTCTCAAACGGATATACACGTCCGAGCGAACGGCGAACCATACGACCGCTATCGTAAAGTCAACACCTTTAGAAAACTCGTTAAACTGCATTTCCAGCTCATCGACGGGTCGAAGAATTTTCACCAACATCCTCGGGAGACAAGATTGAATACCATGGAATTTATTCCATTCTACCTTTTTACGTTTTCATCGTTGGTGGTTGAAGTGAAAGACCATAAAGTACGAAATTATGGTCGAAATGATACACCGTCGATGGCACGAGTGATGAAATATCTAATAGTTCGCAATTTATGCGGATGAATCGCTCTGCACCATTTTCTTCGGGAAAAATCTCGAGAAAACACGCGCGCACCAACGTGTTCCTGTCGTTGAGAGCACGGAGAAGGGGTCAAATGCTGGGGCACCGGACGTAAGAGCCAACACGTACGAGCGTTCACCTTCTCGAGGAAGTCGCGCGGGTTCGATAAATCATGGCACAGTACGTGAAACATAAATCATAGAACGATCGGCCATTATCCGTACGCGCCGAAGCGCGAAGTTGCAATCCTTCCTATTTTGCTTTGTCTATCCAGCCCGCTGTTGACCCCATGTTTCCCTTGTTTTCGGGATCTGGTCCCATTCTTCCGGAAAACAAATTGCGATGCAAAAGAAAAAGTGTATCAAACGTCGAGGTTGACTTTTTTCCAATTTTCCATTGCAAAAAAAAAACAATGTCCGGATACTATGTCGTCGGTAAAACCAAAAAATACTCGAAATTTTACGACCAAATTTTTTGATCAAAATTTTAGTTGAAGTAGTGTATAAACTTTGCTATTTAAAAAAAATTATGCGCTCGAGCGATGCGAGTGAAAAGGCAAAACTCGATGACTCACGATGGAATAACAGTTTTCTGAGGGCTCCAGATAAAAATTTGAAAAAAACGCGTTGCGCAAGAAGTATCGCACGGTAAGTATATAGTACTATGTACGTGTATGGCTGCACTCCGGAAGAGCATCGCGACGTGCAAAGGCCACGACTTTAACGGGTGTCCAGAGGCCTTTCCTCGCTCCGCAACAATTCTTCCACCCGGTCATCACGCTTGTCTCTCGCGCTCAACGCGCGAAAGCTTCACGTATATGCTGTCAGAAAGTCATAGGTCTCGGCGCACAAGTCATAGCCTCTCGAGCACGGTCTCTGTCACGATAACGAGGATCTAAAGCCGTCCCCCGACTCTTTTCACCCAACTCCGCCATCCGCGTGTATTCGCCGAATGGCTTCGCAGATTAGATAAGCGTTTTTGTACGATCAACGTTTCCGTTATTCATATTAAAATTCATGAAAATAAATAAATATGTGGATAATTTCGGATTTAAAATTAATGAAACACCGGCTGACGTTTGCGAGATATGGATAAAATGTTCTTCCCAGGGATACAAACATTTTTTAAGCTTAAACAAGATTGTATTGTCAGGTTGGTGCATGATTTCAATTACAGACCGAAGATAGGTTTGCGATGCACGGTCGGATAATCAACGCGCATCCGTATAATTGTTGCAGCGAAGACGTAACTTTGATTGCACGAGCAAATAATTAATTACTGTCGAACATAACTGTCACTGAACCAAGTAGAACTTATGTAAGTTACAGTAGTGATTGTGGACCGCGTATAATCGTGTTCCCAGTAGAATTGTGTCGTTGTGTCCATCACTGTCAGCCGCGTCACAATCCCGAGATGAACGTTACAGTTATTAGCCCGATTGAACAATGATTGGCAGATGTGCGACAACCAATGATTAACTAGCGTACGAAACATTCGTTGAAATACCGACATAAGCCTCCTGACAACGAGGCTCAAACGACTTGACCGGGTCAAGAATTTTCATTCGCGTTTCAGCGATCGTTCGCTGAAGTACATAAATATACTTGTCACGAGAATCTGGCGCATCTCTCGATTCAACAAAACTTAGTTGCAATCGCTTGCGTCACTCGCTCGGTGAGTCCGTGTTATCCCGTTAGAGAGACAACAGAAGCTCATCCGCGAACTGGTATTCCGTTGTATATACAAGTATATATGCGTAACTGCTGGGAAATGCCGGTACCTACTGCTACCCGGTACAATTATCTCGCGGTAAATCCTTGGTACACTCAGCACGTTCTATCTACAGTAATCTCGCGCAGTTGGCTTTATAGTTATACCTATAGACACAATACTATATAACTGGGAGAGCGCGGAATCATTACCGAAGCACCAGCTAAGTTCCTCGGAAAATGGTGGGGAAAAAACAGAAAGAACACCCTGGAAAAATAATAGATTACGCACATATTGTATTTGATCTCGCAGATGGCACGTACAAGAATTTATTTCGCGCGATCTATTGATTATATTATATTATATGTATTGAATTATATTCGGTAATCAACCACAGATTTTTTTTTTTTCGGTTTCTGAGTGACGAAAAATTAAATCGTGGATGAACAAGAACTTTTACCGGGAAAAGATTCTAATCTCACCAGTCAACGATGAAATTATGCATATATATTATTATATGAATACTATCTGAGAAATCGATCGATAGAAATTTTGTTTTTATTCTTCAAGTCCTTCCAGCCCAGACGGAGACGTGAGAAACTAAATGTTCATTAAATTCAATAGTCTAAACCCTCTTCCAAACTGTCGTCGCAGCCATGACACACACTAATGATCGATCACTGTCTCGCTGATGAGAGAAATAATAAAATAAAATAAAATAATGATAATAATAATAATAATAATAATAATCAATAAAAGAATCAATAAGGAAAAAAAAGATGGCAGAGCGAGCGTGCCCGGGATGAAGGTGGAAAAGGCAGAAGCAAGTGAGCGAGTTGGAAGGTTGGTACATTCGTCGCTGTCGTCGTCGTCGTTCGCGGATTCAGCAGCACGCAGCTGAGGATAAGGACAGGAAGAAGCGTCCGAAGAAGGATGACTGAAACGCGCGAGGCTGGGTCTAATGAGGAAGGTACACCAATTAAAACGGAGCCGTAATTAAATGGCCGAACGATGACGCTGGATTAATATAATTAAGGAACGAAATAACGCCGGCGTTGACCGGCTTAATCAATGAACTCGTTGCGTTAATGACACAAATGAGCAATAATTATATACCGCGCAAGGCGATCTCGTCGAAAAACTCGGGAGACAACGCGGGGTGCCACAGTTGTTGTTCGGACGAGGAAATCTCGTGGAAATTAGAGGTCTGATGATTTTTTATTCATTCTTATAGATTTAGTTTCGTTGAAAAAAACGATGTTGATAATCTCGCCGCGACTTCCATAGAACGAACGAAGTCACCGAGATCGATAAAAAATATTACTTTAAAAAAAAAAAAGGTATGACAAGCCCTCGGGGTCGAGAAATGCGAGAACTTTTTGCGTCTACTCGAACCATTCTGCGAAATGGATACTCACGAACGATACTGCGATACGGGGCTCAGCTTTGCAGCCATGTAACGCACCTCAATACTCCTACAACAGATCAGTCCCTCTTCGACGAGAAACTGCAATAAGCCCGAAGCCGTATGACCGATGGAAGCTTACCTGCAACAAAAAAAAAAAAAAAACGTAACGAGGGTTAAAAGTTGCTGAAAAGACTACTGGAATTGGTATTTCACTGCTGGCATTGATGCCAGCAGTATGCATTGTTGAAATTGCAATTGTTTAAGATTCCAAGAGTTCGAGCATCCGTCAAAAATAATTTGATACGCGAATAATATTTTTAATTTATGATCGATGCTAAGTATTGTTATTTTAGTCGAATTTGGAGTTTTTGAAATACGTTCTGAGAATAATTTCATTCCATGCTGGTATAACGCGAATTAAATAAAATTTCTTAATAAACAACGAAGACGTGTTCCTCAAAATTTTCAATACGACAACCGCCAGTAATAAAATTTTGAGAATAATTACCGAGAGAGAGAGAAAAAAAAGAAAGACCTCGTCTTTCAAACGAAGCGAGAGGGAAAGAGAAAATAAGAAATGCTGAAAAATGAATCAAATTCCTAAGGCAGTAATTGAAAAACCATGGTCAAAATAAATTTGGTCCTTCTTACAAATATTATCATTCTATTTTTTGATATTTTTTCTCCTCTCTTTGAGGGAAAACCGGTATCGTAATAAGCCGCTATTCGTTACGCCATATCGTGTTCACAGCCGCGCGGCTGTACAACCCCGGAAAGGGCGGGAGGGGGGTGGCGATTATTTCATACAGCGCAGCTGATAGACGAGTTTCGCTGCGTAAACGGGATATCCCGATAAATAAGGTAAATATTTTTAAGTCGCATCAAACGCACGTATCACGTAATCATGGCTGGTTATGGTCGGTCACGTGACGCACGGGCTAATTATCCGCAAGCCCGGAGCTCGTAAAAAGGAATTAATGCGACATATAATCCGAAGCGGGGGGGGGGGGGGCGGAGGCGCGGGAGTGCAGCACGATGATACGAGGTGACCGTGTCGATGATGCGCCGAGCGTTGCCGCGAGCGTCCACGAGAGCGGATTCTGTTTTAAGCTCGTTTCGAGAGGCGCTATATGCACCACGGACGAGTAAGTGAGCGGAAATCTAACGGAATCGAATAATTAAACACACGCGCACACATACGCAGCACAGAGAAACTTTGTTGCGCGCGCGCAACTCGTGCGTGAGCACAATTATAGAATATTACGACTAATTGGGTCATTGGGCGATGAGGGGACGAGCGATGCAACGAGGTGCGAAGACACACTGCCCCACATAAGAAGCCCATACCGCTGTCGATTCTCCTCTCTCGTTTCTCGTTCGCGGCAAAAATCGTTTATCGAAGGTTCGTCGTACATAGTCACGCGATCAGGACTTTCAAAATGCACTCTGACATCTGCCATCATTTAATTGATAAACTGACATAATTTTCCGTGACTCGGAACTGCAATTTTGCTCAGCGGGGGGAGGGGGGGGGGGGGGGGATAGATTCTAGTTAGGAAATATTCGAATCGTAAGTGAAATTGAAACCTTATATCAATCAGACATACGGATCCCAATCTCAATTAAATGAATAAATGAATAAATAAATAAATAAATAAATAAATAAATAAATAAATAAATAAATAAATAAATAAATAAATAAATAAATAAATAAATAAATAAATAAATAAATAAATAAATAAATAAATAAATAAATAAATAAATAAATAAATAAATAAATAAATAAATAAATGAATAAATGAAAAATAGATTAATTAATTAATTAATTAATTAATAAGGCCAGTCACCACGGAATTCCTCCAATATTTGTTTCGGTAAAAAATATATTCGTTCCACAAAATTCTTAACGAGAACGAAAAAAAATTTCGACCGCAATTGCCGACTGAGTGAACGAACTCTGATGAATGCGGTAAGACAAAAAAAAAGAAAAATAACTCTTATCAAAGATTCACGAAGTTATAAAGCTTATCTTCAGACTGCACACCACAGCGTAATCCACATAGACCAGTGTTGTATGAACAGTGAGTAAGAAAAGAAATTAAAAACTTTTCGTGCCACACGGAACATATAATATTGCGTGCGAGTTCGGTGCCTGGCATGAGGCTGGTTCTTCCGGCTGCCGGTGCTGCTGCGGTCCAGTTAATATTATTCCGCGCCACACACACACGCACACACATACCCACAACTCCACCCAGTTCACTATGGCGAGGCAAGAGCAATAGGTAAGCATGCAGCGAACGCGCGCGCGGCACCGCAACTTTAAATCCTTGCTCTTCGTCGACTCCGCGCCGGTCTTTCTTGTGTGCACACACTGCGTCCGGGTGGCTAGCAGCATCGCTGCATTATCGTATACACTTCGGATATACCAAGACTCAATATTCCGGTCGGAAGTACCCGGAAAGTTGAATGCTCAACGAACAAAGAAGCTATAAAGCCGTTGCTTTTTTCCCCAAGCTCCCACGAAACCCCTCCCGCCCGCGTGTATGCTTCAGCAAGAGCTACTTTCGAACTTTGAATTTTTTAATATCCACTTTATACCCTACTTGATGCGCTCATGCATAGAAGGTACCTCGTAGATGCATTGGATAAGATGCGTTCTGCATGTTTCCACGGTTTCGCGATGCATTTACTCGTCGCGAAATTAAAAAAAAATTATATTCTCGTAGAATTCAGAAAAAAATCATCGATGGACAGAAATTAGGGTGTTTTCAGAGATAAAAGATGTGCCAGCTTTCACACTTGAAGATGTATACTGATAGTACATAATTCAAATCAGGGAGCTGCCCGAATTTTAATTTTTTAATTATTTATAAACACACCCTACTAAACACAAATGAAAAACTCATCGTCGGTGACAGAATGACAGACATCCACATGGCAGCCGACAGTTAACGTGCCACAGACTCGAATACCTCTCGCCGGAGAAATCTCATATCTGTACAGATATTTTTTGTATCTCGCCCATCCCCGGCAACTTGGCGAATAAACTGCGTCCGTGATGGACCGCTCGTGAGCACGCTCTTTTTCGTTGTCTCGCTCGGTCGGACTCTGAGAATCCGCGTATAACGGGTAAAGAGCTTCGACTAGTTGACGAATGAAGGAAAATGAGTCGAATAAGTATACACCACGGTGGGAAGAATTCACGGGTGAATAACTCGCGCCCAGAAACGGGGATGCGCTACCGCAGGCGCGCGTGAAAAGCTCACGTGTCCGCGGTCTTCGTCGAGCGAGCGAACGGGTCGTGAGCCAGCTGACCCTGACGGCGAATACGTGGGTGCTCGACTCTCCCGGGGCTCATCCACAACCCGCGTTGACCGGAGATCTTCGGCACAGCGGGGTTTTTCTCGTGTGCACGTGGACCGCGATGCGCTCGCGGTGCGCGCCGTACGCGCGGTCAGCCGGTTCACGAGTTTCGCAGCCATATACTTTTCCTCTTATGTCTTACGTTCATACATTTTCATGTTGGGAGCCCTGGGGTTTGGCATGTACAACGCAAAGGCGAGAACGGATGAAGTACGCACGAAAAACAGTTAACCGAACATAAATATTCGATAAGATCGAAAATTGTTGAAATGATAATAATTATTTCGATCCTGGGAAAATAAATCATTTATTGCGAAAAGAAAGATATTGAATGGCTTTCGAATACACGTAAATTCCGTAGAATAAATTGGTATGTTGACGCGAAGGAATACGAAAATAAAAAATAATTAATGAACGAGTATGAAGAATCCTCGATTTATCGTGAATTATTATCATGATCGAATCGAATGGTGTAAATTATTTCGCGAGCAATAGCGAATAGCGTTGAGAGAAAGGAGAGTAGTGAAGAAAAAAAAAGTTATAGAAGCGAAAGATCTGCAACAGCGTGGCATAGTGTTCAGTACGTTTGAGGCGTTGATGGGTGTCTGGCGGGTCACTTCACCGTTGCAGGCCGAGCAAACGCAAAGTGGACCTCGTCGCGGCTGAGCTCGGACCGCTGGAAGCGCTCGCGGAAGGGAACGAGCGCGAGAGAAAGAGCAAGAGAGAGAAGAAGAAATAATACGGCGAGGATAGGAAAGACCTTCGGCTATCCACATGCTAGACCGAGTACGGCAAGTACTCGAGGACCCACTCGGCTACTTGGGGGCCTCGGTGCGAGCTCCCTCGAGCACGTACGGCTAACTAGAAAAATTCTACTCCGGGGTTAAGCGTTCCTTCCCTCCAGCCCTTTTCGCGGCATATTCGAGCAGCGTGTGCCCGGACGAAGACAAGAGAACCATCTCTGTCTCTCTCCCTCTCGTTAGCAGTTAGTCTGCGAACTATATTGTGGATGAATCTTCGCGGTGCAACGGTTCTGTTCGCACGGGAGATAAAGAGAAGAAAAAAAAATTGCGAGCTCTTGTGGTCGGAAGAAAAGGTGGACGATGTCGGGTTGTCACGTACCGATTAAACGGTACTATCATTACCATTATGCTACCAGTGATTAGAATGCTTTACGCAACGGATTTAACATTTTCGAGATACAGAATTGTGTTAAAAAAATTAATCAATTCTCATAAACGGTGTCTGATAATTTCGAAATATTTTTAACCGTCGTGTAGAATAGAGCTTCGCTAAATTTAGTCAGCATCTTCCGCCTCCCCGGTTGTGGATGAAGCATTGGAAAATCCCCGACCTAATTCAAAGAGGCGGGAAGAGGTCTAAGGGCAACCCGCCGGTATAACTCACGTCGAGTCTATAATTTGTCGGGTATAATTCTTACGAACGGGGGGTTTGTCCGCCTCGCAATTACAAATGTAAGCGTGAGCAGCAACACGGTCCAAGATTTTCCAACTGTTACCACCCATACACGGTTCATCCTCGGTCCGTTGTTACCAAAGTTACCCACAGGACTTTTTCGTGACCCGCCCGGTTCCCGGCAAAACCAGGAGCACCACGAGCGCTAACACGGGACGAGAAAGCGAAATTTCAAGTTACAAGGCGTGCGGCAACGTGCTCGGTGACGTGGGTTAACCCCTCCCGTTTCTATGAGACGGTGGAAGCTCGAGCTTCGGCTACATATCCTTCCCATCCTGTTGCCTTCTGTCATCCCCGCAACCCTCTAACCCGGTCTCGCCCATCTATTCTCGTTATTTTCTTCCCACTCCGTGGCGAAAGTTCTTGTGGTCCAGAGAAGAGTAAGAAGGCCAATCTCGCCAGGGTGGGATGCGAGTAGCGAGCACGAGCAGCATAGTCCGTGAGGTCGCAAATAACTTGTAATGTTCCAAGCTCGAGCGACGAAGCTTTCAGCTCTTATCCTCCCGTGTTTCCCCCGCTTCATCTGGGGTGGGGTCTCATGATGCTTCCGTTGCTGCTGTTGCCGTTGTTGCCGCTGTTACTGACGGTCGACAGCTTTAAAATGACGCTGCAGAGGCCGCCACGTTGACGTCAGGTGTCACAACTCTCCGGCTCACCCTTGGATACAGCGAGTAAACGGTACGCGTCTCAACCGCGTCTCCTCCATTCTCTTCTCATTCTCTTCGCGTTTCGGAAAACAAAGGCACGATAAAGATTATTATCGCGACGACTCAGCTACGACGATAAAAATGTGCCACCCGACGTTGCATCGTTTCAGCTACAAAACAATAATGGTACGGACAACATTGAGTACGCACACGAGATAACGGTTAGTATGTGAAACTACGCGATGACGACATAGAAGCATTTGAAAGTGACCCGGCACGATGTGGTGTATAGTTGGTTCCAGCCCGTTATTTTTCAATGCGGTCGTCAAAAGTTGACGTGACGCCAGGACTCGGATTATTTCATAATTCTGGAATAATTTCTCAATCATACTGCGAAATGGTAGAATGAAGCACAAAAACGGTTTCGACAGAATCGTCGGATTTAATATTCCTGGGGATGAAGGGTTGTGAATCTAAAACTGTGACAGGGTCCAACGACCCGACAAATGTCAGGTCACAGGTTTGTTATAAGCAATGGTACATAACTCTACGGAGATGCGGGCGGACTGCGTCCATCAGAAATCCCTGGAGTGTACAACGCTGAAATGACGGACACGCGGGATTCAACGTTGCGGGTGTAGATTCAGTTACCCCTGAGATTCAGACGTATTGCACTCGAAAATAGAGGATATCCGACGGAGGAGGTCAAAGGTTCCAGGAGTCTCTATTTCGTCGGAGCCGAAGCTATGAGCTGCCCGCTGAACGCTGCTCGTACCAATCCAAACCGGAAACTCCGACAGAGGGTAGTTGAAGCTTTTGAGTACGGTAGCTTTTGTGAGAAACGATCTTGCTATAGCAGAACCAACTGACGTCGCACGGACTTGTATGAACAATTATTCGGGCTCCTCCGAACAGAGCTGTTCAGGTGTTTCTTTCTCGTATAAGGGAGGGAAAGAGAAGCTCGGAATCGAGCCTTAAGGGCTGAATCCCTCGCATGGACAATCCGTAACAGTGTGTATGGCAAAAGGTATAGGCAGGGCCGTGTATTCGACGTTAGAGTATAAGCGCAACACTCCAGAACACACACAGACACACTTTGGCTTGCGGGGTTTGGATCGGATAACGCGCAATGCCATAGCCGACCACTCTTCCGGCATCTGGCCCGGAAGTGCTTTTGCTTGTAAATTCTTCTTAAGTAACCCGGGGCCAGAGCTTTCGCGATTAAGCTCATCCTCGTCCGCTTCCACTACAGTTTCGACGTACCTAGCAGAATGCATTCTGCTGTAGTGAGAACGTGTGAACCCGGTGTTCTGTTTTTTCTTCGTCTTTTGGGACCTTTTGTTTTTGTTTTGGTTTGAACCTTCATCGAAGTCTGAGACTAGGACTTCCCATGTGTTATACGATTCGGGTGAAACGCCTTTGTCAGGCGTCAAGCTTCGGTGATTACACTTTTTTGTTTTATTTCGAACGGTGCGAATGGACTACACGAAGGGCGTCCTCGAAATTTCAGTGAAAAACCGTCGACCATGTCCAGAGGCCGTTCTTCGTTGTCATTGTATAATATGGGACAAGGTTGAGTGAATTATGCACCGAATCTGCGAGTCAGATTTTGGACACGTGGTTATGTAAAAAAGAGAAATCTCGCACGGTATGGTTGAAACAAGGTCAGGTGCTAGCCTGAGTTACGTATTGCTGGTCAAGGAGCGATTATTCGCATTATCCGTTGAAACTTGAACTTTTTTGGAAAAAAAAAAAATAACATTTTGTCGTATCTTCCTTCTTCATTCCCGTCGATACAGCAAGAGAAGATTGATAGAGTAGAGTACAAAAAGAACCGGATGCAGACAAATTTCAGGGCAAAAAAAATATTTTTCTGATTTCAGAATGCAATATTCACCCGCAAGTCTGGAGCGGAAGCTGGCTTCTTCCAGGATCAGGAAAATGAGGACTCGCGGTTCATTGAAGTTTAACAAAATAAAGGCAGAACGAAGGTTTGAATGAAGTAAAGTCATGCGAATGCCGAAATATAGAATTAAATTGATTCAGAAAAATTCGCAAACGGCGCCAATGGTATTTTGGGTGAGTTATGTTTTTTCGTTCCCGGTAATCAGTCATTAGAAACAAGCTATAAATTACGAGGCTAGTAAGTGGGTTTGGTGAGTTTACAGTAAATTTTCGTCTCAATCATGATTTGTATTCCACAATTCTCGGGATTATATGGACAATAGCGAGAAATACAATGTTAATATATTTAACAATCATCCAGAATCTATGGAATTGTCCAAATTTCCACCAAAAGAGGACGAATAACGTACTGTGTACTTGCCATTGACAAACGTTTTGACATCAAAGCAAAGGACGTCATCTCGCACACGTGATTAATATAACAGAGGACCAACGTGAATGCGAGTCAATGGAAAAGCCGGTCGAGAAACCAGGCAGCGGTGGCCCCGGTTGGAACCCGGACAAGAATGGAATGAAAAGCGTAAGCTCGGATTAGCGTTACGTCCGTCGGAAAGTTGACACAGTGGAAACTCGATGTTCGTGTTCAATGATATTTCGCAATTTCCCATTGCCGCGAGCCGAGCTAACGGAAATTTTCTGAATTTACGAGAATGTACCCGACATTGACGGTCCGTGGCTAGCGGCAAAAATTACTCCATACGGTATTTATCCATCAGAGCCCGCTGTAGAAACCCATCAAAAAAAAAATTGGCTAATTTTCCTGGAATTCCACCGCCCAGCAAAAGCAATGAAAATCGATTCTTCCGGAAAAATTAAATAATCTATAATACAATAACAGCCAACCCTACATCCAACGTACGCCATGAAAACCAAGTTTTAATACAATTTCGAACCAACGGCGTTGATTGCGGCTCGTTGAGTTTTACGTATGGCACACAACGACGTACGATAAATATGAATATCGTTGAAATTTATAACCGTACCGTAGAAAGAGTTCGAGGATGATGGCGGAGGTCGTTTCGGAACGAGTCGACGATCAAAATTGTCGATGCAGGAGGGTCGTGAAACGCGCCAAATGACATTACAGTGTAGTTTACTCACGAGCGTTTACCAATGCTCTTGAAACGGCGGTGTATATGGCAGCACGGTGGAAACGCGGAACGAGTTTCCTGTCACGAGAATAAACATTGCCGCGGGCCATCGCTACTTTTCATTGAACCTCGTTTCGCATTATAACGTTTTCCCTACTGGCTATCGGCCGTGCAAATGAGCGACCCCCCGACCATAGCATTCGCCTCATATAATTCAGGACGCCATCTGACGCGTGGCAGAGTGCATGCGGCTGGCAGCATTGCGCCAATTATGCACCGTAGTGGCCATCGACTTTCCTCGACATTTATCGAACATAAAGCTGGGGGGTAGGGAAGCGGGAACGACGGGTGTTCCATCGGACTGAGCGAGTTACCAAAAACGTCGGTATCTCGCGGTCTCGCGAAAATCCGAACGTACGAGCGGCTGTCACCTACCGAGAGATCGTATACACGCCACTCGGGCAAACATCAAGTGCATAACGTTGATAGCGAAGTGGTTTTGTATGTTGGATCATATCCAACCGCGGCACATACATGCGCACGTGCTTCGTGACAATTTGGCCGCGTATTAGGGTCATCGAAACTGGCGTACAATGTCTGGGAATTAAATTTGACAGCTGGTCGCATCGAAATGAGAACTTGCTGGAGTTAATTTTTCATTTTAAGAAAATGTTTTTCTCATCAACTCGCTTGCGGTCTTGAACAAGAGCCATTAATTACGGCTGGCACACGGAGAATTAACGACCGATCCAAGCCTTATCGACGAATCAATATTGAAATGGTATAGAAAACAATCGTTAGTTATTTTATACGGTATCGAACTTCAGAACTCAGTTGCCAGTATTTATTGCATCATCAAGCCTGATGCAATAACGGTTCACGGGTCGAATGGAATAACATTGCGCAAAACGCTACGGTCAATATTGCAAGAACAATCGACCGACTGTGGAAGTAACGATCCACAGTTAATACGCGAAACATCGTTTCGACGATAAATAAACGTTAAAATTAGCGAAACCCATAACCGTTATTATATAGTTGTGGCGGTAAATTAATCGTGATAGTCGCGGCTCATCGATCCGACTGACGGTTCTCGGCAATTTTTAAATTCTCCGAAGATTATGAATCTTCGGAGTAAAACTCTCGGGGGCATAGCGATATAATGCGATTCCGTTCGGAACAACTATCGCTGCCGGAGAATAAAAAACCGTAGCGCGAGTGCTTTTAGGGTCACCCGAGAACGAGGAAGGGCGCCCCTTCGGAAAATTACGGTTAACGGTACCGACAGGACTCTCGAGATTCTCGCCTGGCTGAACTAATTAGACAATAACAGCGGTGAAAAGAGGGTTGGAGGGGAGCACTCTCCTATTTATGACTCCGCGAGCCAAGCCGCGGTCTCTCGTTGCTTCGCAGTGCAAGTCGAGCGTCGAACGGTCGGCAAAACCCATTCTCAATGTCTCCGTCTCGCTCGGGGCCAACTCTGGACTGTGTTCTTCCTTTGCATTTCGAGAACCATCAACGAGCGCTCCCCCGTTGGCGCTCCGGACCCCGGACGTAAACTCGGCTCCGATACTACAACGATTCAACGACAAACGCGGATGACTCTGTTCCGTGTCGAGTCTCGAACGGGTTACTGCACACTGTAAAAGATCTTCAGTTATATTCTTCGCTGTCTGGTGGATATATAGCACCGTGACCGGGGAAAGAGACGAAGTTGCAAGAGCGACGGAAAGTTGCCGATGAGAGCGCCACGATGTCTCTCGGGAATCCTATAAATGTGCTGAGAGGCTCCGGTTGAATCTGAATTCAATTACCGGGTTGAATCTTCGAGAGCCATTAAGAGCCGTTCGAACGTGTAATTACGCGTAGCCGTGAAATCTGTCTCAATGGGGGGAACAAAGCTAAAACCATGAGGGTAGGGAAGAGTAAAGAGAGATGGGGCGGAAGGGATGCTGGGGAATCGAACAGAGGTTATATCGCGTGTCTTGCGGAGCCCTTAGGGCGCTCTCGTTACCTCGTCGAAATTACGGATATCGAGTTAACGATTATGATCATTCTATGAGCGAGTAATACGTCGGTCTTCGAGCAATCGGGATATCAAAGTGAAAAAGAATTTTGAATTACATCTGAGGTAAAAAAAAACTATTTGCAAATATGCTATAGACAGAATAAAAACAACGAGTAAAATGTATGATTAATCATTTCGCTGTACAGCATTTTTTTTACATTCATGTACGGCATTAAAACGTCGAAAAAAGTGAATTGAGAAACAAACGTGTGTGCTCGGTTGTAAAATAAAACTAGAAATACGCAATATAAAATAGAAGCATCGTTTTAATTCCGAGGTTGGGGTTGGCACAACGCGTACTTCCCCATTTCGTATCTAGCCATCTCTCTTCGCGCTATAAGCCTCGAGCTCGTGAATGAGAAACGGAAGGTCTCGACGGCCGAGATCTCGGGATGCGAGAGGTGGCTATTAACCCACCGTCGCTCGTAAAACCACGTGCCAGCAGTAAAACCGTTAAAAGGCTCGTTACGCGTTTGTATGTATATCCCACTGTATGAAATGCACGGAACTCGGTATCCTTTCTTTATCCTTGTTCTCTGGCAAGCAACCGAGGCTCCTGCGCTACAGACGACGAGAATTGCACTTGCTGAAACGTTCTTCGAGACGTGCGTCCCAGAGACGTGAATGGACGTGAGAAGGCTCGGTCGTATTTATTTTCGGCATGCGCTTCTAACGACCGAAGCATATGGACAATGGAAACGAAGGCGAGTGAGAACTGACAATTGTAATTTTCTCCTGGCAAGGATTCAAAAACCGAGTTAGACCTTCGCATCGCTGACACTTATGGGAAGAAAGAGAAAAGAAAGAAAGAATATTTTTCCGTATCAAGCATTAAAAAGTTGATTCACAGCGTTATACGTTGATTTTCGTGAAAATTACACAAGCCCTCGGGTGAGTACGAAGTTCAGGATAAAAGTTCAAAAGTTTTATTGTATGAAATAGTTGGTGAAAGTTGATGATTAAATTTTGCCTACCGTTGAAGATTGGAGGCGGGAACTCGAACGTGTTGCTTCGAGTGAGTTTTATCAACCTAGTTTTGTGAATTATTACTTGAAAACAAGCCCCGCCGTTCGTGCGATACAGCATCCGGGGGTTAAATGTGTGCTCAAGCTCCCCCGGCTCTGGGGTTTCCTCGAAAGAGAAGTGGAAAAAGAAGGATTGTTCGGGTTCGTGGAGCTTGGAACGGACTTTTGCGAAAGTTGACTCTTATGAATATTAAAAAATCGTAACGAGAGGAAAACTGCGAAGCCGAGGGTCCTCGTAGAGGCTTCTCGTCCTCGGTCGGTTCGTACTTGCGGGTTCGAGGGTTCAACGAGAGGATGTGGTGGAAACGGGAGGAAGAAGGGGACAGCGAAAGCCACGGCGTGTATGTTTGTCGCAGTCCTCGCTCGCGACTCGATGATCACGCTACAGTGTACTCGTTGCTGCACCGGCGGCAAATGAAGATGCAACTTGGGAAATATGCGCGCTGAAAGCTGTAGCAGCGTGAATGAGTCTGTGGCAAAAGGTTTGTACAGTCGCAGCACGCTGCAGCGAGCTCAAGCTCGACCGAATGGGACAACAGAGCGCGAGAGGAAAAGCTTCGGCGCGGAGTCGACGGGTCTTCCCGGTGGGAAGTCGAGGAGGGGTTCCGAGCCCCTGAACATTAACCTAAGAACCCACTTCGTATTCCGGAGTCAACCGGTTGTTTAAAATAATCGTCCGCGGGGAAACGGAGAGAACTTGCGAGGCAGAAGTTTTTCCGCGGGCAAGGGGATTCGATGGTCGTCGGCGGGGAATAAACCAACCCCGCAAACATTATTTCACCGCGTCGTGACTTGAGACAACGTTTCGCTTGTTCTCCGTACACGGAGTAGA
Organism: Sussaba pulchella; assembly: GCA_963971145.1. NCBI lineage: Eukaryota > Metazoa > Arthropoda > Insecta > Hymenoptera > Ichneumonidae > Sussaba > Sussaba pulchella. Next base: position 5,668,783 of record OZ020174.1, on the reverse strand, counting down.
AGTAAAACCTTTTATCGTGTCCGTAAAAAATCAGTAGTTGATGTCGCCAAATCGTTAATTTATTGCGCACTCGAAAAAACGTCGCTCTTTGGAAAATTGTTTATTCGAAATCGATTGAGGAAGGCACAACACGAATCCTAGCATCTAACATAAATGGTAGCAACGTTTCATGAGAATCGCGAAATAAAAACCCATTTATCCTTTCTGATTTAGCGCAAGTGTCGACAGATCAAAAAAATTCTCGATTCAAAGGCGGCGACATCGTAAAACTGCGACTCTTTCGAGTCCGTTAATTCGATTACATTTACCGCGTGCTGATGCGGACGGGTGGAGTTTTCTTCCACCTCGAATACACCGAGAGACTGCGAGGAGTCGGGGACGGAGATAAAACGCGAGCTGTGATCTCGAAGCGGAAATCAGGGACAGTACTCGATTCTTATTCCCCGGTGGCGCCGTATTTCGCACCCGCGAAGTAAAACAAGTAGCGGGGTGTGTGGCAACCCCCGGCAAAGACCACCGACCCCGAACCTCCGACATTTGCAGAAGGAAAACTGCTGGAGGCCTGCGCATTATCCTATCCAAAGTTTTTCCCGACCACCTCCAGCTTGGGCCTGGAACGAATTTTATGTTCGTCGGAGCAGAAAGTTTTTCAGTCTCTCCTTTCTACCCTTTGAATGCACATTTTCCTCTCGTCGCTGTCTGGCATATATACGTATATACGTATACGTACACTGTCCGTGTCGCGTCGAAGAAACCCGGAGAGTCTCACGGTTCCGCAAGCCGCGACGACGAGGGCCCTGTAGTCCGCGCAATCGGCGCCACGGCACACCGAAAGCTTCTCGAAGTAGACCCAGTTACATAATTTATAACCGGGGACGAACGAACGAATTATTTGCTCGTGCACGCCCGGTGTTATCCGCCGGAAATGTTGTCAAAGTCGACGTATACTTCCGGGACTATGTCCCCGACCGGCCGACCAGAACTTCCTCGACGGAACTGCTGATTCGTATTACGAACAACCGTGTGTATACATATACATAATTCACATACACCTGAGTTTCGTTACCACAGTTCGAACAACTTTTTTAAGGCGTAAACTTTGCGATTCCGTAAAGTTTTGTAATTCGGCGGGAACCGAATTCAATATTGTTTCGCAATTGTCACTCGAACGAAATTGTCCACGGAGACGACGCGTGACTCGAGTCAAAACGGGTCACTGGTGCGAAAAAGGATGGACGAGCACGTGTTACGCCGATGAAAGTTGCGATACCAGACGGAATGTATTGGTAAATAACCGAAGAAGAAGTTGTAAGTTGAGTTTCATTACCCGAGAAGTTCATTTCTTTTCTTGCGGGTCTGCTATGCGTCCTGGATTACCGGGTCAGCGTTATTTCTTCGAAGTAATCATCGTCCTCTTATGCCACGGATGCGCGCGGCCGAGCGAGCGAGCGACTGTGTACGCCGTGATTCAGTACTGCAAAATTGTTGCTATTAAGGCATAGTAGCACACGCAGTCGAGACGTTGCGCGCCGTTGCTTGTACTTATGTGCCGCGGTGGTAGCTTCACGCCTACGGCAAAAGACAAACGTAACAAGTACACACAAGCACCGGAGACGTGTGTAACAGTGTTAGTTGCGGAGAAGTGGAATAAAGACCGTACGAAGAAGAATATGCAGAAGAAAGAACGAGACAAGCTCCCGCTGGCCGACTTTGAAGCTTCGAACGTTGATCCTAGCTGCAGGACACGAACGGTACGTAACGAAGCACCCGGACCCGGTACAGCCTTCGGGGCCCCATGGGGAGATCTTTCATCGTGTTTGTACCCGAGATAACTTTGTTCGCAAACTCACTGGCCTTACCAACAAAGTGCGCAACTTGTTGGGCTGTCATCGAGAAACATTCGACGCACGGCATCCCTAAGTTCGTGACAACCGAGTACATCAGTTCTTAATCATTGTTAATGCAGATTTAAGAAGTCGCGGTGAATCATTCAGACGTTATTTCTCTTTCATTTCTGCATAAATTTCTATCGGTCTATGTCTGATGTTTATACGTTGATTACATTCTATCTCATCCCAATAAGATGGTTCCATTAGACGATTAATCTACGATGTCTATAACGGTTAAGTGAGCGTTTAACAGTACCGTTAGCCCCAGTTTTTTCACTGCACATTACGCGAATGCCTTGCAGAGTCAAGAGACCATACCCTGGTAACGCACAATGCGCCGCTGCCAGCCGTATTTAAATCAGTTAGGACGTAACAGTGTCTACGTGCGCCTGTACGTGTTGTGCTCTAACTACAAAAAAATATTCTTGTGTATGTTTCCCATTCCGAGAGCTCTAACGAAGAAACGAGGCTAAAAAAAGGACCAAAGGCTGTCGGGGTAGCGTGTCGAAATTCAATTGGGAATAAACGAAGGACGAGAAGGATGAATAACGAAGTTTCGTAATACGTGCAGTGCGGACAGCACGGAGCGTTGCAGGCCCGTGGTTTCAGCCGATGACGAGAGGCGGACGCGGTGGTAGACTGCATCGTCGAATGAGAAAAGGGACATGTACGAGATGGGCGCGTGGGCGAAAGCAGTTACGGCCAGACGCGTAATACACCGGAGTTGGAAAAAAGAAAAAAGTTTCTTGGCGTTTGCCGGTCCCCGATGATTGGTCCCGGGAATAGCGGTGCATCATGTGCGGTCACGGGATGGGCCACATAGTTGCGCGGTATTGCAGCGTCGTTGATGCTCTCGAGGAGACGAGCACACAGGTCGGAATATGTGGGTATGGAGTATATGAGCAATGGTGTTGTCGAGGTTCAGCCGGTGATTGGTCGGGCTAACGGCGAATATGCAGGTGAAATATATCAACCGGAAGATGACAGATCCATGCCGATGGCTATGACGAAGACCGACTGTTGCTTGAAAATCCAACAAGATCGCATCGTTTTTTTTTTGCCTCGTTTGGTTCGTCTTTCGGAGGGACCTGTGCTGCCCCGAGTAAACATTTTTTTAGCAGTATAGTCCATATATTAACTACATATAGAATTGGGCATATATAATTTATGTATAGTCTATATATGTCTAGTTAAAAAAATCTAAGTATGGAATTAGGGATTTATAGGCTATATATTGTTTATATATGCCCAATTCCATATATAGTTAATATATAGACTATGTATAATTTTTTCACTTGGGACTATCTTCAATGTACCGTTTAACCTACGTTACTCAGATCCGGTGTAACATATTATCCAGCATCCAATGCGTAAGCCCGAAGGCCACGGATTGTGAATAACCCCACCAACGTGTCTCGGACCAGTTGCTTATCGATGTTGTCTCTGCAGCCAAATGGGAAATCAACGGGTGTTGTCTGGTCCGTTTCTCTAGCGCCAGACCAGAAGACGTTTACAGGGGTAAAGTCCAAGCGAAGATGCAACCGATTCACGGGAAATCCGCGCTGCACGCCGAAGTTGTCCGGTTGTCAATAAAAATCCGGTAGACGTCTTAAATGCGAAGCGGCTCAGCCCTAAGCTAATGCACGATAGAGTCTTTACGATGCTGCGTTAACCGTTAGCTCACTACGGCTGGATAAATATAAATCGACGAACGTTCCGCAGCATCCGAGTGCTCGTACAACTTGGGTGTGCTCGAACGGATTAAATGAATGGACGCCGGCCCACGCATCGGGCATCATTACAGCATTGTACGACTGGGATATAATGTCATTACGGCTGATGTTACGGCTTCTGCTGCGGGCTTAAGAGTCGTATAATCGCTAAGTGCAATTTTTATAGGTCTATGCTGAACGGAGGGTAATGGATCGGGGCTCGTTGAGTCAGAGGCGACTCGGACCAAGCCGGCTTGAAAATAAATGATTCTTGCCGACTTTGCGAATTGTCTGTTTGAATCTCTGATTCACCAAAACAGAGATATTTTGAGCCGAATGAGGGTCTGCCGAGCGGATGTCCACCCTAAATTAGTAGCAGGTCTCTTTCATTATTTGGCTATTTGGCTGTTTCAAACTGGGCGAGAGCTCCGGGCGTTTAAGTACCTTTATAAAAATTCAAACATATCGTGGAAATAACGGATTCGAAACTGCACTCAATCTCGAGAGCGAAGACTAGAAATGGCGGTACGGGTACGCGAATACTGTATAATTGGTGCGGAATCCCGTAGAACGATACATTCGACCGTTTTAATTGTGCGCACACGACTCAGACTCGCGTTCATTCTCGTAAACCTCGCGGTCGTGTGTCGCGCATTAAAACGGGGACGCGAGATGCGTTGACGAGGTGGATATACATCGCGATGTCTTGGGGGTCTCGACGTACGAGCCGGTGGGAACTCGGAATATACGCGTACTGTTGCGCGGACAGTGAAGAAACACGCGAGCCAATGCCCGCGCGGCATCAGGCGCCGGTATGTCGAGTATTTCTTCTGTTTCATGCCGGAGACAGACCGAGGGCAGGGTTAACGAGCTACGGAAAGGTGCACCTCTTCCCGCTCCTTATGAATAAACTGTAATACACGAGGCGATGAAAAACCCCGCACCTAGAAATGACAGTTGCGTGATACAGTCGAAGTTTCGTACTGACTCATTCTTAAAATAACCTCGCGTAATTTCAGGTTGGGTCAATTATACCGAATTTTCCATCAACAAATTCAAGAATCGAACACACAACTGGCATTCGGTTCAATTAAAAAACAAAATTAAATTTCTTCCTTTCCATTGTATAAATTTCCAATAAAACTGTTCATGAAAATATAATGCCTGTTCGACAGTTCAAATTTCCATTATTGAATTCGTGAACTATTAACGGTCTTTTTTTTCAGCTTCAAACACAACAGAATCGATTGAGCTTCGTTTAGCTGGACTAATGAAATTGCGAACGAAATATATTGCACTATGCGCGGAGCTAAATGAAATGTCTCCCAAAAAAAAAGGGAAAAAAAAGATTGTCCCAACAGGTAGATCAACATGTAGGATCGATGGTAAAAATGCATCGCGTTGAAGCTATGCAAATGGAGCATCGTTATAGCTGACGATGTACTTTTCGATTGGTAACGCGTACGAGAAAAGCTAGTTATATTAATTGGCAATCACTCGCGTGTGCTACAACGTTATAGGGATTGTAACGTTCTGCTGCTATTGAATTTCCCATGGTGTTCGTTCGTTCGCCTGCGTCTCCCGACCAGGCCACTCAACGTGCTTGTGCCCATTGTCAACCTTCGAGGTACACATCGTGCACAACATTCGAACCGAACCCACCCACGCGCGGATACGTAACCCACCCGTGTGCACACGGTTTTGGCAAACTCGCACGAATGCGCGAGCGGTAACGAAACTGCGTAACTCACGGTGGATATTTCGAATCGAGTCTCGTGGCGTACACGTGATACACATACCGGATAACGCGGGAGGTAACACAAGGGCTCGATACCCGTCGATTTTCCAAACGAAATTGCAAACGCAGCAAAAAGCGTTCAAATGTATCAATTACCGGCTGTCAGTTACGGGATGTCATTGCCGAACCAATGGTGAAACATTTTATTCGACGAAACATACGACGGTCTTCATCGCAACGGCTTAACGACTTTGTTTCATTTCCCAGAACAATTTTCATTCTTTTTTCTATTTAGCGAAGTGTACGCGTAATTCCGGAGGGGGCTGAAGGGGGGGGGCAAGCGTATCTCCGATAAATGATCATTGCTGGAAACAGTCCGAGGATCGATGAGAGCACTTCCGAGTAGAGGGAGAGATACGGGAGAGAAGAGGAGCGGAAAAAACGGAGAGACGAATTTCGATGCTGATGGGGCTGTCTGCGAGCAAGGTCGAGGGGCCAGGGTAGCGGGGGCGGAACGGCAATCAATTCTCATTCACAGGAAAGCCGATGGTTGGGGCGTGTGGACGTGGAGGTTCCATCGAAAGGTCGGTTTCGGTTGAAAACAGGGAGATCCTATATGTACCATGGTCGGTGTGCGTGACTGCTGCGTAGAAAATGTGTTTCGCTCTGTCATTGTGAAAACGCCAGCTTGTCAACGAATTCCGTACGTGAACACTCAATCGTGATGTTACTGTCATCCACGCGAATCAAAATGGAGCATTTCGTAAAAAGACTCCAAAAATATTTGCCCTATTCTGGCCGCTATGTTTTTTGATGCATTACAATTTTTGCTTGAAGGAATATACCTACAGCAAAAAAATCATTATTTATTTTTTTGTTATGTGGTTTTGTAGATCTGAAAGAATATGAAGGACGATAAGAGGACGATATAGCCTCAAGCACCATAAAACAAAAAACATAGTTGAAACGAAGATGAAAAGAGCGTTTGATAAAGTTTCATTTCGTGTAAAAATAAATTGAGCACGTACGTGCGATACGCGCTGGGAATAGGACAAGGGATGCGAGTGCAAATAATGGCTCTTGCACATCACCCATTCAGTCTCAAGCGGCTCTCAATTTTCCGTCGATGAGAATGGCCAGCGCCTGCGCACGATTGATTCGTTCAGGAATCGGAAAATTCGCACCGTTGAAGTTCGCAAAATGTATCGATTGTCACTTCACACGTGTCACACTTTGTACAATAATTGTAAAACGTTGAACAACGTTCGAACCTAGCATACTCAAGATATGAAGAATCGTGCACATTTAAAAGCCCGTCGGTGCGAATAAAAACCGAAACCTTTTTTTTCGTAATTTTGAAAAACAGCCAAATAAAAAACTATCGACTACCGACTTCAATTAATCCGTTCCAATCGAAATCTTGCTTCCAAAAAAATAAATGGCGATTCGAGGAAGCGAGGAAAAAAAAGCACGAGGATTCAAATAAGATTTCAACATCCGTCGTCAGAGCAACCAGCCACATAAAAGTAAGCTGGATAAAAGAAAAATATCCATAGGTAAACCAAACGTAGTATCGATCTCGTTGATACCTCGGCATTCGAAGATGTCCGCATCTGCAGAGAAGATATTCGAGGAAACGGACATCAACGTTTTCTTTTTTTTTTTTCCACAACCCCCCCACCAAGAACAGACGAAAGTGAATGTAAAGGATGAGAAGCAGCGGAGACGAGAAAAAAAACAATATACCGAACAATGTAGAAAGGCGGAAAGCAAAGGTAAGAAAGGGCTTTGGTATCGAGCTCGCGGTAAAGTCGGGTCGGAGGATCTCCACTCGACGGAGACGAATCGGTCCATGAGTTCTTGGCGCTGTTCCATCCGGGCGTGCAATTGCCTACCGGCAGTTTCCCCGTCGGTGGCTGGCAACTGTGAGAGAGTCACATCGGGCCGAAGCTTCGTTGCAGAAAAATTGGATATCTTCGTGTGTCCTGCGACGCCACGGCGAGGTTGCGATGGCTTCCGTCGACGGAAAACCGAACGGAGGTTTCGTCGGAGAAAAAAGGAAAAAAACATTAAAGCAAAAAAAAAAAGCAACAAAACAATGGCTAGAAAAAAGCTTGTACAGAGTTTGCATCGATCAGCAACTGTGACTGTGTACGCTGAGCTGGCTACCAGTCTCGAACTGTGCAGCTGACCGGACACGCTTCGGAGCCTTGCGAAATTGTAGCGTTTAGCATCCATTAGTCGACCGTACAGTAGGATAAATTCGCGGCTGCGCAACCTCGCGAGGATTGCCTGTAGGACGCGGAAGTGAAGAACAAAGTAGATTCCGTGGTTTAATAACGCGCAGTCGAACCGAGAGCCGGAGGATCCAATGGACCGCGCTTTACGGTGACGATACCCACGCTCCCCGCTTCGACGAACCGTCGGGCAAGAATCATTCGATCATTCACGCTTGAATTGACCATCAGTGATCAGTTCGGTATCGAAGAATCGGGGGGGGGGGGAAGTATCTCCCGAATTTTCCAATCATCGCAATGTAAAAAATTGTTCTCAAAATGGAATGTTTCTTTCGGAAAAGCGGCTCTGAAATTGGATTGGAAAATTTGGAACGCATGATCTCATCCGTGGCTTCCACAATTCCGATATCACTATATCCGTCAGTCAATGAGATACCGCGATTCGGAAGCAAATAGATCTACGTGTCAATTCCTGCTCAATCCACTCGGTAAAAATGTAAGAAATAAAATGAAAAACATGTATCAGCTTAGTATGTGACGGTGCACTTGATAAAAAGCGGATATCACTGGTATTCCGTGACGAGATGAAAAACCACCAATGCGTCCGTCTCGTGATTCCATCCCGATCCAACTGTACAGAGATACCGCACGCGGATGATCATTCGAGAACTCACAGTCCCACGAGTCTTCGACTAATACGTATGTATATATATACGATAAATGTACAATCGATACACGACGGTATTTTCTCAAGAGTGATGTACTCCTGAAACAGACAGATACGAAGCTACGGACGAGTCCGTAACTCATTTTCCGAACATACGGACGGTATCCGTGACGCGGAGATCGATGTCACGGAAAATATAATGGAGCATGGAACACTCGTGAAACACGACTATAAAAATATGCTCCCCAGCTTTTTGCACTCGTCTCCGTTCTCCGATCCGGTCGCTTGTTTTACTCGACATTTTAGGCTCTACATGGGCGAGAAATGTTTGAGTGATTTCGCCGCGTCTGCATGCTCGCCTCGTCTAGACACCGGATTTTCACGTTTCCGCGTCATTCGTTCTCGCGTTTCACAACTCCATGACAGAACTTATATTTCGAGCAAATTTGATACACCACCAGCACCTCAATTAAAATCGGAATTTTATGAATTAAAATGTTTCTATTATATTCGACGTCAAGACCGTAGCGCAACCTCTTGATACGCAAATTCCGCTGCGAATACATGCAGTCCGTTGAATTCTCGGAATTGCGAATTAAAAGGATGAAGAATTTATAGCGCGAGCGATAGAGAGAGCGAAAGATAGCGCGGGAGACTGTAGAGAGCTTCCGACTACCCGGCTTGAAGCTGTTGAATGCACCAAGTGTGGAAGATGAAAAATCGGCTAAAGGCCCCCCGAGTGCATCGCTTATTTTGCACTCGAAACTACTGCACCGGCGTATACGCGGCGGCGCTGTTAAATCCAAGGAATACGAGGCACGTACCGCGCTCAGGCGTATCTCATACGAGTGCATGCTGCTTGAATCAAAGAAGCATGTAGTTAAAAGGAATTAGAAAAAAATGAGAGAGGTTTGAAAATGGGGTATAAGCCGCTTGATGCGCTCAAACTTGTGCGTGAAACGGCATCCGAGAGTAGGCAGCATGAGCTCCGGAAAGGGAAAACCATGGTTCTGGAGTGCTTTGTACATATACACACAGGACTGTACGCTCGACGAAACGTTTGTCCACAAACGAAACAACGTCGACAGCGCCAGCACGACCGGTGCTTCTCCATTAATTACAATTATAACGATAAAACAGCATTAGTAACGAGCCTCGAGTCTTATTTCATCTCGGTACAAATAAATAACGAATCGTGAGAAGTATATTTGAATAGAGAAACGCAAACAAAGGACACGCAAGAAATAATATGATTTTATGAATATTAATCCCGTAAATTGTTTTAGATTAAATTGAACCAACGACGATGTCATCAATTCCACAAACTAGTCGATTATACAATGTAAGTTCACAACAAACTAAAACCCATTCGAGCTAAACCAATTTCTCGATACACGTAAACCCGGTGACGATGCGGATTCAGATTGATTAAACGAGTCCCAGTGATTAGGGAATACAAGGAACGGCTGTACAATGTACGAAATTGTAGGTGATTCACACACAGTCCCGACCGGGGACCTGGGATTCCAATTGAACGCACAGTTGCAACGAGAACACGAGAGACTGTTATATGGAACGAACCGTGGAACACGAAGAGTGCTCTCGCTGCTTAGAGAGTTCGAGTGCGCGTCGCACATGTGAGCGAGTGGGTCAATAGGTCCACCGGGGAGCGAAACACTCGGTCAATCGTCGAGCGTGGTAGCGGAATGTTCGTTCCGGAGGTGTACACGTTAAAACCTCATTCTATCTCGCTCCTTCTCGCCGTTTCAATCTCCAACTCTCCACTGATTGAACCCACTATGGGTTTTCCCTCATCCGGCCTCGACGAAACTCTCCCCATGCTGACCGTGGGCTTGTTCCATTCGCAATTTCAGGACCCGAGTTAGCTCGGTGAATGAAACCGCATCCTCGAACCATCGTCGTAACATCACCGGGTTCTCATCCGCACCGCAAGAGGAATGTCAAAGTGGGCCTAGAACCCGGCGGGCTAATTATAATATCAATACCACGTTGGATTAATTAGCCTGACATTCTCGTGGGGAAGACGTTCGTCCGCGTTGCTCCCCGCCGCAACCTCGAAACCAGCGTTGCCAAGATTAATTGTCCCGTGTCTACCCGGCCGGTGTGTGTTCCACAGCCGCTACTGATTCTCGTTCTCTCGCTCGGCTTTCCGCTGGCGTGTTTCTCGTCTCCTCGGCTCCAACGAATGTCCCTTGCCTCCGCTCTTCCCAGTGCGCTACGTGCCCGGGTGTATGTACGTACCAGCGTCCAGTCAGCGAGTCAGCATGCGGACACGACATTATCCCATTCGCTGGACCAAAGCCAGACCGATGTCCAGTCCTATACCCCGCGTGTGTTGTCTCGGCCCATATAGGTATATCGTGTATCGTGCCAACGAGATCTGATAAAACGAAACGTACCCGTGGCGCTACGACGCACGAAAACCCCCACGTGTGTCCCCAGTTATACGTAATACGGCGGGGATACGCAAATCCACGGGAAGAAAACACGACGAAAGAAATGGTTATAAAGACGGAGCGTACGATGCAGAAAACATGTATCTTGTATATGTTCCATCGGACTTGCTAGACTTTTCTTGCCTGCATACTCCGCGAACGGTTTTTGCGTACTTTTTACCTTCGGGATTTGTTTTTTTTCTTCTTTCGAATCCCTTGTTACTCTTTGTCGGTTGCTCGAGACGGCGCGATAATGTTACAGCTTTTATGTATAAGTAATTAAGTATCCACAGGCAGTACCTGTCCGCGATGCAAGAGAACCAATTATAATGCATTGGCCAACGTAGAAGTATCCGGAGAGTACAGAAGGGTGTACCGTATGTAAAATACTGTAGATAAAGTGGATTCGAAAAATAAGACCTGGTTTTTTATCCTTTCAGTAATCTGATTTCAGTATGTCTGCCGTATTTAAATTACGCTTTACTCATTTGGCTTGAAGCACAGATAGACAATCGGGATTTCGTTCGCTATGAAATGCGAGGCTCTACTGCTCTGTAAATTCACGATTATTATTCTGATTCTTCGACCAGCTGCCATCAATAATGAAAAAAAGAAATAAATAAAGGTCAACCGAATCGGGCAATGAAGGATAATCCGCTACAACTGAATTTAGATGGAGACCGCGGTCCACAAGATTCTGTGCGCATGGAATAACTCTGCCGGGTCCGAGAAATAATCAAACCGTTGGCTTCCTAGTTCTCTAGGTTACCACTTGACTCCTTTGTCCGCGAATGCTTATTTCTGCTTATTTTTACGATAAACGTCATTTTTTATTTACCAAGATTACCAGATAATATTCTTTCCACGTACATAACCGATAAATAAACGATGAGTTTGTACTGAAGGTAACCATTGTATCGCCTGACATTACTCGGGCACGCAACCGAAGAGTCAGTACACGCTGGACTGTCATGAACGGACGTCGCTCTTTCAAAAACCGTCGAGTTCCCTCAGCGCCCGAGGCACGACCGAAGAAGACGGCGCGGGAGAGGTTGCTCCTTATCTGGCGACCGCGAAATTCACGAATCCAGGCGCTGAGAAAAGACGATGAGACGGCGAATGTCGGGAGCGAGAGAGAAAAAGATTTTTGCCCCAACGTCAACCGTCCTCGTGTCTACCTTCTTCGCTCGTCTCTGCGCCGTGAGTTCCCTCTACAATACTCCCTCTACAGCACTTTCCCGGAAAATAAAATTGCTCGTGACGTAATTCCACGATGATTTATCGAATGAAGGTTACGACGGTTGTGTAGGAATCTCTACTCTCGCGTTTCATTCACTCGCGCACTTTACTTTTATTCCGGTAATCTTCTTTACCAAGGTCTGAGGGTGATTTGTTTACGAAACAACGTCATCGTCAACGGCACGAGATACATTCTATGGAAACTTCCGCCGTGCGTTACTCGCGGTTGAATTTTTCAACTGCCGTTAAAATGGATTGAGTTTTTATCGTCACCCAACGAACGTCGAAATCCTATTACGTGATGCACATGTGAAGCTAATTGAGTATCGACGGGGTTGAAGACGGGAAAGAAATGAAAAAAAAAAACCTACAAATTATGGATAACTTATTGTCGCGATGCAGACTGACATGTGTCATAATCGGATGCCGTGGCTGTCTGGCGTTTTGCGAAACATTGGAGATTGGAGACGTGAGACGTATACCTTATTCCCGTTATAGTCGTCGTCGTCGTCGTCGACGAACACTGGATCAATGTTTATGGCGCCCCGTTTCAGCAGGTTTGCCAGTCGAGCGACCTAGCCCCGTTTCCAATCGATAAAAACGCCTTGCGTCTCGCGTTCCTTATTCTCTCTTTCTGGATCAACTCCTTTTGCGCTCATCGGACTTCTCAAGGAATCACACATACGCCCGAGTGTACTCGTTTCGTTTCGTGTGACAAAAATCGTCATCGCGCGCCCCAATGAATAATTCAATTCTCCCATAAACAGCTAGCAAAATCCATGTATTATCTGATTTCATTCTCGGAAGGCTTAATTGCAATTGACTTGTTTCGCGAGTTATTTTTGCGTTAATAACAATCAATGCATTAGTCGTGTTGCGCGTGTATTCCGGATGCATAAATCGTTCCACAACGGGAAGACGTAAACACCCAGTCGCGTTTCTCTTTCTCCCCACTGTGGGTCTCGTGTTCGAAATGCGAAATGTAACAACGCCCGAGAGAATATGCTTATGCAGATATTTACTTCTCAGAGAACTAACCGTACCATCATTAACGTCCGTTCCTCGTGCACGGCTTGATATTGAAATTGCTATTATCCGAGTGTTCAGGAATTCGTTGGCGAGAGCGATGCACGCGGAGGCTTTGCGGGGTTCTGCGTGGGATTCGAAGAAGGATTATTTACGATGAGTTGCAATCGGCCTAAAAGCCCTGAAACGGGCAACGTGACCGACAAACGTGACGTTCCGACATGTGGTCCGTATGGTCGTTAAATTCCATCGCAAAATTTGAACCCATTTTTGAATTTAACAACTTCCGAAATCCAATTGAAACAGATAATACGCATAAAATCGATCCGTATAATACGATAATAAATGTAATTCAATCTCGCTCAGCGCTGATTATCGTTTGCTATTTATCATGCGGCGCGATGTTTCGTGCATTACGAGTTGCACACCGTCGGGGCATTAAATCATTTAAATGCAAGAGTCGAAGTACGCTCCATCGGGCTCGATGCCGCTGGCGGCGGTCGACAACAATTGCTCGAGAGCATTGAAAAATGCCGACGATCACCGACGATATTTAATCATTGTTGAGGAGGGAGGCGAACGGTGGCTCGGGGGGGGGGGGGGGCTGCGCCCTTTGCGCCGTTGCCGCAGTAGGCTTTAAACAAGTCCATTTATCAAGCGAAATATGCACCTGATTTAATTCGAAACGCTGGGCATAGATCACCCTACTAATTCCGGCAGCTCGTGCCTCGCACATACAAATCACCGTGCTCGTGTCGCTCTTGCTCAAAGCGCGATATCACTGCGAATATCGAATTTTATTTTTAGCTGTGGCCGTTACAAGATATTGCGATGATGATGGATCGTGAGATACCTGACATTGAAAATAGTCAATGAGTTAATTGTGATAATTTTCTTTTTTTTGTTGTTTTGCTTTGGCCGTGGTAATTATATTAGGGTAAGGTTATCGCGATGGACGACCTCTTAAACTCAATTTTGATTTTTACGTTTCGCCCCTCTGGTTCGGGGCCTTCTCAGAACAACATTTTATTTCCTTCTTCCTATTATTTAAATTTTATATCATCGTCAGAACCTTACCCTAATGTAATTTTTTCTTTCTTGTGTGCGGTAGCTACCCCAAACAGCTCGATTGCATGCGATACGTTGAGTGGAATGTTCGCGATAACGACAAGGGTAGAAATTAGAAATGATATAGTTTTTTATTTTACTACAGATTCATAAGATTGAATGAAGCGGTAGAAGCTCATTTCAAGCCTCGACAGAAAAATAACGTTTCGAAACGGAATAATCCATCGCCTCGCAATTACCGGTAAAAAGCCGGTGTACCTAGAACTCGACTCGTCGGACGTACGAAGCGGAAGAGTCCGAATGAAAAATGAAACGGTACACAAGGCGGGCTCCTGAGAGTCCTCGTCTTCAACTGCTGTGTAGGAAGGAGAAAGGAGAAGGGGGCAAAGAAACTCTTCCGCGACGGGCAAACCACTTGTCTATCTTTTCGAGGGGAAAGAGAGAAAAGTCGCGAAACGTCGCCCGAGTTGGTCCGCACGCTCGAATTATCCTTCAAAGTGCAATGTATATATACGAATCTTCTCAGCGATGAAACTTAAATGTGGTATAAAGGGACCCCAAGATTATTCAAAATTCTTGCTGGGATGAAAACGCTCGAGGGAATCCAGCACTTGTCCCCGACTCGACGGCTGACCGAACGAAACAAGACGTTGGAGCGCGGACAGCTCGCGGAAAAGTTTCGTTCGCGTGTTCTTCGCGATGCCAGACGTTATGAAACGATGCGAAACACTTTTGGATGTTGAATATGGCTCGTGGCGTTTTGCCGTTGGTAAAAGGAAAATGAGCTTCGAAATAAAACGTTATATATATTGTGAAAGGTGAAAAAAAAAATAGGGAAAGGAAGGGTTGGAAGTGGCGAGCCAAACTACGTGTATCTCAGCTACGCTCGGAGCTGACTTACAATGCATTCATTCACTCCCGGAAGCGTAAGCCCGAAAGTTTGTTCGACGAGAGAAGGAGTTGCCTCGTTCGGCGCGGAAGCTAAATGAAAACAAAACTCGTCGGGTGTATACACAAGTTTGGATTATGAAGTACGGTCGAGCAAAGAGTAAGATACTTGACGCGTGGTGTGAGCTTCGTCTGGGTATCGCGAAGAGTGGCTACCGAGAAAAGAAAGTGGCGAGAAGGCTTTGTTGAAGAAGTGCTTGGTCTATCGTCTGCGGAAGTTAGTTAAGGGATGTTGTTATTACCAGCGGTATCATGCGATCAACAATGTATGTTACTGAACTATGTCAAATTAGTCGCAAATTTCGATTTTTTTTTATTTCTTGCTACCCCATATAAGATGAGATTAAGGTTAAGACCGAAGATGCCAGTTCGATCAAAGCTTTGGGACATGGAAAGATGTTATTTCTCGACCTGTTTATTTTATTTCGAACGAATAATCCAACTAATACCGAACAAACTTACTGAAATTTCTTGTTTGATGTTTGTACGAATCCGGGGAGGTTTACCCGGTTCGGTTCTCGGTCCTTCGATGCCATCCGTACTCGCGAACGAGTCGTAAAGTTCTGATTTTGCATTTGAATCGACGAAAATTTAAGGGGGCCTCTGCGCGCCGTTTCTCTCAAAGCCACGGAGCAATGGGCAAACCGTAACGGCTTCTCCGCACAGCCCACCCGACCCGACCTAATCAAACTTCGGCGAACTACGCGGAAATCCGGCAATAACCTACTGGCGCGCACGACAAGCCGAAGCCAACTTTGATCTAATAGCCCAGGCGGCAAACTTCGTAGCTTCGGATATCTTTACTTCGACTATCGCGCGCGTATATTCATATACCGGGTTACTCGTACATATCGTTCCACAAAGGTTCTCCCACACTGGCGTAATTTCTCGTGGTCTTCTCAGCGATAGCTTTGAATTACCATCTGTAGGTCAATGAAAATCGTTGCCTTATATGCATCGAACTACTCGACAATTCCGAAATTATATCTCATCATAGATCCAAAAATAACAATACAAATTTCCATTTCACTTTCGAAATTTAAACTTTATTAAAACCTATGGAAATAAAAATGACGCAACAAGATAATCCGTTGCTTCGATATTGTTGATGATCCCAGCTTTACATCGCTTATTATCCGTTCTTGCGTAATAGTTTCGAGTTTGATATCGTACAAAAAAAAAAGACAATTTTGCGGACGTACGTTGCGGTTGTAGCGATAATGTTGTACCATTCAGGCGTAACGAGCACGCCTCTGTTTCGAGCGGATAGACCGCGTAGCGCTCGTGCTGTCCCGTGTACCAGACAATGTTGCGCAAACACGTATTATCTAGATACAGTCTTGCAACCGAATAGAGAGAACATCAAGCCAGTTGTAAACATAACACGCAAAAGAAAAATTGAAAAGTTATCGTTGTTTTTACACGCTGTTTTTTCGGTGCACGGAATATTAACAATGCAAGGTAATTTTGAAATTCGCCTGGCGCATGTATGTTTCCGTTACAACCGTAAAACAGATTCGCACACATTCAGTCAGCGAAGGCTCCATAAAAACCAATAAAATCAAAACAGTATTCAAACGAATTTTCAAATATTTTTGTAAGCGATTCTTTTTGATTTGCGCCTAGATTCATCCACGCGAAAACGAAGATAATAAAGCGAATGTATCCCATGATGACGGTCCGCGACGAGCTTTCACGAGTGTCCGCGTTCGTGGCAGAGCGCCCGCTGCCTTCCTCCGCATTCACGGCTCGCTATCTCATTGTTCCTCCCCGTATACTTCCCAACTGCTGTAACGAATTACCAGCCCAATTATCGGTCGAGTGCCTCAACGGAAGCGCGTTGCTGGCCCCGTCCTGGTTTAAGGAGATTCGTCCGAAGAGTTGGATGCGAGAGTCGGGAAAGAAGTCCGAGGGGGCCAGCTTCAATTATGGTCAGCCCCATTTTCTGGATCGTTGGGAAGGTTCGTTTGGTATGTGCTGCCGCTGCCGCTGCCGCTGCCGCTGCCGGTGCCGGTGCTGCTGCTGCTGCTGCTGAAAGAGAATGCGGACCCGTGTCCGTAGGGCGGGATCGTTCGGGTTCTGATGGGGTACAAGCACGGTTTCCTCGACCCTGCACAAGGCTTTCAAGTACGAAGGGGAAATTCCAAGCGCTGTATCATCAGAAAGGGGTTGGTCGAATAGAGTCGGTCGAATCACATCGCTACCTCTAGTGGGATCAACGAAACGGATCCTTTGTAGTTCACTGATGGCTCACTTCTTCTCCACTACCGGTAGCGCGTCTACTTTCTACGAGCACCCTGGTCTTTATGTCCCGGGCGTGTGCTATATACTCTGAAATTGAAGGAGATGAACGGACGGGCGAAGCGTCTTTATTACCTTTGGACACGAGTGGCAAAAGCGAGTAACGCAAGTTCGGCCTTTTGTCCCGACGCTAATTGCCGTGGAACGTTTGATGAAACGAGAGGACGCTGCATTTTACTGTGTGTATACAAACGCAGCAGAGACAAATGGATGAAAGGCGCCTGTGTTTCTGTTTCGGTCATTCGGAGACTGGGCGGCGCTCACAGCGCACAACGGATTCGTTTTCTTAATCCTCTGCTTTCACGGGAATTACGAAAGTCAAAAGCACCGCGGTCGCTGATTGTTACTTAACTATGTAAAGTATTCAAATTATAGACTAAGTCTACTCAACTTCGTGCAACCTACAAGAGCTACCAAATTTAGTAGATTATTCAGTACAGAATAGCAGCTCGAACTGCAGGAAGAGGCACTCCAGTCACGGACAAGGTGCGTCAATGGAACGCACATAACAGTATACTTATCACGTACTCCATATAGTTTCCACATAAATGCATAGGCACAATGCATCGTTACGTTGACACACGCACATATACATATACACACAGCAAGAGAGAGCGGGAGAGGGAGAGAGAGAGAGTGAGCGAGGGCAAGACCTGGTGGCTCCGCTCTGAAGTAGAGCATGGCCTCGGCGCCTCTACACTGTTACCGGAAGAGAAGGAGGAAGAGAGAAATGGAGAGAGTTAGAGCGGGTCTGGTTGACGACAACCGGAAGGTCGCCGATAAGGTTCATTTACTCAAAACGGCCCCATGGGATCATTTTCCACGATGGAAACCCACCTTCCTGGCCAAATCTCTAATTTACCGGTCAGTTTGGTACACAAACGCTGCAACGAACATCTTGTTCCCTCCATGGGTCAAATTAGATTGTATTGCACCTCGATTTATTCGTTGAGCTAGAATACTCGCCATTATATTTCGTTTTATTTTTCCGCGCTCGAGAAATAAATGTTGTCAGTCGTTCTTACTCCGGTAGTTTCATAATTGTATCCGGCAATATGGTAACAAGTCGCTCGAAAGCCATCTGTTATCATTCGAGCAACAGGAAGTGCGCACGTGAACCGAAGGAAGGAAGGAAATTCGTAGAGATATAGATCCCAGCTTAAAGTTGAAATATTCAAGGCATTTCAGAGCCGGAGTCCGGTCGGAAAGCTAGATGGGGTTACGGTGAAGCCTGGAAAAGGGGGCTGCTAAACAGACAAGACGTAGAGCTGGCATAAATGCCAGAAGAATTAGATCCGGGCACGTTGGAACGGCCCTTAGCTTCTGAAACGATCTTATAAATTGTTCGGGACATCCAATTAGTATGGTAAATCGTTGGGGTGGATGGGTTATGGGAAGCAGCGCGACCCCGAATATCCCACTCGTGAACCCCACGGGGCACCATTATCTTCCCTCTGCCGTGGATAACAGATATGCGCATACCGTTCTTGTCGCCGCTAACCAAGTGCTAACCAACTCTTCCTGCACGTTCTTCTTTCGAGCTTTTGAAAACTGGAAAGATTTTCCACACGGAAACCTCGGGAATATCAGCACGGTGTCCATCTTTAATCATATTCATAACAACCTTGAATAATAAATTAATTCGTAATGAACGGATGACACCGCAAATTTTGCACAACGAGATCCAGATTTACCGCAATGAAAATTAAATTTGTTTATGTATTCGCAATTTCCCGATGGGATATACTCTTACTCACGACGATAAAAATAAAATTTCTCGGGTGACCGCGTGACGGCTCGGACCTCTTGATCGGCGATTGTGCTAATAGCCGCGTGAGTTTTGTGCGGATAGTTGCGTGCTAGACCGCGATCGGCGGGCACGCGGTCAATACAAATTAACGGGCAAAGAGGGCGATTATACCGAGCCGCTAATTGGCAAGTTAGAACCGACAGACTATCGTTATTACGCGAACGCGCCGGCCGACCGGGCACGGAATTGCCGTGTATTAACATTGTCGGGGCAAAATTGCACAAGACGGCGTGTCTTCGACGATTCACCGGAGCGTAATATACCCGGTATATGGTCGCGGGTGTGCATCCGCAATCGGTATCCAGCGCGGTTTGTAACACTTTACCGATGTAAGCCGGTCTCGTGAAGTGGAGCGAGGATGCAGCAATCGCGAGTTGAAAGCGACCACATAAATGAAGAAATAAACGGTTCGGGAAAAGCAGCGTGCCCGTGATCGTGACGAGATGCACGAGAGGCAGGTATATAGATATGACGAGTACGTTAGGAAGAACGGAAATAATTTCGTAATGAGGCTGAGTGCGTAACAGTAGCACGAATATCGCTCAATACTTTGCTATGCTATTAGTTGTCATAATTCAACGATCATTGGCAAACTATATTATCATAGAAATGGACTCTCACGAATCACCATTTCTACTTAATACGTTCATGAACGTCTCACCGCTAAAAAAATGGTTGGAAGTAATAATTATAGTATCGGAAATTCTATAAATTATAACAGCGAATCATTCAACCAGACGGAGTTCCGTGAGAAAAGCCGTTCACGTGATCATCGGTGGAGTAGCAACATCGAGAATTATAAGATTTACCGTCACTGATTTTGACGTCGCATCACGTACTCGAAAGAATATTTATAGACGTTGGTGGATGTTGAGGTTGGGGAAGTATTTGGGAAAGGTCAGATTATCGAGGTTAGCACGGATCGATATAATAATCTTTCGAACAGTCGGGTGGATGAGAAAAGCTCGTTCTCGATCCTCGGGGCCTCGGATGGAAGAGCCCACGATTGTCGGGGGGCGATCGGTCGCGAACCGAGAAGCCCGCAGTGCCACTCGTGGGAGCCATTATTTCACCCCAGAAGAAAACGATGATTGATCGGATATAATAAGTTGGCCGTTCGCGCTAGACTACTTTCCGTACGAACGTTCTTGGGAACTCGGCCAAGTTATATTAATTTTTCCTTACCGGTTACAGTTTATTATCGGAACTCGGAGATGGATAAAACGGGGTCATTGCGGCGGATATACGCGATACATCAACTATAAAATCGAAGTGGTAGGCGGTAGGGGGTGGGGGGCGGGCGGGGTGGGGGTGGTAGGGGGTGGTATATATATATTTACGAAAGGGAAGTTGCGCTACTGGTTTGAACCACGAGTGAGTACTTAATCCAACTTGTCTCGCGTCGAATCAACGTCTTCGATCAAGCTCGGAATATCGCAATATTAAAATTCAATCATAACATCCCAATTTAGCTCTTATGCTGATTTCTCAAATCGAAATCATTTCGAATCAAGAGCAAGAGCCTTATTACCAGAAAATCGAATCTTTTCCTGCAAATAAAAAGATAAATTCTATTCGAATCAATTTCACATTAAATGGCTCCATTTTTTTTTTTTTTTTGTCGCTAGGCGGTCGACGTAACTATATCGATGTCCGCGCGATATCCGTTCGAACGTAGAATTCACTGTGATGCATTGTGTATTGCATATAGCTGGTTCCTGGCTCGAATGCGAACGTGCAGCTGGGCTGTCGGGCTCGATAGCACAGCATGGTGCGCGTGGAGGTGCGAGAAGGGAATCAAAGCCGGCTCGAGGTGATTTATCGAGGTTCGATTGCGCTCATGGCCGGCGAAGCCGCTGCTGTAAATCGCGAAAGCATAATCTAGTGTAATCCTCCACGTGTCACGTTCACGAGAATGCCAAAAGCTCGGGTGCGGGAACGGCGGATGGTGGAGGGGAAGAAAAAAAATTAGATAAACATTATTTTCTCGGCTTAGGTTATAGAGTCGATCCCGGAAGCGTTGAGTTAACCTTGTTCAACGAACAGCCACTGTCTCGCCACGTTGCTTCCGGATCGTGTTGGTTGGCTTTATCTCGAGCGCACACGTGGGGCGACGATTTTTTTTTTCGCTTGATCCCGAGGCACCGAGCAATTTTAAATCATTTGAATGAACAATAACGAAATCATACCCGCCTACCCTTCAACGTGCTATCAATAATATTATTGGTTTAATTCATTACCGAGATATGATGAATCATTAATATGCATAGGCAAGTAATAATTATAACATTTTTATAATTATACATTTTATTATAATAATAAATTTTAAATTTATTATAATAAAAATAATGAATTATAAAATAATTTATTATATATATTATAAAATTATAAAATAATAAATAAATTTTATTATAATAAATATTATAAAATGTATATGTTATAATTAACATTATTATTATTATCATGCTGTATTTTGTATGACTACATTATAGAGGATAAACAAATTAGATAAGATCGGCAAACAAATTTTCGCTCTTATCCTCGCAGATAATACCGCGTCACGCTGTGCCCAAAAAAGGTCAGGGAAATAAAAAATTTGCAAACGAAATTAGCAATTTGTTCGGAACATCGGACAACGGCCGCTCGGGTCGTAGCTCTCGTTGCTGCGCCATCGTCGCTTGATTAAAAACAAACCGTCGTGGCAATTGGGTTCGCGCTCTTTTCACACCGAGATATTTGTCGCGGATACATGGAATGAAGCCGCGAATGCGATAGACCGTGGCGCGTAGCTCTCTCGCGGTACGCGATAACCGAGCAAAATGCTCGAGGCCATGGAGTGTGTGAGCCCCTGGAAGGAAGAATAGAGCAAAAAAAGGAAAAAAATTAAATAAACGTAGAACCGTGAACAAATGCGCGCTCCAGATTTCTTCGTTTATTTTTCAACGGCCTCGGCACCGATCGTTCGACCTGCCGAACAATAAAACGCGCAAATGCGCGTTGTTATTCACAGATTTGTGGCCGGCGGCGAGATAAGTTTGCCGCAATTCGGGAAATCGCAAAAAGCCTGGAAGGTTTTTTGCCAAGTGACGAAAAAAATAAATCGTTTTCACGAGTATCCGCAAAATCGGGGGTATGAGAAAAAAAGAAAAAAGCTTAGTAGCCTATCAAAAAACATACGCGCGAGTCCGCGTAAAATTGTACGGTTTAATCCCCAATATGACTACAAATGAGCCGACGAACCGACAAATTAGTTGGTGCGAATTAATGGGAATTAATGAGAGGGTATAATAAACCCGCGGCGAGGATGATTAACGACGAGGAAAGCGGCTGAAACGCGAAGTCGTGCTTTAAAACGCGGCAGAGCAGCCGAACCAATGAAAGCTCCGTGTTTATCAAGGCCGCTGGGATTTTTTTCGGGACTCGCACTGTGCCAACCTCATGAATTCTCATTTCTCTTCAGACTCCGACTATTCACGCGCGGACCGAACGTTTTCATAACCTTTTTTCCTTCTGATTTTTATCAACGCGTTCTTGAGTTTCCTCAATCCCCGGTCCTGCTTTGCTTTATAATTCAAAAACCTCATAAACACCGAAACACCCACTGCGCGGTTGCGCTAACAATCGTTTTCGTCCGGCATTCGTGCGTCTGTTTTTCGCGTAAGCAAAAGCACAACCGTAGGTACAAGCCTTTGAATACATAGCAAAAAAAACAAACGAAAAAAGACAAGAAAGAACAGAAGGCGAACAAAAGATTCATAACAATTCCAAATTAATTACCGGAGAAATAACCCATTTTGATTGAATAAAAAAAAAACGCAAAATCATGAGCGTCTGTTGGTGAGTGACTGGTTGGCGCGGAGACGCGTTTATTGTGTACAGCCCCGGTTATTGTCAAAAACAGGTCGGCCGCACGTGTCAAGCGAATGTTCGTGAACCGGTTCTTCGGAATTAATATACGGTGGTAAAAGCGACAACGTCAGGTAGAAAACACGTGTGCTCACTCGGATTGCTGGGACGGGTTATCGTCGCTGGGCTCACGTAACATCGGCCCCGCGTTATACATATCAAGAAAAATATATATGATTACACAATAGAACGACAGCAGCCCAAAGCTCCAAGTACGTATGGTCGTCGAAGGGTTATCGTTTTGTTATGCAATATTCCGTTTATGGAAATCCCGGGTGAACAACCGACAAATTAAATTCAACAGTGCCTTGAGAATATACGTAGGTATATATAGATTTTTTTTGATCGCATGACATTGACATATCAAATGAAACGTAATGAGATTATTCATTAGATTTCTCAATGAATTTGGATTTAAATTATTGGAAGAATCGTTGAAACGGTAATTGAATAGGCAATGGAAATCAGAACAGAAAAGAATCGGTCATGAATGGAAGACACGAGATTAAAACGTCTTTCTGGCACTTGGAAAAAAAACGAAAACGTCGCTCGATTCACCGACAAGCCTTCTGGAACAAAAAAAAAACGAAAAAAATTGGTATCCTCATTCTCGTTTCTCTTTATTCCCTTCTATTCCGCTTTACCACCATCCGAGCAATCTCATCCTCGTTCGTTTTCTCGCGAACGAGAATGGAAAATTCTCGATTCAAAATTAAATAACCACCTCTCTCGTACTCCACTGCTATTTTTCGTTTTTTCTTTATTTTCATTATTTCTTCTCGCTCTTTCGCCCGACGATATTCCGTTTTCTCTCGATCGTCGGCGTGAATTAAATTCAACCGTTCCGTTGCTCCGCGGGCACGCGGCTATCGTGAATTACGATGCAACGTTGCACAACCGTGTACATAGATGTGTACAAATCATTACAAACTCCATCGGGTATCCATTGCTTCCACAGAAATTTCCGAATGAATCATAATGGAATTGAAACGATGAAAAAAATGGCGTCACAAACAAATACGTGTTCACCGCGTTGGAAATTCGTTAAACAAGTTTCGTTACAAATTTGTTCAATTAAATAAATTTAATCTCTTGATCTCATGGTTTTCTTTTTTTCCGCGCATTGATTCTGATTGAATACTTTCCATCGCATCGTTACAATTCCATGCGCAATGTACCATTCACTTTCATCGAATTCATGAAAGAAGCAATCAATCGCACCCATTGTCCCGACAAAATAAATTTCGATTGCACAATGAGCAAGTATTTCACTGACGTAAAGTGAAGAATGTCATAAACGGTCGATGAGGGTGAAACCGCTTTTTAAAGGCGATAGAATTGTATTCGCGACTATAACTGAAGAACTCTCGATCGAGTGCTGAATATACGGTGTACACTCGAATGAATGCATCGTGTCGGATGTAGTACAAAATGTGTGATTGTGAAATCGATGTCAGCGCGGAGCCTGCGAGAAACGTGAAATGTTCGAGAGTCATACCGGTAGCAACGGCAATACATTGGGTTTCTCTCGGTGATGCATGGCTTCGCATTGTTCCATTAGGAGGCCATTGACGGCCGTTCGAGCAGGGCGAGAGAGAGAGAGAGCGAAAAAGAGTTCGACGTTCGACGAGAATCCAGACAGAGTCATCGTTTTTACTTCCAGTCTGAGATTACATTTTTATTTCGTATTGTTTGATCTTTTCTCCTTCAATATTTGATATATCATCTTTCCTCCCACGCTGGAAGATTCTCGGTCTATAACCACGCGTGACGACACGATAATCATAAACACCGGCTTTAAGACCCCATAAATTTTCGTTCCCCTCGGATTCTTCACAATTTCACCGCGTCGAATCGCACGCTCGATAGCATATCTAACGTTCTACGAACCAGAAATTGTCTCGTTCGTTTCTTAATCAACTGATTGCGCAACACTCCGAACCTTCGAATGTTTGCTCGGCCGACACAGATCGAGATAAATGAAAAGAAAAAAGTTCGGATAAGATTCGAACGCAATGTCAGACTCGACGAAAACAAACGCGTGATCGTGAACGAAAAGAAATACTATGACGATGGAAAATACTTTGTAACAAAATTAACGAAGTTGTAATTGTTTTTCTCCAAACTCATTTCACTAATTGCAATCTTCCTAGTCTAACAGGGTAATTTTTTATTGCTTATTAGGTTTTTCAGAAAGCATTCTCCCAGAAATACTGATACATTTTTTATCGGGCGTCCCTGTATGTCAACGTTTCTTTCATCGACTTATTTTCATTGTTCCGTTCTGATCGTCTCATTCGATTCAAAAAAATTATTCCTAATTTCTCAAAGCTACAAAGAACAAACTTCCACGTTTCAAAAAAAAAAATGCCGTCAACAGTTTGCAATAAAAAAAACGACGATATAAACGTTTCACCCTGAAGCTGCGCTGCCATGGTAACGCCATTACCAGTCACTCGACAAGATTAAAAATTTTATCGCCCCTAACCGGACACTTTTCGCGTTGCTTCTCCTTCACCCCTCAACCGCGAGTCTAACGCTACGCCCCGCGAGGACATTCCGAGTTGTGATGAGCAAAAAAAAAAGAAAAAAAGAAAAACAGTGGCATACGTTCTCGCCGATGTTTCAAGCAAACCTCGAATTCTTCCAACACTCGCCAACCGTGACGGCTTTCGCTCCAGATCCGGATAACTTGGCCCGCGGCGTCGTAAATCCTCCACCATCGAAGCGAAGATGTAAATCCCCGAGGATATATCAGGTTCGCAGTGAAATAAATCACGATAAGCAAATAACTGAACGCGATAAAAAGTGAGAAACTGCGATGCCCCGTCCCACACGATACTCTGCCCCACGTTTACGAGAAATTATCGACTGTTACTACTGCCGGTGTTTTCTGCTTTTTGTTCTTTTTTCCATCTCCCGCTTCTTCCTTTTCGCTCTCTCTCTCTTTCTCTCTTTTTCTCACTTCCGCTCTCACACAAAGCAACGGCAAAGATTTCACGTGCTTGTGCCGTTCCCAAAGGATGCTGGACGTGAAACATCGGTGACGCGAACGAGTTGCATCCCCGTAACGAGAAAGATGGAGCGAGAGGAGAAAACGTTAACTCGCGATGCAAATACACGTACGCGCTGGGTATTCGTCCCACCGGAAATGCTACTCTATGAGACGAGTGTACACGGGGCTGTGGTGAAAATCGAGGGAAAGGAGTACGCTATGTGTATGAAGAACTGTGCAGCCGACCGCACCGATATACAAACAGCGAAGCGGTGGCTGCAGGTTGCAAAAAAAAAGTGGAGCGAGATGAAATAAAAAATAAATGTAAGAGTGAGAAGGACGGAAACGCCGGTGGTGGAAACGAATGTGCGGCCATGAGGGATGAAGAGAGCCACCAAGCCGGGAAAGGAAGAGGTAGGAGGTGGGTTTATGTCGTAACCGATGGAATATAGCGAACCGTTAGTGTGCGACATTTTGGCCAGATGCTCGCCCGACTCGACTCGGTAACAGATTGCCCGCCAACTCCGTTTGTGACATTGCGTTACGAAATGAACGCACGCAATTCAAATCGCTGTCGTATAAAAAAGAAACTGAACGACGAAACAACCAAGAACACCAATTTTTTTTGCGAGTCATATCGCGAAAAGAGTTTCAGACTATTTCGAACTGCGATTTATTGTCTGGATATTTTTTTTTACTGAATGATCAATAAATCGTTATATTTATGTTGGGGATAATCGTGTGTTGTAGAAGGGTGAGAAGGGGGTGGGAAATTATTTGAAGCGACGGGACTGATTTCATCGTTCCAACTCCCGTTGGATATAATAATGAGAACGGATGTTTTTATCACATCCGTGATTTCGGATCATCGATGAGCGAGGCTGCATGTGACTACGGCGAGGCAGAGCCGACCGTTGAACGATTTAAAAAACACAGAATGATCCTATAGCTTCGGGATAGCGTTAATTGAAACGCCAGAATAATTCGGACGAACGACAGATAAAACGGAACAAGAGGTAAAAAGGATTTATAAAGAAAATTAAAAATCCGAAAGGGAGGGAACGGCGGGAGGCGTAGCAAACGAATTTCCAGTGGCGTCGAAGTTTGGTCAGGGAGGAAGAAGAGCAAAAGGAGAGAGAGTTTTTCGTCGGCAAGCAAGCCTCGCGGCAAACTACGGATTTTCAATCAATTTTTTTTTGTCCGAACACGTATGCATTCGCGTTTGCCGCTTTCACGTCACCATTGTCCCGTGTGTCTGATTCTCGTGGCTTTGCGAGAACCCGCGAAAGTCCCTATTCACCGAGACTCCCCAGCTTATACCCTCGTGATCCTTCAGGCTCGCGTTCCTGCACATCTTTTTTCACCATTATTCCCGCTTACGAGTGAAAATATTCTGCATAAAAAATATTTTTAAAAGACATTTTTCACCGCGACAATCGACTGCGCGTCACGTACGAGCGATTCGGATATTCCAGGTCCGTCGTTATCTTCGTGCACTTCGGGCATTCGTCGTCATCGAGCATCTCTATATAAACATGAATATGAGAATTTGTCAAATAATGCCCTAAGATATATTCCAAATATTTTTTTTTCGATTGACACGTAAAAAAATTGGTTGTTTTTCGATTCTTTTAGTAAATATAAGTATTCAGGGATTGAAACTGAGTGCGAAACATGATATTACGCTCAACTTGAATTAGAGAATCAAGAGTTCTGCGATGAATTTTGTTTTTATCAACAGCAATTATGAGAAACCTGCGAAAATATTGTCAACTTGAAAAAACGCTCGCATGATGAATTTACAATTTTCGATTGGATTCGATCGCAGTATTCAAGTATATACGAGATGAATGTAGTGATTACGATCAGAACCTCTTGAAATAGTCCGACTAAGCTCAAATTTGGCCAGATGTTTTCTAACAGTATGTATTTTAAATCTGAAAGCTGATAAAAAAGTTTTCATTCTTACTCGATATTTATTTATTTCCTATAATTCATACCCGTCAAAAATATACACGCTACAAGAAAATGACGAAAGTTTTTCCATACGAAAAACAATAAGACCGTAAGATGAAGAATACTTCCAAAACAGCGGACGTATCGTTGCCAAGCCGGATGCGAACGCGAAACCTGCGTGGGTGTGGCAAACGATCTGGAATGAGAGCAGTGGACATGTGGAAAAGTTTTGTCGATGTACCACCCGTTATATCTTTTCCCATCCGGTCCAATTACCCGCGAGTGTGTAACGGCGTGAGCTTAACGTTGTAGACTTCAAGGTTGGCTTTTGTTAAAACTCGAAGCCCAGTACGCATCGCTGTTGTTGCGCGCGCACGAGCTCCGACCTTTTTCGCGGTAAACAATATAACTGACAAGCAGCTGAGAACAGATAAGACGTATTTTCGAAAAAAAGGAAAATATCTCGGATCACAAACGTTCACGAAGCCTGCTATATCAGCCTCGAGAGGTGAACGTTAAAACTGGAGGATGCGCCGTTGTATTCGTGTGTATACATACGTATATAAATCTTGTGGTAATAGTAACAGAGTAATATCGCAGGGCCGCGACAACTTGAACCATCCTCGGTCCTACTTGTTCTTCGCTAAAGCGATTTACAGCGAACTGGGCCACCGCGGTTACATATACCGCAATAAATACCAATTATATCTCGAAACAAGGTAGCTTCCTCGGACTTCGCGGACGACGATAAGCCCACTTTGCCGACCACCTACTCCTTGGATATTATATACTGTAGGAGGATGAACGCGAGGCAACCGTACAACTTGCGATGAAAACTTTGAATCCCCCATCCGTGGGGACTCCGCGAACTGCGATTACCGCAAAAGAGTGGCTCTTCAACGGAAAACCACGTACGTCGCGGAAAACGAACGAAACAGTAACGTCGCGAATTTATCTTTTATTTTCTCGGAACAATAACGGAAACGATACGTAACCCCGGCCACAACCCAGTTTTCTCGATTCAAGTGTCTGCGGAGAAATCTCCTGGCAACGTCCGAGTTTTGTGCGCCGCGAGCTCTCTCTCGGAAACTTCAAGAATTTTCGAAAAACAATGGAAAAATTTGGGTAACCGGTGAAATGAACGCCGGAAGACGAAAGGAGCGCCGCAGTTTCTTCGCAACTATTTAAACCCTTCGTACAGCGTCGCTGCAACAATCGCTGCGATTTAATTCAACATTTTAATTCCCCACATTTTGTTTAAAGTGAAATGAAATAAAACAATTAATACCGCTACGAATAGCAGTCAGAAGTGAGAAAAGTGTTATGTGAGTGTCCCGAATAAATCATAGATAAATCACGAAGCACGTGGAGACTCGTTAGTTTATTTCAGCGGTTCATAAATAATGATTCCTTCGCGTCTACAAAAAGTCGCTGAATTATGCTGCGGCATGTAAACGTCAAATTTTACAATTTACGGCCTGTCACGATATCAACAAATGAAATAAAAGATGGCTCGTGGAACGTGTGTCAATCTATTAAGAAATAGTCTGTAACAATTGACCTGCCTAGCCGACTCAGGTAAGAACACCTATTTCTCTCCCGAAGGGCGATATAAAGGGTTCGTAAGACCGCCAGCCTGTGAACTCCCATTGGCTGTCACTCGTCTGTCATCCACGTGCGCGGCCCTAAAACATTCCTTGTTTTTTGTCCCCCAAGTTTCTCGCTGTCTAGCAATTCAAGTCAACAATGCGCGCTTTCATTTGAGCCTTCACTATCGAGCTAAGGAAAGAAAGAAACATTGCTTATTGCTGACAAACCTCTCGAACAATTTCGCCGCTCGGCCATGCTTCTTAAGAGGCATCAAATTTCTCGAACTTCGCAAAACCGTCACGTTCGCATGCGGATAAACCGAACCAGATGTCCGCACGAAACTTGCGGCACTCAACAAAACTTTTTCTTACCACGAACAAGACGACCGCGTGCGCACTCCTGCTGGTCAAGCCTGGCGTTCGACAAAGTTGTCCCATAATTTCCACCATCTCTCGTCCCTATTCAGAAAGGGCAGTTTTGAAACAAGCAACCACCGCGTCACAGCGGAAACAACAGCTCGGTTGTTGTGTATTTATTCGTTCACACTATATACTCAACTCCTAACAAGTTTGTCGAAAGAGATTGCGACAGCATTGATTAAACTCCGTATTAATTGTTCGTTGTGGATTGTTCGGATGCCCCGATAGATTACATTTAATTGTTTTATCGACGTTTGTTTTATTTTATGAATTGCCCGCGCAATATCGAGTTGAGATGTATTTTATCAAAGAATAAGTTCTCCGGATACATAAGTCAGGGGAATGATGACCCCGAAGATTCAACGCGAATCTCGCGATCGACGCGACAATCCTTCCAAACCTATCGACCCCAGCCAGTCGGTAATTTCTTCGAAACAAACATAATTATCGCGACTCCGACATCGTCCGACGCCGAATCTTCAGTATTCAGTGAAATAACTGCATAACGAATAATCTTGACTTATTACCATTAATATCACAACACCAAACCTAGCACACTACGTCATAATTGGTTTGACCCATTCTCGGGCGAAGCTTAATGGCGCATCCGGTACATGTAGCGTTAAACAGCAACGCCTTGGTACACCGTACCTACCTACTCTCGGAAAGTCTCCGCCAAAACGGCCTCGCGAAGGCAGGCAGAGTGCAAGCTCGGTGAGTGTCGGACAGCCAGTTATGAAACAGGCAACAAGAGAGAAGACTTTTCCGCCGAGAAAAACACGCGCGGGAGGTTTTCACGTGCAATGTCTGGTCGGTGTACGTGGCCGTAAGTATAACAGTCTTGTGTGCTTTCAACGTGATCTCGAAAGCTCGCGCTAAGGAGAAGTAATAACGCGACGGTAACTGCCTCGGCGGCTCCGTAGCAGCCCGGTGTCGAGCCAAATTGCAATTAAGGGTGACGACGCTCGGATTTATGAGGGTTATAGCTGCTGCTGTTGCTGCTGCTGCTACTGCCTGCAACGGTGTTGGGATATGACTTCCGGTAAGTTCAGGCAGGTAACGTCAATAGGACCGCACCTAACTCGATGTATGCTGTTTATAAAGGTATATATGTATGTACTTGAAAAGTCGAGTACCTTCTCAGCCATGAAGACTTCAAATGTGAGACGCAGAGTCGGCACCGGAAGTCACTCTCCGAGCACGGTTCACCGATGAAATTCAGTAAAGGAACGAGCTCACTCGGACTCCCAACGATCCTTTCGCGCGCGTCATGAAACTACTGCGTGCAATGTGCGCGTGTGTGGGTGGGTGTAACAAACCGACCACAGACATAGCATCCTCATAATATCGGAGGTTATGCGCGACTGTCATACCGATACTTAGAGGCTATCAACTATTTCCCACTTCGAGTTATATGACAGGCGAAGGTAATAGGCGTCGAGAGCCCAGAGGACTCCGGCTCCAACGGCTTCGGGTATAGCACCGGTATCGGGATGCTTCGAGCCGAGAGATACCGGGAGACACTCCTTTGCGCCGCCTGGGCTGTAAAACTTTGCCAGCAAAATCATCGGCCAACGGGCTTATTGCGTATTAGAACCGGCGTCGGAGATGCGCCCGCGCGAAGGAAAATGGACAGCCGTATTATGGGTGCCGTTTCGAACGCTTCTAATGGCGGCTCTAAAGCGAATTATTAACTGCAACCCAGTTATGAGCATGGCATGCGTGGCCCGCGTGTGCATGTAACGCGTTTTGCGCAACGTGACAATTATCGTTAACGATGAGCGCATGCCCAAAGCTGCAACAGCTACGAATTTATGCGTCGATAAGTTATGATGACGTCAATCATCAATTTGGAACGTTGACGTTGAAATCGCTTTCGATGCGATTCTCGACCGCACGATGGTTTATGTTCGGCTGATTAATACGCACGAGGCAGGATTTGCGAAAGTTTTTGGAATTAACGTTTAACTCAGATGAGTCTCGTTGGTTGTCGTAATTTCACGGAGAAGTCGCTAACGCAATTATGGAGATTGTTGAGTATCTCGCAGCGGAGAAAGCAACGGTGAGACGGATATTGAAGAAAAATATGAAGAAAACTGCGGTAGAGAGATGAAAATCCGTCCGTGATTTGGCGGTTGTCTGCGAATCCTTATATACCGATGGATAATACGAGGTAGCGAAAGACCACGGAAAACGATTGTGGGTTCGTGGATATTCAACGTATATTAATCTGGACGCAAGTGATGCTGAAACCATTATTTCAATTTCAGACAAATGAGCTTTCCCTTGACGCTTGAAACCGAGAGGGAAAGTTTTCAACGTGTCATTATGAAATATAATTTGTTGAAAGCGAGAAATTGAAATA
This sequence comes from Sussaba pulchella, assembly GCA_963971145.1. NCBI lineage: Eukaryota > Metazoa > Arthropoda > Insecta > Hymenoptera > Ichneumonidae > Sussaba > Sussaba pulchella. The sequence continues at coordinate 5,636,461 of OZ020174.1, read as the reverse complement.
GTCTAAGAGCGACGAAGAAAGCAAGCGAGAGAGATACGGATAAAAAGAAGGAGAGAGAGAAGAAGAGATAGAAAGAGAGAGCTCAGTGTGCTCTTGGACAACAAGCGTGGGTGAATGTGCGGCGTCGCGACGTCGCGGTCGTCCAGGGAGAGACTCCAAAGAATATTTCTCGACGGAACGGTGCGAACCCAAGTAAAGGTCGGTACGTACGTGTGTGGAAAAACGTAGTAAAGAAACAAAAGAACGAGCTGGAACTGATTACGGAGATACGAGGGTGGAAGCGCGATGACCGCGCTGCGTGGCATTGGAACCGAGCGGCGCCGGAGATTACTAACAGAGCGAAATACGCGTACTGTTATATCGTACCCCAGACCGCAGAATCGTGACGGAAACTCATCAGGCGTGCGAAAATTCTTCAGAGCGAGATGTGAAGACGAGCGGAGGGGTGGATGAGGTTGTCTGCTTCCACAGATGCCGCTGATGCGAAAACCGAGAGGCCCGGCGAAAAAGAGGTTCGCAAATGGAAATAACAGAAGGGTATCGTATTATACGTAAGCAAAAGCGCGAACGACTGAGACGATACGAGCGAAGGAAGAAGGGTGAAAGGCGAGCCCAAGGTGAAACGAAACCGCTTCGTTTTATGTATAATTTACCAAGTTTCAAAGTGTACGTCCATTTCAACAGTCTCATTTTTCCCTGCAACCCTCGATTCCTAAGTCTCCGTCTCTGCGCGTATCTCCGGCAGTGTTTCCACTTCGCTCGAAGCGAATTCAAGACTCCATCTCTCTAGCTAGAGCCCCGGCACAGCGAACGACGAATCGCGACTTTTTTTTTTTTTTTTGTTTTTTCCGTTCTTTTTTGTGTGTGTTTTTTTTCATCTGCAGCAAGAGCTTCCACACGACAATCGCGAACCTCGGAGATCCAAGTTTCTTTGTCGGTCAGAGGGAATATGGTCAAAGTAGAACATTAAACCAAGACCAGAGAAGCGAGAGGTCCACGCCGGAGGACGGATCGGTAACGCAGCGCTACTTATAGTTATCCCCGAATTGAACGAATTTCACGCAAATTCGGTGCAATCCAAGCAAAATTGTTTTGACGACGTTATTTATTTCCAATAATAATTTCTGCCCTAAGTTCAGCAAACATTTTTTCCTCCTACAATTTGGAAAATGATGTTCATGACAGCGTTTTATCGATTTGTCGTTATACCGTTCGATAATAATAAAAAAAAGCAATACAATGTTAGCATCTGGGAAATAGCCCCCAAATTTCGAAAATTTCTGACAATCATCACCGCTCTTTCTTCGACCCTTAAATTAGACCGTTGGCGTGGTTGTCGAGGATCCGGAACGGATGTTTAAACTGCAGAAAGAGCCGAAACCTTTCGGAAGCGTCGCGTTTCCGTCGTTTACACGGACCAATCCAATCTGGAAAACCGAAACCGACTTCGGGCTTCCCGTTATAGCGCGCACCGTCGCGACCCAACTGTCCCGTGTGTTTGACTCGACTCGTAAATCGCAAACGCTAGCGGGGGGGAAAAAAACGTCGCAGAGAGACGAACGAGGGGACCATTGAACAAACAAAAAAAAATATGCATCCCAGCGGGTTATTCGCGCCCCTCGTATTAAGCACGCATTCATAACTCAACCGTGTAGCTTGCAATACGCTCGAGTTGTGCGGGAGCAAACGTATAGAGGGGAAGCACACACGACGTATAAATATGATCGGATATTCGGGGAGCCAGGGTTGGTGGGTTCGGGAACGCGTGCGGGGTATCCGGTTACAAAAAAGGCTTTCCGCCACGCGGGACTTTTTATTGGCCTCGATCTGTCGAGGCCGGGGTCGCGTACCCGATGTATAGATGTATCCTTCGATACACATGCATATAATATATAGTCGTGACCAACTGAGGCCAACGTTGATGCTGTTGCCGTCGGTATTCTGGATATTATTCATTGTCAGTGCGTTCCAACATCGTGTGAAATACTGTATCAATAAATAATTAAATTCAAACGTTCATTTGATTACTTCAAATTGTTTCCGAGTTACGACCTCGGTGAGATATAAATTCATAGTTCCCCCGTTTTTAGTACGGTTTAATCGTTCAAGGGTATCAGTATGTAATTGCGGAGTGTCCCCTCAACAGCCCCGTTCGAGAGTACTTTTGCATTCATTTCCCGGACCATAAAGATACTCCCCCAGCCATAAATCATGTAACCAGAAGCTGGTACCGGTCACCCCCGATGTACCATGATGATCAATCCATTAGTTAACGGAATCATTTTGATGGGTAAAACATCTCGTGGTTCGTATCGATGTTACAATTGTTCGGTATTGCATACCCGAAGTGGAAGAGTTTATTGTCATAAAGTAGTGTTCGAATTATGAAAAAAAAACTAATGTAATGATATTCGAATTCTAATTGCTTCTAAATTATTTTGAAAAAAAAAACAGGAGGTGCGAAATGTTCCCGCAACTGACTCCTGTACAGAAGCTGTGACGAGATAATCATCCCGGGTGTATGCGTTTTCGTCGCCCGTATTGGAACACACATCCCAAGCAGAAGCAGGATCGAGGGATAAGAAAAAGTAGCAGAGGTCCCGGTGTTGAAAGTGTGTACAGGTGCAAGGAACAAGAAAAAAAAAGATGAGAGCTATGGGTAACAAGAGCCGAGGGTTTCGAGTAACGACGAGTGGAACGCAAGCCAGAGATTATATACGACGAGTAGACGAACGACAACGCGGCTGGGCTCACGCGGTAGTACGCTCGGTGCCAAAGAAACTCGAGAACGGACGTCGTTCGCACGTTCGCTCGCGCACCTTGGCTCCTTGCGCGCTCTCTCTCACTTTCCTGTTTTCTCTTCTGGTAGGCCAACTTGATTTCTCCTGGGGGATATCGGCTAACGGATGTTGACGGCTCCTCCGTCTTCTGCGGCTTGCAACCCCTTTTACGACCCTAGTGAGGTTATCGCAGCTTCCAGACAGCATTTCCGGCTTGTTTCTCAGCACCGGGAACCTCGTCCCAACTTCGCTGGGGAACCTTTAGTCAACGAGTGCAGCCGACCGAGCATGCGTAACCCGCAACTACCCAAACCTACCCCACGCTCTCGAGGACCATTCGCCGAGTGGAAACAGCATCCAATTTGTCCATTTTTCTGGACGACAATGGACGAACGAGACACGTTAGCACTTCTGTTTTTCAATTTTTTTTTCCGCAGGACCGCACATACCTCGTGTTCTCAAAAATGGCGGAGAAGGTCGTCCGTAGGTTGTGCAAGAATGGCAACGCCGGGTAACAGAATAGTATTTGTCGAAACGATTGTTACGTGCGGTGAGACCAACACTAGTGCAAGAGTCAACTAATTCTTTCTGTTGGAACCGCAGCCTGGTGCATTGAAAACATGGTCTCATGTCGTATATCTATCTGCGAATATGTTAACTTTCTCTAAACTAGCGTAAGAAAGATCACGTCAATGTAAAATTTGGCATCTACTACTCGCAGGATTATTCTGCGAGTAGTAGATGCAGTAAAATTCCTTCAATTTCATTTAAAATCTCCGAAAGGGTTGAAGATCCATGGAAAAATTCTTAATGATCCACTAACGCCTAGACCTAAATTGAATTGAGACTTTGAATATACCTGTAGCAGTTTTATGAAGTTGAAACTGTTGTGACACGTGTTTTCGAGACGGAATGGTCGTACAAAAAACAAAATGTTCAGTCTTTGTGAATCATCGGAAGCGCGTTTATTTTAACCAGCTGGCCGGAAGGGCGGATCGTTACTCCGGGACGTACGGGCGAACTGTGTGCGATTGGTATACGAAACGCTGAAGGAGGTATCAGCTCGAAAGTAATTCGACACTGCGTTCCATGGCAAACCAGCGATGCTCGCTGTGTTGACCCGGTATCCACGCTTAACAGGTGGTACGCCGTCGGTGAACGGGAAATGAGCTACGTGTCAGCTGGTTTGCCCTTTGAAGTCACTGAATTTGAGAACCTCCGACCGCAAACGCGAACTCTGTTTCGGTCACTTACGAAATGGAGCTCTCTGAACTCTGTCGTGGACACTTACGTAAAGGAGAGTCGGCAACCGACCATTAATTTGGATAGAGTTACGACCCCACTGGATCTCTCGCGTTTTTGTAGCCGAAGATCCGGTTGGCTGGCGAACGGGGGCGGACCCTAGGCATCCAATGCATTCCCTTTAGAGAAAAGTCTAATGAAAGGGGAAAACCCCCTGGATCGGGATCTAGTCTGCAGAGCCCAGGCCCAGACCTACGTCACGAAAGATGTCACCGTTCCCCCATCGTTGTAATATATCTGCATTGAAATAGATTTAGAGAAGATTGAAGGGCCTTGGTCGATGGCCTAATGGCAATACAGATTGACATTTATGTCTATATGTGTGTACGCAACGCAGAAAATAAGTTGAAAAATAAGTAAAAGAATGAAGAATAAAATTAAAATTGTAAAAAAGAAAACGTTCCTAACGTATTGTCAAAAAACACATTTACTACTCCTACTACTAAATCTGATCAGAATCAAGCCATTTGTCACTTAATTGGGCGATCATTCGAAACGTCGATAAGTTACGAGGGATTTATAAATTAGGGTGTCCTAAATCAAGATAATGTATTTCAGTGGGTGGCGAGATTAGAGCTTCAGAAAACTTCCGTGAAGGCATTCGTTCCGACCGGGAATGATATATTTTTTGGCGATTTGCAGAATTCCAAGCTCCCTCACTTATTCGAGTCCCCTTCAGCAGTACCACCAGCAGCAGCAGCCGCGACAGCAGGTGCAATCTATCGCTATTAGTAGAAATAAATCACGTGAAACGCAAAGTCGCGGTATTGACCCAGCCACATATACTTATTTCCCAACCGGCTGGTATTTCTTCCCATTTACTCCCGAGTGCGACACGTCGGCTCGAGCGGATTACCGACAATGTGGACCGTTGCGTAACGCAAAATGACAAAGTACTCCGTCGGTTGGGCGTTTGTCGTGATCAATCGGGTAACGTGAACGTGGGTCTAACCGAGAGAACCTGCCAGGCGCCACGCCCGATCAAGACCGCACGTGTACAGGACTGAACATTATTCAATGACTCAAAGTGAACGAACTCAATCCGCAACGCGATCGATCGAACAAAGAGGAATCCCGAGTCGAATTTTTTCGTTTTAACCCAAAACCCATTGACAGTTTTCCACCGTCTTGTATTTGCGGTTAAGACCGAGTTGCCATAGGACGAGGATTCAACGACGAAAACGATCGTACGAGGAAGAAGTGGATAAAGTGAAATGCTATACAAGTTTGCGGGTGCTCACGGGAGCGATAAAGCCAGTAGACGCGAGCGCTATTAGGTAACGTGTTACGTTACTTGCCGAGCGAGTTACGGACCTAGCGCGATTTGAGTTACACAACCGTTGAGCCCTCGTGAAGGTGCGTTACGCGAAGCGAATAGTCAGGGATAACATCGAAGCTCGCGTTTTAACGCAGCTTAAGTGGCTCACTCACCCGGTTAAACAACGTTGGACCTGATAACGAAAAAGAAAAGCATTTCGTCTGGATGTTGACATTGTGAAGACATTGAGGTAATTTTGAATGCATATTTTTGTAATAAATGTGTGTAATGTAAAAAAAGAATGCTTTAAAGGCATTTATTATGAGAAATCGCACGGAAGCGTAGGTTTTGGGTTCAACACTCGGAAAATCCAGCAGCCGGTCGACCCGGTGGAGGAGATCGATTGCAACCTCGCAAGGAAAGCATTGCTGTTGCGTCACACCATTGGCAATGTAGGCAGAGAAGAAAACAGGCGTATTTTACACGGGCGCCTGCTTTATGGGAATTACAAAACTCATGCTCACTCTATCATGCTTTAACCGTGGTCTGCCCTTCGTTTTCTCTCTCGCTCTCTCTCTCTCTCTGTCTTTTTCTCTCGCTCTCGATCTCTCCCTCTTTTTCTATTCCTTACAATCCACAACACGTTCGCTTTCTCAGCAGCTCCTGTCAAGTCGCAGCGCAATATACAAGGATAAATGTATTTATCCGAGCTACTTTATAAATCTTCATCGATCGTATACGCTATACAATTCCACGGTAGGTATATTCCAGATCCCCCTGACGCCTTTCTGCGTCTCTCCTGCTCCTACCGCTCCCTTCGGCTCATTCTTTCTCTATCTCGCCCTATCTCGTTCTATCCAGCCCTCCGTATCTTTCCTCTCATGCTTACTTCCATCCAACACGATCCTACATTTTGCACGAAGAAACATGACACGCTTTTTATTTTTTTCTCAAAATTCTTCCTTTCTAAAATCCAATACCGTACGAAGTATATATTCACCGTCTTGTTGAAATATTAAAAAATTCTGCATCGTGACTGCAAGACGATGTTAAACACGCATGGTTCCGACGAAAACAAAATCAACGACGAACTCCGCACACTTACATACAGAAACCATATATATATTTTCCATTCTCGTGAAAGTCTTATTCAACCATTTTTCGTGAACATCCTTATTTTCTGAGTACCTCGATTACGCACACGTACTTCGATGACCAGGATCGTGGCCACTCGCAATTCATGGTGAATAACTCTATAGGAAATAATAAGGATGCGAAGAGAAAACAAAAATTTACGAGACAAGGAAAATAATGCGCCTGCGAAGAGTGCTTGCGGTGAGAAAGAAGGAAGTAGAAGGGGAGGGAAGGAGGTAGAACGAACGAAGCCGAGCGAAAGTGTTTTCGGATCGTCAGACAGACCGCGCAACAGACTGGTATACTCTTTGCGGTCAGGAAAGAGCTATATACCTACACAGCACGATCAACGACACCGCGTTGCCGCTCGCCCAATCGGTTCTGCGCTGGATGTTCCTTTTTTCGTGATTAACTCTAGCCTGTTGGATTTTTATAGCAAGATTATTACCGCACCCTGAACCGGCCGAGTGACTTTCATGGATTAAACAGGGTAAAGTCGGAGCAGAGAAGGGGGGGGGGGGGAGGAGGAGAGGAGCGCGACCACCGCGTTTACGATAGACCTCACGGAGATCGGGGCACGATCGATGAGCGTGCCCCGGGGATACGGGATTGCCGTTGATAGAGTCTAACCGTTTGAGCCAGTCAACTTCGCTCGATATCCAAAGTAGCTCGGAAACTTGTCGAAAGGAAAGCCGTTTCCGGATTACCATCGGATTTTCTCCGGTATCGTCGCGCTTTGTGATGCAAAACATCGCGCATCACGATGCGGAGCTCTCCCTGCCACGACCAACGAGCCCTTAAAGAGCAATAAGCGTGTAACTTATACTACGAGAAACCAACCCCCCCTTCTTTTTTGCGCTACGCTCGGTTCGTTCTGTGCTTGCGTATATGTACAAAACGTCGCGTATCTATAAAAGCGTCTCGGTGGCTCTCGAAATGGAACGGCAACGAGTGAAAATAAATTCAAAAGAGACGGTTCGCATAAACACCTAAATGGAGAGACAGGTAGCTCGAGCCGGAGAAAATAGGATGAAAAAAAAACATTGCGAGATAAATCTTTTCTCGACGGGGTTTGCACGTAGACACACGGTCGATGATGAAGCTTGCGAATAGCTCGGGGACAATGAAAAACGCAAAACCGCACACGGAGACGAGGGTGCACAGACTGTAACTCGCAGTGGAGCGTCGTTCGAGGGAGATGGAACGAATGGTTTGTCGACCAGACGCGACTGCCATTTTTGCCAGTCTTTGTTCTACGCAACGCTTCGGGTGTTGCACTCGGGATCCGCCGTGTCGACGAAAAACATGCGCTGTGCTATACGAATTTTTCACAAAATGATGAAGCTTGAATGTTTATGTGCTCGATCATGGGAAGAATTTTGGGTGTGGATAGTTCGATTATACAGGTTCAGGGCTTTTAGCTGTGAACACATGCGTCCATATCACGGATATTGGGTTTTCCGGTACGTCGATCAAACTCCGATGAGTTCCGTCGCTCGGAAACGCGCGAACGGATTGGATGAGAAAGTCCCGACTGGGGTTACTCGAGCGCAGGCGTGTGTTACACAAGGTGCATAGCTGCACAAGGGACCGAATATTATATACACGGTGTGTGTCGTATGCACAACGCGGCTATGTGCCAAATTCGAAAGCACTCGCGATTATAACCGCAGCTAGGCGAGCTTTTGGAATAATCGTAGCAGGAGATTGAGGTTCGGTACGGTAATTTTAGCGGATACCAAAGGCGACGATAAAATTAGACCTGAATAAATGTTATGTATCATTATTTTTGTATATGGTAAACTTACAGAATCAAATTTAAACTGTATGCTCGTATCAAACTAACCATTCAAGAAAAATATCATCCTCCAAGTTTAAAAATCTGCAGTTGATCGCAACAAAAAGAGGCTTTGAGTTTCAACTCTCTATCTCAATGTTAAGGGGTACATATGATTCTTTTTTGACAATCATTGTCAATCATTGACAATTTTTAATCCTCCAACAACGTTCACACCCTTTTGAAAATTGTCGTTTAGGAGTCCAAGTTTCATGATCACACAATCAATATTAATATCGAACTTCTCCAGAAATTGAAGTGACAGTGAGCTAATAAAATAATCTATTTCTTTATCATGTATTTGCTTAATGTCCTTAGAATGAATAACGAAAATTTGATCGTCATGGAATCCCTTAAAATCAATATCTAAAAACGATTCAAATCGTATTCAAAAAATTCACCGGCACTCCTGAATATCAACACAAAGAGCTGCACCCTGGAGAATTTTTTTTTTTCAGAACTTAAAATGTTTCAACTTGTAGAATAATATTCTTTCTTCAACGACCAGTCCAATATATTTATATATATGTACATATATATTATATATCGTTGATGGCATGGCTCCGAGATAAATTTTAATCCAAGCAGAGTGCACCGGCGTTGCGGTGGAACGTCTGGCAGCAGGGCGGGCGTTTATCGAGAGAGGAAACACTCCATGTTGGTTGTGCAAAGGTGAATCACACAGCCCAAAGTATACGTACGCTCACGGTTTCTTTGTATATATAAAGATACACATAATACACCGCAAACTCGGTACATTGCTCGTAACTATAAGGTACACTACTGTAGATTTTCCCATTATTGGAGGAAGGAGAAACGATAAGTACAGCGTCGAGTATCTCCTCCACCTCGGGGCGAAGTGTATACCCAGTGAGTGGGATCGCCTGCGAAGAAACTCCGAGGCATGCTTCGATATTCCAATATTTATTGCAACCCGATACGGCGGGGCGCCAACCGCCTCGCGGTTCATCCGGTGTAAATTTATCATTCACTATATACATACCGCGAACGTTGGAGAATGGGTTGTACATTGTGTTGTGGCCCGCGTTATAGTCGAACATTGGGTCGGTATAAATCAGTGTGCTAGCCAGCCTCGAGATACATACGTAATAGATGAAGTTCCGTTTCAATCTCGCGTCTGCTTCGCCGGGACGTACGTCCTTCGCGCGTTATCCTTACGACGTTGTGCACCGTACTCGGAGCCCTTGCACTTTCGCCCATGACTACGAGCGATAGATCCAGCGCCATGGAGGATCCTCATCGTCACGAGAACGTTCGTTGATTTATTTTGTTTATAGCGAAATTACTTATCGGAAAGAACTTTTTGCAGCAGCATGGAAATAGACGTGACACTGAAGAGAAGAATGAAAAAATGTTCGAAGAACAAAATTGACAAGTTTATTCAGATGGCTGTAGGAAAAAGGAAGCATGCCATAATTTTTATTACCAATAAATAGGATTTGTAGTAATCTTTTTATAGAGAAATTTCGGTTTTCACGAAACGTTGACATTTTTTTTTTTGTAATAAATTTCTTGCACACATTACCCCGGATTACGGATCATAATTTTCGTGCGATATTCGGATGACATCTTCGCGCGACCCAAGAATGTGAAAAAGTCATTGAAACGCAAATCTTTCCGTCGGAATAAGGCAGAGATACGAGGAGCTGAGAAACTTTGATAGGCACGTTTGTTTCACGACGCCATCAGCCGGAGAATCGAACAGATATTGGCTGTGCGCGCATCCGCACCTACCCGTGAAAAGTTGAAAAAGAAAAATGTTGTAACGCGAAAAGTTCTCTCGGAACTTCCATCGTCGAATTTTCTTTTATTTTTTTCTTTCTTTTCCGCCGCGCGAGCGAAAAATGGGGAAAACAGGGAAGGGTAGAGTTGTCGGGAGAAATCCATTATGCATTCGTGACAGTCAGCCCCAGTTCTAATGGAGCTCGCACGAGCGTATTCTCCATTCTCTTTGCGAGATTCCCCGTGGGCGAAGCGAGAGACTCGGCCACGCCGTTGGGACAGCGCACGTAGAGTGGAAGGTAGAGAAATAAACTTGGGACGATCCGAAGTTTCACGCGAATAGCTATCGAGGGAATGAGCTTACGTAGTAACGCAGCAGAAATGACAGTTCATCGCCCGGGATTCTGGCCTTAATTCGGCAATTTATTTATTAATAACTGTATGTTATATTATACACGAAATTATTTATTAAGATTATAACCCGAGCGGAAAGGAATATAGAGCGTAGGTAGATTATATATAGATTAATATATGGAATCAGTTGTATATAGGCTTTATACAGCCTGTGTAGAATCTATAGAGAATTCATATACAATTAATCAGATAATATTCAATATTCGTGATCGAAATACAATTGATGTAAATATTCCCAACGTCATCTGCATACATTCTGTATGGATAAATTAATAATTCATGTCCAGAACCCTAGATGCGTAATAATAATCATCATAATATAATGATCATCATTTTTCATCATAATCATTATTAAATTAACATTTTATAGATAAATTCACCCAAAAATTTTAGACAGACGGCAATATATATGAATTGTCTATAGACATAGAGTCTGTGTAAAGATTACATATGGTCGATTTTATACAAAAAAACAATGTTTTTTCCCATTCGGGAAGTGCTTCGGCGGGTCTTCGAACGATTGCACTCAACGACCTTCATAATTCAACGAATGATCAATTCTTCATTACTCAATGAACGTCCGGATGTACATCACTGCTTCGTTTGTTTAGCCTCTCGACGGGTCTCGCCATTCCCAGAGACACACAGGACATCAGCAAACAACGTTGTCGGATCGTAATTTTTACCGGCAAATCGAGTTTACATGTATAAACCGGCGAATTGTGGATGTATTTGTATCCATGCGTGTGTGGATGCGCGCGCGCGTATGAGTGTGTATGGCAGAGTTTGTATGCAAGCAGATGCGACCAACCATCCGCATCCCATTCCCGGGTCGGTCGAGGGCAGAAGCAAAATTCAAAATGTCTGCTGGGGGATTGGCGCCCGGCCCCGTGTGAAATACATTGCCCACAGTCGCGGGGCTGCGGCCTGTTTACCAACCGAACTGACCCACACTTTTTCGGTCGCAAAATATATTCACGTGGCAGAATCGGGTCGCGTCAATTTGCAGCTTTTGAAAACGTATGGGCCATCGTCGCTCGGCCGTCGACGTTGCTCGATGTAAAAAGAAAAACAAAAAAAAAAACAACAGAGGGATGGAAGGGGAATAACTTGTGCCGGTACGTCACGAGAGCTGTCCGTATGCGTATTGTATGTAACTGCACTTCGGGCGCATGCATACCCGCGACGGTCGTATTGTGTACGCCGGAGCCGAAACGTCGAAATTGCGGTCCACGGGTGTGAAAAATGATACCGCACGGAAACGGGCGGAGCTTCGCCACTAATCTGAGAGTGATTCATCGGCTCTCGGGTATTCCACGAATTTCGTGTATTTCGAATGATCGTGTAAGAAAATTTTACATACTATTTATCGAAATTCTGAATGTTCAACGATTTGAAAGCTTCTAGAAATTTTTTTATTCGAATTATTGTTTATTGTTAATATACATATAGAGATCTGTAATTTTCGAATATAAGAACTGACTTCTGTAGAAACTTTTCAATTACTCCCAGAGATCCTTTTCCCATCATTTTCGTTGATGTATTTGTTCATCTAATTAGGACCAATCGTCCCGAGCGAATAATCACATAAATATCGAAACATTTTTTCTCCTAACTAGACAATTTTACTCAACTCCAATAGTCCAATTGAGATTCCTTTTTTTTTTTTTTCAAATTAAGACCGACGTGAAAGAATATTGCACAATTCCGAAGCAACGTGTGAACGGTAACACTGAATAAATTTGCTCCTCCACGTACGGTAGTTTCGATATTTCACGACTGACTGATGCAAAATAACCGCGGGGTACTCGGTCACCGGAGCGGCTCGCGAAAACTGGTTACTCGTCAGCACAGTTTCTGCGGCTGTGCGCGGGTGCAATGATCCGATCGATCGGAGATCGATTTGTGCACCGGATTGATCGGTGCATATAACCCCGGGTCGCCGCTGACACTCCACGCAAATTAGATACGAATCTCTCGCGACGTTTCCCACACAAATTCGAATAATATTTTTCTCGTATTTTTCCACTTGATTCGGCACATTGCTCATAATCGGAGTGAACGAAAGTCCGATCGAGCTGCGCATCAGCTGCGTTCCCGTTGGTTCGTAAATCGTGAATTTTATTTAGCGATGCGGGAGTGCACCTGCCGACGAAGAAACGACCCGCAGCACCGCGAAGATGCGACGCACACGACCTTCTCGACGAGAAACGCTCGAAGCCGATGCAGACGGGGCTTGGCAGAAGCGTTTTAGCGCGGGGATCGTCTAGACGATCGTATATAAAGCTTTTTTACGAACCTAATAAATGTCACCGCACGCTATCTTGCGAGCATGCGACGTCGTATGGCTTTTTCCTTGTTTTTTTTGTTGTCGTTGAATAAACAATATTTATCGTGAGCTGCTCATTATTGGCGTTATTCATTCGATCGCTTATCGAGACTTTCAGTTTCGAAGAGACGTTTTTTTGAACTACCAAACAATAACTCTGAACAAATAATTATATCGCAATAATTATCATAGGCGAAAAAAAAAATTTGGTTCCTTTCATTTTGACAGAACGCTCGGTCCTTTCTATTTTGTCTTTGTTTCGCTTGCGACGTCGAATGATGGGAAAGTCTCGATCGTTCGTTCTTTGTTGAGCCTCTCGGAATATAAGTCTTTCGGTTGACTTGCGTTGCACACGACGTTTCGGAGATTGCGAATCCGACGCGGGAGCGGTCCAAAGCTCGAGAAAAATCTTATAAATGTGACCTTTTGAACGAGCGCTCGTTCTCGCGGCACTCGGCTCGTCGTTTCTCACGCCTGTTAAGTGCCCACGCATGTTACCACACGGGTTCGAGTATATAGGCACGGTGTACGCTTGTACGCGAAGATTGATGGAGCGACTGCACTTGTTGCGCCCCACAGGCTACGCCGATAACCCCGCGATAGGTTTCGTACCAGATGCTTGAGTCTCCTCTAACACATGGATTTCTTCCGCGATATCACGACATTTGTGATTTCTTCAACACTTACGTCGCACACCTATTTGTTTTTTAATCAGGTACCCACACGCAGGGTTTATTTGACCCGGCACGAACTTTAATTGTCCGCCATTTTTAACCCATGCGAAAGGGTTGAAAAATTCTTAAATATAGTCCGAACATTGCTCGATCGATTGATATGAATGAAAAGTGCTATTTTCTCCAAAGTGGATGCGCAAAAAGAGCTTCTTTAGTCGATGACGAGATGGTTTTTCGTTGAATGAAAATTTCCGCTTCCTATTGTAAAAAAACTGTTGAAACATCGTGAAAAAATGTAAAAAACCTAAAAAAGAAATAATTCGAAGGGTTTTCCATTTCTATGAAAACAAATAAAATCTTCCTCGTCATTCCTTAGATTCACATTTCTAAAATGTCTATAAATAATTTTTTTTTCAGATCTATGTTTCCGATGATGTCTCGTCCACCCCAAGGCGCCATGGTCAAAATAATCTCCCAGAAAAAAAACGTAGCCTCACCATTATCATTATTTTCTTATTAAAAAAAAGTTAAATAAATAATTAGTGCAATGAAAAAGATTATTACTATCTTTATTCATCTCGACAAAGAAAATTTCAGAATTACTTTATTTTTTTTTTCTTTTGTCGGTCTATACGACCTTTAAGATGCGCAGTAATGTGTAAAACCGTTAAGTACAGTTTATGGTATAGCTATGCAGCCAATTGTAGAATTGCCCAAAGGAGCACCAACAATTAGCATGCTAATCTGCACATCTGTTCGTGCCTAATAGCCACGTGGGTGGAGGGGAGAAACTTGCGATTATGGAGAACCCGACGGAAACGTACGAAAAGATTCCGTTCGTCGTTTCGTAGTAACAATTCGGGCCATGTTCAGCTTTCCTGTACATCGAGTAATACCGCGATGGCGGTAGTTTCTCGAAGCATTATTACATCGTGAAGCTATCGCGTCATACCCAAATTCCCACGCAAATTGGACGGCAGCCATGGAAAACAGTGTAACAATGGGTAAACGGCGAGAAGCGCCACGAGCCGGCCCAACCCGTTGTGCGCATATCGCCCCGTATACAGACGGATTCGCCGTGCATCGTTGCAAATGCTTACAACCGTCGGGGGCTGTACTCCGTGTTTCGGTCACGGAAACCGAAAACGATTTTCGGGGACTGACCGGTGAACTACCCGGCAGATTCCAAACAATACCAGCCTGACGTATTGTTATCCAGAATTCAGGCACGTTCGCGGTATGTCCCGTATCCTAGAATGCGGACATAACATTTGGTTATAGTATCTCTCCGTCGCTTTGGATCTCGGAATTTTTCCAAATCCCGTGCATCTCCGGGTCATTCGATCGACCCAGTTTCAATCTATTTCTTTACACTGCGAACAGTTCCATGTCTTTTTCTCTTTTTTTTTTAAGTCAACATCGAGCTATTCCGTAAAAAAATTGTCTACAACTCAATAGATAGTGTTTGCAGAATAAAACAATTGTTGAAGGTTGAAATGAGAGCGCACACGTGGCTTGCAAACCGTAGCCGTCTAAGTTACGAAAATAATTAAGGGTCGAGCAAATCAGGGACTGGACATTTTGATTTATTATTTCATGTATCATGAGAGGCATCATTTGAAAAGGCTTGTTAGGTGGGATACAAAAAAATGTTTTTGAATAGCGTTCTTAGATCGAAATCTTGAAAAATATGCGAAAATAGAGCCCCCCCCCCCTTATTTTTAAAACCAAGGGATCTAAAATATAATTTAAAAAACCAGGGAAAATAATGCCTCACTCGTAGCCTACACGAAAATTATAACGAAAGAGAAAACAGAATTTTCTTAGTACACGAGAGAACAAAAAAAAATTCACCGGCCGTAGAAACAACGTCGCGCAACAATGTCAAAGCCAGAAACGTCATCGTAAATTCTCGACCGGAGTACGTCGATCCACGCGTCGCTCTTCTCATCATAATTGAATTAATATCGTGGCGCGTAGGAATCGTCATACGAATAGGCTTGCCAGGAGTTCGCCGACAAGTGGAGAATCGCGCGGAGTCTGGAATATCGCACGTGCACGAGAGCGATGTGCGCCCCGGCAAAGCGGATAGAAGGGAAAAGCGGTCGGAGACTCTTTGCGTGGCTCGTCGAGGCTCGAGCGAAGTGCACTGTGTGTCTCCCGTGTGTGTCCCGTATAGTGCACTCGATGCATATGCGGTAGCGGTGCGTGTATTTGGCTCCCCGGCCGCCTCTCACGGGCGGCTCTTCGTTCGGCTTCGCGGGAGAGAGTGTATGCGCGCGTGCAAACACGCTCGACCATGCATGAGAGGGACTTTCACTGAACATTATTAGATACGCGGAGGAATGTGACTACCGTAACCCGCGCGGTGCTCGGTACAGTATACAGACGCACACACACACACACACAAACACTTATTCGCAGGCATGAGAGCGCTCTTGATCCCTGGAAATTGCATAATCGATTTTCTATACTCCGATCGCTATAGTACGCGTCATATATACCCACACTATAGCCTCGATATAAATTTCGTCTCCGTAATGACGTGGCTTCGATGGGACGAAAATTCGATACGATCGCGTTTCGAGGCGCCGGTTTGGCGGAAATTGGCGCAACTACGCCGAGATAACTTTGAGGAATATGATTGTGAAATAAATTTTGTAAAACGATGAGATTTCTTCTGTATCTTTCTCGCGGAACTCGCATACCCCCGTAAGAAACGTGCAATGGTGAATAAGCCCCGGATGTTTTATATACGTTCGAGCGATAAATCGCTTGGCGCGATGACGGAATTCAATTGCCGCGAATTAATAGGATTTTCCTATCAAGGGTGAAATACGTGGAAGTTTCGAAACTGTTATCGGCGAGCGCGAGAAACGGAGGCAGATGGAATACGAGGCGAGGGTAAATTAGCGAGACAGAATTTTCCGACGAAAATCGGCAAACTCATCCTCCGCCGAACCACGGCGACGAGCTATTATGATAATTATTTAATAAAGGAGAAACGTTTCGCGAATATTTACGTCAGGATATATGCTCGTGCACGAGCCGGTTGGTGTGCGCGTGTGCGTGTGGGTGTGCGTAGCGCGGTTCAACGAACAGAATGGCGAAGCTTCCCGAGACAATTCAACGATTCGAGCGCACGTGCGATATAATTGCATTTATGTTTGAATAATGAAATTTGCCCGTTGTTCTTGCTACTCGGTGTTCTCGGCACAATGTTACCGTGCAAAGCCGCTTCCGAGACTAACCCAGAAATAGAACGCAACTTGCCGACGTGACGCACCGCTCTCAGAGCGGACAAATAAATAATCTTCGAGCACAATGCACGTACGGCTAACCGTTTTCCTCACGACTGTTTCAATCCCACGCGAAAACATGTGAAATCTCGTGTTTCGTTTAATTCCCACGAAAATTTCATCCCTGCGAGTATAATGTTGTTACATTAATCACGATTAGGTGAGTAATCAGATATATTTCCATAAACAGCATTTTGAGCCGAATTGGGATCATTATCGAATTCGGTGAGAAAGAGTGGAAGCGAGGCAACAAAGAAAGAATTATAATTCCAAATATCTCAAAGACTGTGCTTCAATAACCAAATTTCAGTCCTTTAATCATTATAGGTGAATACTTTCTCCCCATATTATTTTTATCATTATTATTAGATCTTCATCATTATTAATAGACAACTTTAATTCAAGCTAAACCCAAGAATATCATTATCGCTAAAATAATCTCGTAGAGACATTACCGGGGCAAAAGACGAAATAAAACAACTTGGAAAGTTCAAACGATAGTCGACCAACTCGCGCGACGGTGTCCCAGTGGAATTTCCTTTCGATCGCGACCTCCCCCCTCCCTTTCTCCGCTCCGCCGGGAGAAACTTAGAATAGCCGCAACCTGTGTATACCCGCACAGCTATAGGTAACCGCGTAATAGCTGCGATGTAATACCCTTATCAGCAACGGTAATCGCGACGGGGAGAAAGACGAACGTCCGACATGTCGGTGGAGCACCGAAAGACTCGATTCCGATACGTAGGTGAGTCGTTTTGCGTCACAGCAGCTGACATATCGCGTTAGGATGATCGTCCAGGACTCCGTCTCGTTCCTCCACCAGCTGCACCCCGCTTTCTCAGCCGCTGAGAACCCGGTTCCGCTTCGATTGGAGAGAGAAGGACTGTATTCCCTGACTCTACTGTATACGAGAACGTGATAGACGCATTGCCGTTCCTTATATATATATATATATACAAAACTGGCGAACGACCAGAAGAAGCCACTTTACGTGAGAAACAGATAGACCTGTAGGCTTCAACCAGATAGGCCTTTGCGGTATATTTCCCGTGCAGGGAACGACGCGCGACTGCGCTTCCATCCATTTCGCAGACGTATCGGATCGTTCGTATAAGCTGTCTGTCTTCACCGCGAGATCCGGGCGTTCTATCGGCAACTTCCCGGCTTTCCAGCCCCCAACGAGGAAGACGGACGAGTGGCGCGCGCGCGTGCATCGTCCCCGACGCTCGCTCGAATCAAAGTGACCACGCGATACGTCATCGGATACGCTAACACAATCGAGAGAGACACACGTAAGACGACTCAACACGTTCGTGCTAACCCAACGGAGTTCCGTGCAAATGGAAATTCTATTCGCGATGTAACGCTGCTTCTGTCTATCACGCCCGGGACTGGATTAATTTATAAGGATGCACCTGTCCAGCGCGATAAACCGGAGGAGGCGTTGGTTGTTGAGGTGAGAATAAAACAAGACGTGACGCGAGAGGAGCAGTGGCTTCTCGGGGCGAATTACAGTCGGTCGAGGATAATCGGCAATCGGCAGTAGGATGATTTCTAAGTAAATATGTTTAACTAATTTTTCGACAAATGTATGCATTGCATTCGATTGGAACGACGATGCGATTGGGTTGATAATGCGCCCAGACGTCATCAGATGAAATTGGTTATTGAGCTTACTCCCAAAACCATTAATAATTAGAATGAAAATTTAAAATAACTTTCTTAAATTATAATTATGTGAATTAAATTTATTTCTTTATCTAAGTAGATATCTTAATAATCGAATAAAATTTCTCCTCTAATTTAATATGTTATAATTATTTTACATTAGATACAATATTTAATTGAATCTTATTAAATCGAGAATTAATAATGAAATATCAATTGAAATTAATTATCGTCGGCGACGATAATTGCTTGGCATCATCGAGGTATGCTTTCGACCAAATGAACGACGTATCCTAGCGGCAAGGATCTCCAAGTCCACCGAATCTCGCGAGATAACTGCTTAAAAATTTACATACGTTTTCCGCGTCTCTATCGATTCTCAAAATATTCAGAGCGATATTGTTTACCGGCTCTGCTTAAGGCCTGCCACGATTTTACTCGACTTATTGTAACATATCTCGCAGTGTATATGCACACATCCCGGAGATCTCTGACCTTTTTCACACAACCTCGTTCGCGCGCGCGCCCGCAACCCTGACGAATGTACAAACCGCTGCTGTTACTGAAGCAGTACGCGGACGGGTCTCGAGTACCGCAGCGAGAAAAATGAGATGGAAAAGGTGTGTTGGCTCGTACGTGCTGCATACGAAGTTTGCGAGTAAATGGCGGTTGAGTTTGTACGAGTGAGAAGTTGTCGGCGATGAAGGTGGCGAGAGAATATCGCGGAAGATGAAAGGGAAATGCGGAGCAAACCGACTTGGCTGGGTGGTAAAGGTAAGGAAGTTGCACGTTTCAAGCTGTGTGGAGTTAACACTGTTGGACCGAGCGCGACGTCATCGCGCGGAGCAAAACGTCGTGCGTGACGGACACACCGTGGATAACGTGAATTACGCGTCATCAATCTGTTGACCGGCACAAGCGACGACGATATGAAAACGTATTGATGAGTTTGCGAGGATAGAACTTGGTTGCTCACGATGACACTGATTGGATCGACGCAAAGAAAAAAAATAGGAGATTTAGGGTCGATTAGGGGAGTCAGGGTTGATTCGTTACCGGTATTGACGATAGCGTCGACGATACCAATACGGTCGGAGTTTCCGATGTCAAATCTTATCAACGTTTCAAACGATTTATATTGAGTGCAGAATTCATAGGATATGATATAAAAATATAAATAAAAACATAAAAAATAAATAAAAATTACGACCATTTGAAATTAAGAATGGACTGAATTTCGAACGATGATTTTCGAAGTGTGCACGATGATGGGGCATGTTTTTTTCCTTTACGGTTGATTGATCTTATTCGGATTTCCAACGGAGGAAGAATTGTTACTGATAGGTTTCGATGATCGGCTCAATTTCACTCCAGAATTATACAGAAAGTCCGGTCATGTGGAAGTTGAGATTACCGTATATGTGAAGAGAAAATATGGGCCGTGAATTACAGCTACATCGAGTAATTATGAGCACACCTTGGTCCTTGAATAAAGCTAATAGCTTCATACAGCTCGCAGTGTATGGACTCTATAGTCGAGCAATTTTTTCACTCAGTCCAGCGATTTTTTTCCAATAATTTGCCACGGAGAAATAAAATATTCGAGTAACTTTCAATAACTGATCAATTCGCATTAGAAATTCCAACAGCTTCGATTCACGGCGCGTTCACACTTTTATCGCGATGCATGACAGCGAGGACAATTTCTAATCATCCTACATCCTTTTTTTCAATTATTTTCATTTATTGTATTCGCATGTTTATGCCTATAACGGATATGCATGGATCATGATTTATTATCGTCTTTATTATCATGATTTTGAAACTAATACCGACGCGAACGTCAATGAAGTGTGACGCGCAGTGTACTTAAAGTGTCGTACCCCGTGATTATAGAGCGGTGGCTCTCGCAACGCGCGTTTCTCTTCGCGTCCTCTCATTTCGTTCACCCCCGGACGCTCATTGCCCATGATTAGACCCAGCGCAAAGTGTATGTGTATGCATGCCCGTCGATCACTTAAGCACATTTCCGGATGAGTGAAGTGAACTTGACTCGACGTCCAGCGCGCGCGGTAACGTCACTGATGTGCCGCACTGCGGACGATGAGCTGCTTCCGCAAAAAGTAGGTAATATTCAACGAGGGTCTGCTCTCTCGCACGTACGATCGAGTTATATCCCGTCCCGGGAGATCCTCGAGGCTCAATTACCGAATAATATATTCCGCCCCGGCACGGATATTCACGGTCAATGGTTCAGTCATAATGAGAACGGATTGTGAAGTATTAGAATTAAATAACAAATTCTGTATGATAAAAATGTCTGAATTTGAAAAATGTATGTATTTATATTTTTTAGTGGATATATTAATTATTATTTCCATTGTATGCATTTATCTGGTACCTATTAGAGTGTGTGTTCACCGGTCAAAAGATTTTCTGCGTCCGATTTTGGCGACGAATCTATCTGATTAGGCTGAAATTATCCAGATATTTTTTGATTCTATATCCTTCGAAATAATATATCATTGTAGATACATTAATTATTATTTCCATTGTTTTTATACGTCTAATATCCACCTTTTCCCTGAAAAATTGTCAACGTGATAACAATCTATGAAATAGAAATCAATAAAAAAATTGGGAAGCATAGGAAATACGTAGCAATGGGAATAGAAAGTCAAGTGCACAGTCAAATAAGAGTGTGCAATCGCGATGGTTCGCGGCTGGGCGAGTTCCGCGAGTTTGCACTTGGAACGGAATCTGTGCCACGTTGACTATCGAGCATACCGAGCCGGTGGAGTGAGGTTTCTCGCGTGCTAGCGTCGCGATTAACCGTGGAAAATTACGGGGGAGGGAACCGTTCGATCGAAGGAATAATCAGTAATTAGTTGGTTTGCCGGTGAATCCCGGCGTGACTGGTGGGATGCTCGCGGCCTCGCAATGCCGGCAACCCATTGACCGTGGCTCGAGGTTTCGCGATGCCCGGTGTCGTGGGTTACGCCTCGGAGTCACGTCGGTCACGATTCTCCGGGAAGCCGAGTTGATGATGATGTGCATCGCCCGGACAAGCGTCAAAGGGTAGCCCCGTGATCGTTGCGGCACCGCCACGCTTTACGACTTTAAACCAATATTTGCATTTGCTCTGAACAGTTTATCGGGCTAGCCGTTTGTGAATATTCAAATTTTGAACACCTCAATTTGATGAAAAGAATTTATTGAGCTCCACTCATTGTGGTCTCATCAAAACTATATTCTTGTTCATGGTTCGAAAGTATAATAAATATAACAACGTATATTTTGTTGTGTGGAGTTTTTTCTGAATAGTAGATAGAAATAATTTCGATAAGTGCATGCTCGTTCTACCGGACGTCGGATTTTCCACGAATTAAGCATGCGAAATTTATCAGGAACTGCTGAACAAACGAAGATAAATTGCCAAACGCTCTCAATGGAATTTAACTGAAAAAAAAATAAAAATAAAATAAAATAAGAAAATTCGTTGAGAAGAAATATTGAGATACCCCGCAACTTTACCGCTCGCTTCTTTGGCAAAAGAACCGGATTTCGGAAAATTGTTCGAACACTAGGTCAGCCCAACGGAAAACTCATCCTCTTTGCGTTCGAACCTAATTCACCACCCACCCGGGCCCCCATTGAAACGTTCGACTTTCTCTCGACATAGCGGAAGTAGGTTCGAAAGATTACTCGAAACTTTCGAACTAACGTGCTTCACCTCTTCCATTTCCGTGCAATACCTGCTCTTTCCCGGATAGTCGGAATGAAGCTAGTGCTATGTATCCAGACACACACACACATTCACAGCATGTACATAGAGATCCGGTGAGCCGCAGTTTCTTTTTCCAGCTTAATCGAGCTTTTCCCGAACGCTTGAAGAAAAACGAAAGAACGGCACATCGAAGAACCGCGTATATCAGCCAGCCAGATCGATTGCCTTGGCCGGGAAAACGATATCCGAAGCACTCACGGGATACACTCTGCGAAAGCTCCCCGTCAAAGCTCGTGAAACACTGTGAATTCACGAAGGCTTTCTCGTCCAAACCATCCATAGATCCATTCCTTGTCCTCCGCGTTTCTGCCCCCTCGGGCCCTCTTGCCCCCCCCCCCCCCCCCCCTGCGCTGCTATCGATCCTTCTTGGGCGCATCAATAATGTTCGACGAGAAACTCTCGCGTGCGCCGCGAGACCGCATGCACACCTGGGTAAGCCGGGGGGCGCGAGACGACGGGGACACGGAAGTTGGACAGGTACGACCGGAGTATCGATTTCGAGGGAAAGGCGCGAATGGAATTACAGACGACGCGGAACCGAGACGGAAACACGTTCGAGTGGCAGCGTCTCCTCTTCGTCCCCATCGTGGCGCTTCAACGACGAAGAGCTCGACAAAGTACGAACCTCCAACCGCTCTTGTCTTATTTCGTAACTGTCTGCCGCTTCTATTTTCAATCGGCGATGGGATCGCCGATGAATATTTACGATTCGATCGTTTATACATGGAACGCTTATGGAAGATTGCCAATCAATTTGCGATGTCGTATTTTTGTTTTTGAAAAGATTTTTTTTCTTTTGTGGAGTGAGGTAGGGATGAGTAACGACTTAGTTATTGAAATATGTTTCGATGGGGAGAAAAACTTCGGTCAATATAATTTTCACCTTCTTCAATTCTAATATGGATATTTTGGAGTGGTAACTAATGCAAAATATGTGAGTTATAAAGATGACTATGTCAAATTTCAAGTTTCTACACCGGATGGTTTCTAAGATTCGGTTATGATAGACGAACAGATGGACGGACTCGCGCGTGATCTTATAAGAGTTACGTTTTACGGTACGAAACACCACAAACAGTCTATAAAAATTTTAAAAACCTAATTCCACAGTTAATAGGAAGAAAATGAACCAGCAGGAAATACAAATATTAAATTGAGAAGTAAAATTACATCAATTTTTGTCAACGGATATTGCTTATGATATTACGACCGATGTGTTTCGAGGTATCAGCGTACTGTCTATTCGATGATTGGCGATGCAATTAGCAGCCTTCGCCGTGACCTTTATCGGACTTGCACCCGGAAGCAGCTCACAAAGGGACGTAATCACTGCGTTATTGAATATCGGCGTTCACATCAAGATGCACCGACGTTACCAAGTCGCTGAACTGGCTCCGATGGCGCATCGGAAACCGACAAATTGCACACAAGTACAAACCCATCGCACGCAGCGAGTGCCCGCATTTCCGCAAAGTGCCGAAGCGATTGAATAACGCAAAAACAAAAAATATGCTTGTTACGAAATAAATGAATGAATAAATAAATAAATAAATAAATAAACACATAAACGAAACTGTCACGAAACCGGAAGAAACGAAGAACGCACGAGATTTGCTTGGTGGAATTAACGAACGATTATGATCTCTCGTGGCTGCATGGCAAGCAAACTAACGTCGAATGAATTGCGGAGCGAAAATAGTGGCGAGTCTGTAATGTCGGTGGCGTGTTAGTCCGAGCTGGGCGATGTTATACCCTATCGGAGCATAAATATCATCACGCTGTGGTACCGTGCAAAAGCGAATCTTGGGTGGATATATGCATACTCACGACCATCAAGCAAGTAAAACGTCAGACGAGTGTGGTTGCACGTAGTCTCTCTCGTTATTTATGCCGTTGAATAATAATTCATGCCCATTCGATCCGAAGAAGCGAATTCACGATCTCTCGTGGACTCAACGATTTATCGACTGTGTAGACTCTCGTTAGCGAAAAACAAGTCGACGGATGATTTATTTTGGTAACAGAGATATTTTCGACGATGGAGATCACAATCGCGAGATGGTGCTGTGGTTCGGAGTCGAAATGATAAAAAACGTTTGCGAGGAGTAATCATTGTCGCTGACCCACAGGTATTTCGAACGGAAATTCAATCAGCCTCCACTGAAATGATATCGGGTCATGACCGAAGCGTATTATTACAGAAATCACAGGATATCATTTGAACATTAATTAACGTTTATCGAATCAAACTCGAGCTCGATCTGTTACAAATGAGATTTTAATTACGATGAATCAACGTAGAAAACGGCTTTTTTATTTAATTCACTTGATTGATTCGGTCGCGGAAAGAACAGTTTGAAATTTCCGGTCGAGATATGACAGATGTATGTAACACAAGGATCTGTAATTATCAATGAGATACGTCTATATGATTGCGATTATAATTATATCAACAAAAATATTCTACTATTGTTCAACGGAAATTCAATTGTCCTCTCAAAGCATTTTATGCATGCTCACGATGTATGCATGCGAGACAATTCAATTGTCAATCAAGGAATAATGAACTATTGTTCCACAGTGATCATTCATTCACGACGTTAACTGAAAAAAATTCCCGTTGAGTCGTTAATTTACACTTCAAACCATACTTTTTTTGTTTCTGTTATATGAGGTCTATTCAATAAATTTCTGCGCGTGTGACCGCGTCATCCGGCTTCGTTAATACTATATCGACGTAGCAACAGACCCAGTTAGGGTCGCAATCTCGCAATTTTGATCAGGTAAGACGTAGCGAGATTAGCCGTGGCTCAGCCTCCGGCCTAAACCCGTCGTGTCTGATGAGACTGTACGCAATGATGCCTCATCAGACGCAACTCGGCTCGAATCTGCGAGCCTAATAGGACATGGTTCCTCCACGATCAGATCTCGCCCAGAACCGTTTGAAACCCATTGAATCCGTTCACGCATGACTCAACGCAGCCTGGAATTGCTCTGATCCAACATCAGACCGACTGAATAAATTTCCACTCAACATCTACAAATTAAAGATCAACTTACTTCGAAACGAAGAATAGCCCGAGCCTCAACCGCAGTGAATTAATGCGGAATTTCGCAACTCACCTGCAACAAAGAAACGTACATAGGTCGAGGTTATCATCCGCACAGTGAGAGCTTGAAAAAATAAAATAGAATAATATAAAATTAACAAAAAAACGTGAAAAAATTGAACGAACAAGAGTGTTATCTTTCGATTTCGTGGGATGTGATGGGAATGGAAGAGCGTGGGGCGTGGTAGTTACTCTCCGAGAGGAAAGACCATCTCCTTCGGTATACCCGAGAGAATGATTATCGTGACTCCACGGAAACTCGACGCTCATCCGTCTCTCGTCTCATCCTTCTTGATCCTCCGTGGATGCTGGATGTGTATCACTCGCGAATAGCCTCAGAGTTGCATGGCAACGTTGGCAAATGGCGATACAATGATTGGCACTTTTCGAAACGCATAGCCATTGATCAGTCATTGGTATATCTCGAAGCATCTTTTTCATGCCCGCTTATCTCACGTGCCAATAACTGCCCGAGACGAGAGACTTTGCTTCGACGTTTATTTCTCGGACGGTGCCTTTGTGGACACGAGAGTGGAGTACACGTTCAAACGGCCACCAGCAGTGCTTCAAAGTAGCATTATCGGTCTCGCGTGCGCTCGGCCAAACCGATAACATCTCACGTGTAAAGGGAACCCGATGATTCGTGTGTGCAACACCCGTCGAATGAAAGGAAAGAGACGTAATATCGTGTACTCGACTGGACTCCACTTGAAAGACACGTAAACGTGTTTACTATTTTACTACGATAGCACCGTCGAAGCGGCAGGAGCGTTTTTCGCGAGTGGCTCGGGGTCGCTTTTATTGCAAAAGAACAGCCCGACGTCACTGCAAGTATTTCTTTATCGCGCGAATACTTTGTACGACGATTGCAAATTACTATGGTAAACGCGACGTAGCTCTGATGGATTTTGTTTGTAGCTCGTAAGCGGAGTGGAATACAAAGAGGTTTAATGGCAGTGTTTGTGCATTTTACGTGCACTATACATGAGCGATAGGACTTATCAACAAATTCAAACAATTGACCAGTATCTTTTTAAATAAAGTGCATCAATCGCCGGGAAAAATGCCTCAAGAGACCTGACATAAAAGTCTTCAACAAAATTCATAACGATGACGCTTTCTCTCCGAGGTAACGATAAACTTGTGATTTTATTGAAAAACTGCCACATAACTCTCATCTTCTCGCAAATTTCTCATTGGGCTTCACAGCATGTCGTGTATTCAGAGGCAAAACCATTTATTCGCTTTAGGATTTATTGTACATCTATTTCAACACGTTTCGAAATCATAAAGTTCAATTTTATTGCTTCCGTGTGCCAGCGCGAATTTACGTTCGAAGACGACAGATCTTCGGCCATAATTGTCGACACCCAGGTGTTACTTGTTGCCACTGGATTACCTCTCAAAACCGGAAACAAATCAGCACAAATAAAAATATACAAATTATTCGTCAAGCTGCATTCTGCCAAAATGATATCGTAAAGATTCGACAAGACGAAAACCACAGATCCAACAATTTTTATAATTCAAAAATTTCTAAGTGGCTCGTATTGCGAATACGCCATGCTCCAGATTACCATCGACCGGAATTTACGGCTCGCGAATAAAATTTGCCACTCCTTCGGCGTCAATTAACCGCACGGTTTATGTTACGAATATACACGTCAAGATCATTGCGCCATACGCCGGGAGCCGCATTGCGATTACGTTGGCATCGTAATGACCGTCCGAGATCGAGTAATTCGCGGGGATAACCGCGCGGATAAAATATAATCGCGGTGTGAGGAAAGTACCACGCCGGATCTCGGTATATTCCGCGCATTCCTGGCATCTCGCGTAACGTAATGATCGGTACGGGGACCGTGGGTGAGGAAGGAAGAGACGAGGGAGGGCCGAGAAATGTCTTAAACAGAAGAGTCGATTCCGCGGGTGCTCGCTGGTGCACCACACGTGCTCCGAGACTGCGGCACGCATCGACCGAAGCGAATTATGCATCGCGGGGATAAAGCTATTCGCATGTGTGGAAAAGTGCGTCGGCACTTGTGAGTGCACGTGCGAATGGACTGCATCGCGTGGGCCGTTGAATTATCAACGAGAGACCGGTGCGCGCCAACCAGTGATCTCGGTACCTATTCGAGCTATAGTACGCGGTGTGTTTGCAATTCACGGTATGGTTATACGCGCAACGCGAGTGCGTAACTCAGAAGAAGTTCGGGCGAGTGTGTGCGGGCATATGCGTGTTCGTTGAAGCACCCGGAGGATGGGAATAAAACTGAATGGTTAGAAGTCGAAGAGTATGAATTTCTATAAGCGCGTGATACACCCACGCGATTCTGCTATTGCCCGGAGACGAGGGAGGGGGGAGGAGGAATCGGAGGGATGAGAGCGATGTCATAATACACCTGCTCGCGTACTTATGGTAGAGGCAAGGAGCTGGTTCTATCCGGCTGAACGGTCATACACCTTCACTCTCGTAAGCAGATTACGCACGCGACGCGTTACGGTTAATCGCCCGCTCGGCGTGAATGTCGGGCTGCGATAAGACGACGTAATTCGCACGCGATAAGTACGAGGTTAAGCGCGATCAAAGGATCGTAAGAAGGATTTCGGTTGGATAAAATAGTATTACCGCATCGTTTTGTTATGCACATTTTGTTGACCAATGGAACGTTTGAATGTTAACTATCTATACAGAATGGCACATGGTAACGGGCAATTTTTTTATTAGTAATGGCAACCCCGAAGAGCCGGTAGAAATGTGAGAACGGAATCATTCCGTGCACAACTGCCTGCTATTTAGTAATCATGGATCAGTCGGTCGGTTCACAACGTGCATTCGCCGTAAAGAGATTTTACAAGAATGGTGAAGGTCTGAATGCCGTTCGCAGGACATTTTGACGTCATTACGATTTAGAATGTCATGGTCGCAATTTATCATGCCGCACCATCAAGACATGGGTTAAGAATTTTCGAGCGACAGGCGCAGCTCTGAAGAAGAAACCACCAGGAGGTCCACGAATTCAACGAACCCCAAAAAACATTAAAGCGGTCAGGGCGTCAATTGAAAGGAGACCATAACATTCTGCAAGGAAACAC
This sequence comes from Sussaba pulchella, assembly GCA_963971145.1. Classification (NCBI taxonomy): domain Eukaryota; kingdom Metazoa; phylum Arthropoda; class Insecta; order Hymenoptera; family Ichneumonidae; genus Sussaba; species Sussaba pulchella. Next base: position 5,608,030 of record OZ020174.1, on the reverse strand, counting down.
GTGGCAACGAGTACAAAAGAATTCTACATATTCTGCCCATCATACTTATTTTTCCAGCGCATGATATATATATATATCAATAAATAACACAAGTCACGGACCCAATTTTCACAAAACATTCATAACATCGAGCAAGTCCGGCGTCCCACAGATTCGACTCCCACGACCAGATCCACACATCTACAAAAAAAACTCCGAATATGCACTGCCAAAAAAAAGTAGCCAGGCAGAATCCCTGGAAAAAAAAATATCCGCAAAACGCCGTCCGTGAATGTTCGTTGTGCGACGAGTTTACAAAAGCAAAAAGCGGGAAGAATGAAGTCAGGGAGGAGAGATCATGCAGCGGTGGCTCAGCGGGATAAAGCTCGGCAATACCCGTCCACGCGGACACACATCAACTTCACCAACGGCTTCCTGTGGCACCGGCTATACACCGCGATGAATACGATGGTCGCTAGCAGCGTGGGCTTTTCCACGTCGCTTCGCTATTATTACCAATTGCGCGTAACGGCTAATTACCCATAATTACCGTCGGTAATAAATCAACCACTCGGAGAATAATAGGACGGTAGACACATATATACCCGGTCTAAGGCCGTACTCGCGAGAGGCGTTGGTGTATCTCTACCTTGGTGCGCCCTTCGCACATAACCGTGGTTCCTCCGCGTACCTACACATCGCAGTTGAGTCCCTCACACGCGTCCGTACGTGCATCGCACGCATGTACGAAATCGTGGAACCTCGTACGCGCGTCTTCGTCAGTGCACGAGACAGAACCCCGCCCACATCCACGGTGCTTAATTTACTTCTGTCGCTTCTAACGTTCGTCAGACGAGTAGTCTATTCACTCGGCAGACGCGAAGAGCTTTCGCTAAATTCACCGGCTCTACACACCCTTCACAACGTGTTACACTCCTCGCAACGAGAACTTCGCGAGCTTTCTCCGCACGAAACGCAACATCAGCGGTAACAACCCCGCGGCCCGGGACCGGTTGCAAGTTTTGGTTATCCACCGGAAGATGGGAATAACTTTAAGCGCCCGAGACAATTAGATCGTCGGATGCGCGTGTACGAGTTGACGAGGCTTGCGAACCGTGCCTCGACGACCCTTCGATCCTCTTCGTCTGGCTTTGAAACAATGGGGGCGAACTTACGATGCGCAAACTTGATGTGTGAAAGTCGAGGTAATTTGGATTTCTGTTTGGACGATAAATAGTGCAGCGGTGTGTTCGAGAAGCTCCGCTAGATTCGTACGCCGCTTGGGACTACGGCCCTTGTGTAATCGATTGATCGTCGGGCTGTGAGGGACTCAAAATCGCCCGACTTCGTCACCCGAGTCGTCCACGATCTCCGTCATGGAGGCCAGCTAGCTCGAATTCGGGTGAAACGTCGTAGGGTGTCGTTGAGCGTGATTGAGCTGCGCAATAATTGTGGTATCACTGTGTTATTTGCGGATCATAAACATCTATTCTAATTGTATTTTTCCGGAGTGAAATATTTTACGTTATCATATATATCCAGCCCCGTCGTTCAACGTTCAAAATAACTCGACCAGATCGTCCCACGAAACAAAATTGGGTAAATCAAATCATTGCCATATTTCTATCTCGTTCTTGTAATCAATGATTTCAGTGCGACGAGATGAAACCAATTGTACGTTCGGCTTGGGCCGAAACGATGGTGCGGAAGTAATAGTTGCCGGTGGGTGACATGGGCGGATGCACAACGTTGCGAGCATGTAAAGCGCAGGGATCCTCGGGGGCATTGCCATATAAATGCGTACGTACGGCACTCAGGTTTCGCGTCATTCTGCCACCGCAGCATCTCGAGAGTGGCAACCCCCTCGGCGCCCGTTAACACGCTCGCGTTACCGCAACGTTGTTCCCGCAGTCGCGACTTCGGTCGAAGCTGGCGGCGGCGTAATAAAACGAAAGCACATAACACGGTGCCCCCCGCATCTTGCCCCGTCGCCCCCCATGTCGTTATGGGTCGCTCGGAAGTTCTACATCCTGTGAGATGGTCGATATGCGAAGGAAAAGAAAAGAGAGGGAATCTAGTGCTACAGGATGCGGCAAAAACGAATCTTCATCGAGTTCAAATCGAGTCACGTGACAATGCATATGTTGATTTTTTTTTCGACACTAGGAATTATTGTAATTGAATGAAAAATCATTGATATTCGCGATGGGTTGGAATAAACCCTTTTTTTGTGAAAAAACACAAGTTTTCAGGTTGATATTTGGAAGACAGGACAGTCTGTGGGTTTTTTTTGTTTGGATTTGAACGTTAATGAATATTGGTTTGAATTTTGACAATTTTTAATTCTTTTCGTTGGCGACAAATCTGATGTGTTACAAATTTGTGAGAATGGATTTTGAAACGCTCAGTACGAAGGAGCGAACGAGTCAGTGAGAGGGTTTTCGAAGCGACGAGTGATGTGTGTATGATAGTGGGTTCACGGTGGATAGTTGTATCAACGCGCAACAACGTTGCGCGAACTCACTATCTTTATGAGTCGCGGAAAAGACGGGGCCATAAGCAGGACTATTGAGACCGAGGATGCATGCCGAGTAGACGCTGGCGTATTACGAGCGAATGCCCTGCGAGAAATGTTACGGATACTTTGAAAACGATATTACTATATCGCAGCAGAGAAAAAAATATATCTGATGAATTCTGTTCTATAAATAATATCTCCAGATCAAATTACAGGTGGCAAACCATATATATATATATATATGTCCCAAGATCGGTAGAATATTTCAACATAGTTCTATGCATCTCAATTCCAAGGCAAAGCTCTGGAACATCCGGTGGGTCATCGCAAAACTACTCGGGACAAATTCTACGTAATAATACCCGAATTACGTAATCCAGTGAGTCAAGACCATTAAAACAAACGACTCGAGCCCGGTGCGACAAAAGCAGTATTACGTGCATAACCGGAAGTTGGGGTGCGCCGTGCTATGTTCAAGTCACAAATATTTCATTCCTCGAAGTTTTTTTTCTGATTCACCCGGCAATTCATCGTAGACGCGCCCGCATCAATATAATTCACAATGTGTACGTGGCTTTGACACACTCGAGTAGCAGAGACGTGCATACGCCGTATATATATACCCAACGCGGAGGGAAGCTCGTCACGATTGTAATACTCGACGACGTGACCATAGCGCCAATGGCGCGCGATGGTGTATCAGTTTCTGTAAACATTGTGAATACTACCAACGACGTGGCACAGCGGTTGCCACAGGAATATAATTTTACAGTGTATAATGTCGTGTGTGTGCGCGCGTGTGTGCGTGTGTACCTATGCCCAAGAGAGAACGAGATAACGAAAGCGAGAAAGAGAGATTCGACCGTATACTTGCTGACAACATCGCAATGTAGCTGAGAGAACCGTGGAGCACCTAGAATCAAACGACGGGTGAGCTTGGGACTCACGTGCTCTTTCCGTTGCACATGACGTTGCCTCATGTACGCGATTACCCAATGCTTAATGCGATTCGGAGAACGGGCAATTTGCGGTAAATCACTTCCCTCGTCGAGTCCTTCGAGCGAGCTCCCTTGCTCTCCACTCGTCGGGTACCTGTTTCTCGCGCACCCAGCCCCTGTGGAACTTCTGCACTATTCAGGAGAATAGTACACCGTGTCCCAGGTGTGTGTATGTAAATATATGCATACATATACAAGTACATTTACGAATAGCATAGCTAACGTGAGACACATCTCTTATGCAACGGATTTGCCGCGGTTGGCATCGCGCATCGAGGTGCCAATTCCATTCCCGGTGAGAGACAATCTCAACTACGTTCTAACCACTCCACTCCCTCGACAATGAAACGCGATTGTATCGATACGAAACGTGAAACCCACTCGAGTCCTCAAGCGTCCTTTTCGTGCGTAATGTTTGCCACCTTCATACGAACACCGAGAGAGAATTTATGTATATTTTCGACAGCTTTTTCCCTCTTTTTTCTTGTTCAATATTTTTTTCATTGAATTTGACAAATCGTTTTTCGAATTGAATAAAATGTATCGATCCGAAAAAGCCGCACGTAGCTCATCTCGACCAACCGTCGCATAATATTTATCGGTCGAAATTAGATTTAGGAAACTTTGTCACTCGATTTTTCAATGTCCTTTCTATTTGGATGATTTATTGATGTAATTCGATGAATCGCCACCGCACGTGGCTAAATAAACGAATGAAAAATCCACGAATGAGCTCTGAATCGAATGTGCCGCGAAATCAATCAAATCGTGACGTTCACTCGGTGATCGAAATTGAGCTTCGATGTTGAAGGAAATAGAAAGAAAAAAAAAAGACGAACAAGCTGCTAAGGAAATGGCTTTCTCGGATGTTCGGTAAAGGCGCACGTGCGCCAATATTGCTGGTCGTCGATGTAGAAGGAGTTGAGACGGAGTATACCGAGACGACGAGAGAGCCAGGCACGTGCCCTGGCATTGCCTCGGGCTCCCCCATTCTCATATAAGAAAAGCATTACTCCCGCGCAGCACATAAGGTCCGTCGTGTAATCTCAAACTGCGCCACGACCACGCCCGCTCGATATGTTATCATCGTTGTATCTTTTGTATACCGGTATATTGTAGAATATGCTGCGGTGTGTACGAACACATATACCCGGTGCACGGAGGATGCATGGAGTCTAGTTTTTCTTCGATATATATGTATACACGATTACCACACGAAGACGACGATGACGACGACGAGATTACTTCTTGCGAATTAATTCCTGAGACTTATCGGTCGGGGAACCATTGCTGACCCGCTCGGCTTACAAAAAAATTTTAATTGCTCGATTTTATATCGTCCGAGATACCGCTACGTTGCTCCAATTGAGTTTAACGCGAATTCCAGAGAAAATCCAGCACGAATCATTCGTTCCAGAATTTCCACACAAATCGAGCATTATTCGTTCGTGAATATAATTTCGATAATCGTCGCTGGTTATTATTTTCAAATACTGTGGATAACGACGAACGATTGATAAATCAAAATTGAATATATTTAATCGCGCTATTTATTCATTCACCATTTCCTCTTTTCTTTTACTATTCATACTTTTGTTCTCACGCTTTCCATTGCTCCGTCTTCCGCGATAATTTCGACCAAAGCAGCCGGAAGATGTTCGTTGAATTCACAATGGATCTTCGAAGCGAGCAATCGTGGATTCGAGCCGCGAAACGTTTCCGGAATTTATTTCCATTTAATCCGCTTCTGTTTCTGGCAGAACGAATTCCCTTGATTACCGTGTATACTTCCGCAACGGGGAAAAAAAATACAAATAAATTTCCGTTGCATTCGCACAGAGACACAAAGAGTACAATCATGGCTGTGGATGCTTGGGTGTTTGGACGTTTTTTTTTTTTTTTTTTGGTTTTTCCGCTCGACAAAAAGCTGTTAATCAGCATGAACACCGAGCGTCGGTCGACAGCTGCAGCAGATAGTACGCGGTCTCCGGGCCGCCGAGTCTCGCACCCACCCGCGCCATCGTGTAATACTATACGCCCTCGGCTGGGCTCGCAGCCGCACGCGCGCTAATTAAATTAAAACCGCCACGGTCTCCCCGCATACGCTTCGGGAATGCTTAATTGCCGGGAGTATCACACGCGCCGAGTCGCGATAACGCAAGAACGTTGTAACCCGTGGCTCCTTGCTTCTTTGATACCCGTTGCAGTTGCTCCTTTATGCTCTCGGCACACCGACATGTGTACATTTATCGTCACTATCGCGCGGTCTCGAATGAAATATATACGAGAGATAAAAAGTGAACTCTCAATTCAACAGCCACCCCTCTCTCCCGTTCCGATGCTTTCCACTCGTTATGAAATAATAATAATGATGCACCATCAGCATACATTTGGAATTTTAATCAATATATTTAAATATATATAAAAAAATTGCATCCAATATATATTCGGAAATTGAATTCGGTTTGCGATGCATGAAGATTTTGCTGTTACGAAATTGCGAGAGATGGATGTTAATTCACTACCATAATTTTCCATAGCTCAATTTCGATAAAAATCGGAATACAAGAGCGAGAGAGATAAATCGACGGCTTCGTAAAGTGTATCGGCGTCTCGGGGCGAAATAACGAACGGGTGAAAGCACGACACGTTCGTGGCATTAAATCGTGAAAGAGATTTACGAGGGCAGAGAGCACACGACTCTGGGGCACCAGGTTGTTCCGGTTTTAAAATTTTATTATTATTCTTCTTCGTCGTGTCTTAAGAGTTTAATTTAAGTTTACGAGAATGCTGAACCGTAGATGTTGTTCGGAGTATCTCAACGACTTTTTTTCTCACCGTAACAACTCGGTGTGTTACATCGCGCAGTCTTTATCATCGCCCTGGATTTTATTTGTTTTTTTCGGTTACGTGCACGGACGTCACGGTCGCTTGATCTGCATAAATCCCATACCGGCCCGTTAGACCGAAAATAGCGGGTGGATCGCCGTGAGAGCGTTCAGCCGTTACCGATGAGCCACCGTTCTATCTAGTGGCGCAACCGTGCTCCGGTTGTATTTACCACGGACGACGATGAGGGCCAGATGAACCGGGAGGTCGAGAATCGCTCTGCCGAACTGTGTGCGAAGGAGGATAATACTCTCGAGAACCGCCACAGACCGGTCGAAGAGTGCGCGCGAAGCAGCCCGGCGAAATGAGGATAAAAAATGTTGGATCGCGTGCTCTGCCGCCGCAAGGAAAAAACACGTAGTCCACTTACCATTCAACGAAGAAAAAGTATACACATAACGTTTGCGAGTCTCGTGCATTCGTCCGAGTAAATCGATAAGCGCGCCCTATTCTTCGGTATTTTTTGTTCAGGCTAGACTTTGTTGACTACTCGAATTCCCGACCGTTTTGTTGCAATTGCGATATCGCGTTCGAGCGTTATGGAACAATCGAATCCGGCGACTATTATTTTTTTTTCAATGACACTCACAAATTTTATTGAAATTAATTTATGTTCTGGTTCCGTTTCCTGTTGCAAGTTCGAGTTTCTTGGCAATTTTTTTTTCTTCGCGAATATTATTTTCATTAACGGTTTTTATATCCACACGTCTTTGGTATATTTTTTTCGGAAAGATACATTCCCTCTCGTGAGATTCATTATCTTTTAATGGCTTTGGACAAGAGCGATTAATTGAAACTAGGATAGAGGGACGATGAAAAAAGAAATGACGAAAATTGAGAATCGCAAGCATCGATCGATGAAAAACGTTTCAAATATTCAAAATTTATCGTTCGACGTCAACGTTGCATGCACGGCATGTATATATACACATCCACACAGACGAGCGCCACACATATTGCTCTCCAGGGTGAGCCATACACCCCCGGAGAGGTCTTTTCATAAATCATAGACCGCGCACAATGCGCGTCAGGCGACGATCGAGAGCCCCTCTCCCTTTCCAGTCCCGCCCTTGCGCCAGGAGTACGTATATCCACGTGTGAGGGATTCCACACCCACACGGGCGACGATCCGAAGCCCCCACAGTGGGACACAAGCACGAAGACGAGTACGTTGGATAGCGGAGGGACACGTGGACAAGTGTGAAGAGTGGTTATATGTGCTCGAGGCTCGGAAAGCCTCTCTTTACATTCAGGAAACGCGGATGGCACGATTCCATTTTAACGTCGATCGTGTTACCAGCGATCCACGGATTGGATCGCTCGAGACGGGTTCCCCGTAATCGAATCGGTGTGGTGCACCGGCTCCAAAGCTTCGGGGCAAACGACGACGGCTTCGCGGTAGATAGAGGCTTCAGCGTGCACCAAGCAGCAGCAGCAGCAGCAGCAGTAGCAGCAGCAGCAGCAGAGGTGAGCAGAAGCAGCAGAAGCAGCAGCCAGAGCAGAAGCAACCATAACGACCGAGAGATAAGTGGCGGGCTATTTAGTCAGAGCACAGAGAACGAGAGATTGTGGTGCTAATCGATAACCGGTATTGCTCTCCCGTGCCACTTCCGAAGCTTCCGTGAACGCTTCTCTCCATGTCTCCCAATCACGCCATGCCAAACATTCATTCTACGTTGAGCTTTATTTGTCGAAACCATGGAGCCTCAACAGAGAAGGATGTGGAACTCCAGTGGCGGGTTTGAAGAAAAAAAAATAGGATTAAAATCCCGGCGAGTGAGATTCGGCTTCGAACGGCGTTGAGGCACTCCCACGACATGACCTAACTTATGAAATATTTGCATCTACGGTACTGATGCGATTACATTGGACTATGTTCATGGGAAGAGCTGAAAAGTATGGGACGAGTTGGAAATTTCTGGATTTTTTTATGGGGGTGCTGATAGAAATTAGCGTGGTGGGAGTTTTATTATTATTGAAAACTGTTCCTGACCGTGAATTTTATTTGTCGATTCTAGCATCTGCGATGACTGACTGCTTCTGTCTAGGCTTGATGGTCGGGACCTATTTCTGTTCCTCGAAAAAAAAACCCGACTCATTTCGTTCACTGAAACATCTCCCAGTGACAAATTCATGACGGAGTTTAAATGAAAACTCAATAAAACCAAAAAAAATGTAGCTTATTAATAATTCAATGTTTAGACGGGTCAATGCGATGGAAATGCGGATTTCCCGAACGCGAATCACAGACTGGGATGCGTTGGGAACACGTGCCGAGGCATCTTAATTATGTCGAATTCGACGTATGATTGGATCGAAGGCAACGTTTCATATCGGATTATTCGCGGAAATTCGACAGAAGGCGGTAGGCAGGCCCGTCGAGCGTTTACATCGACGAAGAGCAATCCCACGTGAGAGCCAATTAGTAATAGGTCCAATTTGCGTGGAGTGCATCGTCGATCGTGACCACGTATACGACATTCTCGGTAATAAACCGTCCGGGCCCCGACCACGGATGGCCGATGTGTACGCGATGGGAATACCGGAAAACCCGGGTACATAGTTATCGAATACGAAGAACCCTCATGATGCTCGAACTGTGGGTTACGCGTATTCCCACAATATTATAACCGTCTACGGGCGCATGATGTATGCGTCGCGTCAAGTCTAATTACGGTTATGCACGTCCGAAGTGGTTCAAAATTTACGTCCGATTGACAGTCCGCGGGCGCGTTCTCGCAAACGTTCGATCGAATCTCACACGCATCTCAGAGTTTTCGTGGAAATGTATGTGAGGAGCACGGCTCGTATCATTGGAATATTACGTTGAACGATAATCTTCAATTCTACTGCTCGAAGCTCATCAGATTGGAAATTTAACTGATCAAATTGGATGTGACAACACTCCCGTTGAGTTTCGTGACAGAATTTATCTCCTTTCGGTGCATTCTGGGCCACATTGGTATAAATTAAAAATTTGAGTGTGAACAATTCATATATATTAATCTGTTTTCTTTTTTTTTTTTTTCAATAAAAAAATTTCATTTAATTTTCTATTAATTTCTTCGAATTTCAATTTTTTTATCTCTGTAACGAAGATTTTACTCAGAAAATTAGTTCAATTTTACCACATTTTGGGCACCTGTACGTCGATATCTCGAAAACTAAGCGAGACAAATTTTTCATTCTTTTTTCTTCTGTTCAACACGTCGAGATCGATCGAAATCGCTCACGAGATGCCTGCGCTACGGAAATCGTACAAAATGAATTCGAGACACATTTTCGATACGAAACTTCGATATCTTGAAACTGAAACGATATCGAAATTCGTTATCCCTCGTTTTGCCGTATTTTGAGACGTCCCATGGAAAAAGTTCGTCATATTGCGGCACCACTCAGATCGAACCCTCCTCATTTTTGCTCTTTTTCCAATATTCCACAGTGCAGTTCAACGGCCGTACGAGTATCACTTTTTTTTTCTCCAGTGTTTTTTCCACTCAACGTTGTAACTAATTTACCCCTCACGTGACTCCAAGAAATACGAAAGATCCGTTAATCGACGTTCACCAGAAACGACAACGAAATAAATTTCTCTGAAAAATAAAAACTCAATTCTTTTTACGTGTAATATACGTCCTCGCCATGCACGTTTTCGTATCGACGACGATGCGGGACGGACGTATATGTTGCACTGGTGCACGATAGCTGCAAAGGGTTTGGCTGGTTTTGGAACGTGCGCGCATTCGCGTGTGTTCATATGTAGAACGTTTTGCCACGAGTGGAAATGTAAATTCGTCGAGTCGAGAGACGGCGAGCAAAGAGACGTCGGGGATATAACGTATAAGGACGTTTTCGCGCGTGATCCTGGGCGGCCTTTCATATTTCATACATATTTTCCGAACGAGCTGGTACGACCGGGAACCGGAGACCGCATCGGGTTGACCGTGCCACCGAGGCCTCCACGTCGGTTCTACTGAATAATATAAAACAGAAGCGGGTAGCGTGCGCCCGAAGCTTGCGGGTGAGAGATACATATACGTATGTACGTGTTTACGTATGTGTTTTATATATATATATATATATGTATATGTGTGATCCATGACTGCTGGGTTTCTGCTTTGCAGCCGCCGATAGTACGTTGGACGCAGAGAGATGGATGTATTGCTAACTCCAGTGGCATTCTCGTCAAATATTCATCCGGGAGGTGGAAACGTGACGGTAGAAAATACCGCTCGTTACTTTATCCAAGAACAAACTAATGGCCATTGTTCGTATCAACGTTTGAGAACGAAATGTCCATCGTTGGTTTACGCTTACGAAGTTCTGAAATTATTTTGGGTTGAATGGTACACGACGTCGTTATATTTTTCACAAAACAAATTGCGTTACAACCTAAAATTTTCCTCGGTTATACAGAAATGTGAAGATCTCTGTGTACCGGTGTAAATTTATTCTCACGTTGTCTGAAGATCTCGGGGGTTTTAGTTGGATCCTCTTCTTCAAGAGTCTATTTGTTTATTGTTATTTTTATTATAAATACATTCTTTTTTTAGGATGACATTTTCTATTTTTTTGAAGCCTAGATCCCATTCGACATCAGGTGGGGAAAACGGGAATGCACCGAAAGGTTTAACATCGTGCGACGGTATAAGATGACGGTGCGTTAGCTTCGATTAATGATGAAAATGTACTTCATCCTCTTCCATTGGGACGGTTAACTGCAACGTTAATCCTCGATTCCGGGTTGAGATGCCGAATAATAATGTGAGACATTATTGCACGGCTACAAACGGGGCGATACAGTAGTCGAACAACGTAACAAAGTGCGGTTGCGGGTGTGAATACACCGTGGAAGTTTCATGGACGATGCGAGTTCGCGCATTATCCATCCAATTAATTCGCGAGGGAGTGATATCGGAGGTAAAGCGTACAAGTGAAATTCCCGGAACCGGTCCAGCGGCTTGGCTTGCTCTCGGTCGATCCATCGGGTACGGGTTTAATTGAATATCGTGATATAATGCGCTGGTAATTAAATCATAACACGCTAGGCGCTCGATTGGATGGACGAGGTTGCGCACTGGTACCGGCTGATGAACACCCCGTGACCGTTTCGCGTCCTGCTGGTACTGCCGAGGGCGTTTATGCATACATGTGTGTATACTTCGACCATCTATCGTACGCGTTTTGTGCGATAGCATCGTGCGTACGTAGTACCTCGTCATACGTTGCTTATTCACCACGTACAAATCGTCCATGCGCACTTTTTCCCTGCTTCAGATCATTCTACCCAGTCCGGTACATCAACGCTTCGATCCATTTATAAATCCATCGAACCTCTTATTTCAATGGAAAACGCAATATTCGACGTAAAACTTATCAACCGTCGATGCGGCTCGACTGAAAATAATAATAATAATAACAATAATAATAACAAGATCTCAATAACGTACTGGTCTGGCTTTACTTTACAACGATTACGATCAATTTTGGTCGTCGATAATATTACCCCCACTATTTCACGATCGATCAATCGAAAAAAGGTCGTAATACGGATAAGAAAAAAAAAAGAGACGAAAGCAATGGCACACTCCACTACGTCAATAGTTACTACAGTCACTATAGCATCATGTACACCTAACCTTACCGCCCGCATGTACACGCGTAAAGTCACCATAAGTAGTATAACACAGATACGTAAACTCTACACCCACACGTGTGAGGGGGCAAATGCACATAGATGGCTCGTAAACAGTTGCGAGCCGTTATCTGTTTCACCGGTCGAGTCGCGGAGTTCGGACACACCGGAGCCGCTTTACAGCCACCGAGAGATCGATTGTACGTTCTATAACGACAGATCTGTAGCGAGAGCTCGTTTCCGACGCTGGCTAACAGCATCGACCATCGCCACGCGGATTAAACGGAAACGACACATCGATTGGCGGCACAAGAAAAGCTCAGCGACTAGTTACGGTCATTGTAGATTGGCCTTTGCGACCAACACACGTGGCCAATATCCGTACCTCCTGTCAGATCACGTTGCACATAGTCACGTGCACGTGGCGCACACGGTCTCGTAGATGCTTTCGCTCACGTTTCTCGCGCGTTCTCCCGACTGTGGCCCTCTTCCTCGTTTCACCTTCGTCGTTCAATTACCCGGACCAAACGTGTTACCGAAGAGCGCCGTACCGGCGATTCTGGCTGATAGGCCGGCGGTCATTGATCGCTGATGGCGGCTAGCTCGCGACGACTCCCCCGCTCCCCAGCAATCCTTCCAGTGTACTTTTGTGCACGCGACTATACCTACATACATCCGTCGTGCTTGCTGACACGGCCTACGTAATATCTGTGGTTTTGGAGGGCCGAATCAGCTGATTTTTTCGAAAAAAAGGAGATTCAATTGGGTTCTTGTAATTTAGATTGCAGAGTTGTCGAAGATTGTTCATACCGGAAGGAATAAATGAAATTGAGCCAACCAAATAAGTACATTTTGTGGAAAACTCCGAATAAGTCCACCGTTTTCCCGTTAACATTTTGTTTCAAATTTTTAAAAAGTAACTCATGTTTTATTTTTTCGCAAAGTCTGTAAAACTTCTTCTATCGGTAGGATAATATTTTATTAGTGACATTGTATATCGATTATTAATCTCGCAACGGTCGGCAAAACTAGATCAGCCGATGATTTGTGAGTAGATCCAAATCCACCGACGCAACCAGACGATACGTGGATGATCCATATTGCGATGGTTTCCCGAGTGTGCCGCCGCCGGATACGTTAGACATCCGTAGATGGACCGTCGCGCAGATTCCGAACCACGTACAACGACGGCTGAGATAACGCAAAGCCCGATATCCTAAAATTGAACATGCGCCTAGATTGTGGCGATGTTACGTTTGACAGCGATACCAGCCAATCAACGATTGTTTCGTAGTTGGGCGATCCACCGGAGGTACCGAGATTACGATTCCAAACCGGCAATTTCTCGAAACTACCGGGTTTGAAATTCATTAAATTCGCATCATATTCCGATGGTCGTGGGGCGAGAGAGGGGGGGGGGGGGCGGAGCAGCGTAGAACATGGCGCTGTGGTTATGAACGTTGAATATGGTAATGATGCACTCGGCTATGGTCACAGTGCCATCGACTTTATACCGCGACGCAGGCTCATATCGCTATACCCATACCAACGAGAATAATAAACATGTGGGATACCCCATGTAGGAATCGCCAAGACTCAATTCCCGGCCGAGCCTTGGCCAGTGCTTGGGTCACGACACTCGGCCGATTATACGTAATCAGTGCTGGGCCGTTACTGGTTGAGTCTCAAAAGCCGTACCTCCCCGAGGCCTTACGGCTGTCGTTACTGCGCCAATACTGGGCCATTTCCATGGAGCCAGTACCGAGACTTACAATATGGCCGAGAATTGGCCAGTACATGGCTCCCGATAATCGGTCAAGTATAGGTAACCGGTACAGAGCCAATACTGGGTAAGTCCTGAAACCCGTATCTCTTCAAGGATGTACGGTTGCTGTTACTGTCCCAATACATATATGTCGACGCGACGATATCGTTAAGAATTTTCTCGATCGTGCAAGTGACAAGTATAGCGACCGATGATGCACCGCGTATGTATAGCCCGTAACTATTTACCCTTAATTTGTCATTTAATTGATTCAAATAAAATAATTTTAATATTAAATAATGAACAATATTTTTCGAAAAATTTTTGGAAAACGAAATATTCAGCAGTAATAAAAAAAAATAACAGAATAAACAGTGTTTACAAAAAAGAATACAATACTTATAGAAAAACGTGTTAAAAGATATTTTTAGAAAATCATAGTAAACCGTGTCGAAAATAATTCGAACATAATAATCGGAAAAACGTGTTGAGAAGTAATTTAAAAAAGTTATTAAAAAATGACTTTCAAAAAATGAACTAAATAAAACCGTTCTATTAATTAAAAAAAGTAAAGGTTCACCGTTTTTTGTGAAAAATTGTAATTCAACGCCTATAGAAAATTGCGGACGCAACCCCTTAATCGGCTATCTGTGACTCGAATCGAGCAACAAAATAAAAATAAAAAACGACGTTTCGCTTGTTTGGTCTCCGCCATAACGCCAAAAAAAACATTGCGCTCGCTAAGGTGCGAAAAAGAACGAGAAAAACATATCGCACATCGCCCTACGCGTAAGCGCCCGTTCTCTCTCCAATTCGTTCTCTCTCACGGACTCATGGCGGCTCGCCTGGTAACGCGTTGCAGCTACAATGTTCGGCGTAGCTACGACCACCGCCCTCCCCCTGCCTCAAATACTTTCTCGGCGTTCGCGAAGCCAGCATGTAAACAAACAAAAATTCGTTCTTTGTTAACGCTTTTGGACGGTACCGTTTGAAAAATATACGGAAAAAAGAGCACTGCCCCTCTTAATTCCGCAACTGCTGGGCTTAAAATAGAAAAAACAAATTGGTCCATCCTGACGACTTGCTCGAAGATCACCGGAACATTATAACGAAGGTGTTATAGATTTCTAGAAATCAGGAATTCTAGAATAATTCTAGGTGTTATAGATTTCTAGAAATCAATCCTACAAATTTATTCTTCCGTTCCAATCTATCCGCTTGCCCTATCTTTTTTCGACTCTGGTGTGCTCTCGCTGTCTCTCTCTCACTCGCGCTCACTGCGGTGGCTCGACCCCACTCTACCCACGGGCCGTGCGTAGCGCGAGCCACGACGCCAGACACACACACACATACGCGCGCAGGGATGTACACACACACGCACGGACGCACTCGGCGCGACGGAGGGGGCGGGGGCACAGGCACGCACGGACCCACACCCGCACACGCGCGCACACTCGATACGTAACCCAACGGTCAAACCCCTTTATTCCATGATACCTCTGATGGGTTGATAATTCTCGTAACTGCTATCTCAGATGTACCTAATAGGAAAGAAAAGTAAAGCTATTTCATATAGTCAGAATGGTGTAGTGGTTAAAGCGTTAGGTAGTTAGGTAGTTGCGTAGCTTAGGTAGGTAGGTAGTCCCGTCGGTCGCAGGATCAAACCCCGTAGCTGCCACTTCGCGATAAACAAAGAAAATTTCTCAACGATTTTTTTTTTTTTTAATATATTTGTCGAATAATTCATTAAATATCACCGTATAAAGTCTTGACGCAAAAATGTTTACCCTGATAAAAATAATTAATTTTTATATTAATTACTTTGCGGTAGACGCGTAGTAGCGGCTATAGCAATGGGCCAAGACCGACCGCCACCGCTGGGGCAAGACCGACTGCCAGTGTCGGTCCCAAGTCATCATCCCAGCAGTTCTCCAATGCTGGGCCAACGAAGGTTGTCAGTATTGCACCAGCATTGGAGTGTGCGTTGCCATCAAAGGCCCAGCACTCGCCCGAGTTTCGAACCCTACATGGGACAATGAAAAATAAAGTAAAATCGATTATTAGATTGCCGTGTGGCGGAATCGAGTGACGATGCGTGTCATACCACGCGACTATCTCCCTGCAACGGCTTTCGAAACCCTCAGGAGTAATCAAGTCTCAGAATTATAAAAAAACAAATTTTAAAAACATAAAAAAATTGACAGAACAAAATATAATATATATGCTAATGAATGAAAACTCATTGGAATATTGGAAATATTGCGGTATATCGTGCCGGGGGATTGGCGACAGATCTTCCGGAAACCCCGAAGAATCCGAACCCGAGAATTCAAGAATACTTTTCAACTTTTAATTTCGATTGCGAGTTTCGTTCAGGGGCTCTCGGTGGATTTGCAATAAAGATGATTGGTACCAGACGTGAATCAATTCCGTATCGAATTTCGAAGTTCGAGGCTGGAATTTTGCCGGACTTTTGCGAATCGAACGAACGACGGAATAAGAACGTCTTGTGGCTTCGGGGTGGGGTTAAACGGAGTTTCTGGGTTGTACAGTATAATGTTATTACTTTCACATAGCTCACTCTTTGACGTTTGACTTACCGAGCTTCGTGACGTCGACCTGTTTATCCGTAATCGATGATGTTTGCTCGGATTGTAACGAAATCGACAGAGCGGTCAACAAGAGTGTCAATTATTTGTAGACCGGTCGATCACCGAGACACCAACCTTACACTATATCTATATACTTGATCGGCCGGATACCGCCGGCGGGAAACCCTCACGAGGGTCGTAGATATCCTTATTTCACTACCCTCGGCTACCCTCTGAATATATGTCTCTTTTACGAAGTCCACGAGATCCGCTCGCATCCCCTTCGAAAAGAAGATTGGATTTACGATGTTATACCCAAAGCGTGGAACCCCATAGTTTTATTTTCATCACTCCATCGGTGATAGACCGATGTATTTCGATTCTCGTGTTGGATTCTTCGTTAAGGGCTGAAATTCAATAACGGTTTCAATCGTTTGAAAAACTCGTCATGTATAGACACGTGGTAATCCTGCTGTAACAAGATCTCACCAAAATACATTGTAATTCAAACTCTGTTCTTAACTCGAACTTGTATTCATAACTAGCCGAAGTACCCAGCGTTGCGCGGGCTTTGCGCAGAGTCGAGATACTTCGGTGAGGAGAGCGAGGGTAGATTTATCTAAATCTCTAGTAGCCAGTGATTTTTCCCTTCGTACGAGAATTCTGCTTGAAAGGTAGGAAAAAGGGGATAGAGATATTTTTGAAATCTCACGTTAGCACTCATCTTCCTCTTATTTTGAACTTCAATTAAATTAAATTTCATCGCGCTCGGAATGAAAATGTAGATTTGCGTTGAAAATAATCCCGCAGACACGCCTCTTTACATGGATAAATTTTTGTATGAAATACATTGAGAGCATTTATGTTATTTAATCTTCAATCTCGCAAAACTGTGGATCTTGAAGTGATCCTATAAATTAATTTTTATAAAAAAGTTTTGATTCGAAGACTCGCATGATTGTTGAGAATCGCGGCCTGGGATGAATTCAACTACAGCCACATCGGATATTTCACATCAGACGAAAAGTTATGGTTCGGCCATATCGAGATGGTTATAGCAGTTCAAATACGTCGTGTGATACGCTTGTAGTTTCGTGATTCAATTTCTTGGAAATGGCCGTAAGCGGGTCAAGCTTCGACGCTCGGACGAGTCTTGGCATGATCGCAACTCGGTGGAAACTGTCATTAAATCTTAAGGTAAAAGTGTAGTTGGGGACGGAGGAACGGCCGAATGAAGCCAGAAGCGATTCGGGTGAAACACAGCGTCTGGCACGCTGCAACTAAACCGCAGCCAGTACATCGCGCGATATGAATCTCGTTACAGGAGTTGCAGTGCTTAATAGTGTCCTCACGAACGGCAAACTTGTAACTACCTCGAAACGACGAGAAGATAGCCACAATTAATCCAAGTAAAAGTTGGATGCGTGATAAACGTCCGGGAAAATCGATCGATGGGGCTTTACAATTCCTAATGGGTTTCCAAAACATCAATAACATAATAATTCTCTATTGAATCTCGATAAACGTGGCTCCATCGACGGTGTATGTCGGTTTTCGAACGAAAAATGGAGATGCATCGTAAAAAAATTCCAACGCTTAATAAATCGACAATTTTTCAAATATGCAGCCCACTTGTGGCTCTCAAAAGAACGATCGAAAAAATTAAATTCTATACTCAATATTCGATATTTCTGTTGCGAATACCTTGCGATTGTTATACAACGTGAACTGATTGAAACAATTAATGAATCAATCAGAGAACAACATTTTTGTCAATTATTTCGGTAATAAAAAATAGAAAACGCGACCGCTAGCTCAAAACATCAGAAATAGAGTCAGAAATCCTCACCGATTTCGGACTCGATTGAACGCAGTTGATCATGTGAGTCAATAAATAACAAATTCGGATGGTGCGCTTTGAAGCCCCACAAAGGGGGGTTTCGTTTACGGTTTACGGTGGTGGGTAAATATAACGCACGTCCCGATGCTACCGTAGAAGGTATGACGGGTTTTTGATCGATCTCGTGCGGGTTTTGATTGTACCGTTTAATCATAGAGATATTTCACGCGCGGGGGACGTTCGATGTGCTCGTTGCAATGCATTGGGGCGAATAGGTAGGCGGGAAGCCTCGGTATGCATTTGTGGATGCCACAAACACGTGGCACTAAGCGGTTCGCATGCCCAATTCACCAAAGCTCTCGCCAACAAAGCGCTATCCCGTGTGCGATAGAATACTTGAAAGTAAAATGCAATAAACTTTGCTGCGAATGAGTGCTCGTCGACCGGCGTGATTGAAATTAACTGAATGTTCCCAAAGGGCAGTTGAAAGGGTTCGCTGAATATCATAAAGCTCGCCAATGCGAAATTATTCAAAACCATTCGAATCCAATGAAGTGCATGTATGGCGCGAGGTATGTAAATTATTTCGTTCCAAAACCGATGCTCTCTGGCGAAATCGATATCGTGGACTGATGGACTTGATGGAATTATTGGTACGGAATAAATGAGGATTTGTCCGAAATTATCATCTAAACGAAATGAAACGAAAATCTTCGGTCACCGTCCGATGCTAAGCTTTGTGCTCTCATCTGTCGCCCACAAATCCTTCAATTTACGGTAATCATCCCTTAATTTGCTCGTATTCTCTCTAAACTCGACTCCATTTGATTCCTCTCCAAACTCCGAAAGCCCATAAATATTAATTTCCATCGTGACATAAAACTCTGCAAGTCCCGATGGCAGAAGAGATTGATTACCTTCAACGTCATCACAATTTTTGCCATGGTGTGAATGGTTCGAAAGTGGAACGCTTGTCACTGGTTAATTGTGGTGTGGCGGTCGCTACATCGGTTCGATCGGCACGTCACGCACGACGCGGTGCGGGTCAGTGTGTAGAATTTCGATTTGACGTGTAGTACCACACGCGCAGATATTACATTATCGGCGTCGCGCGAGGCCCGCAGAGAGGGCGACGAACAGGGGCGTCGTAGGGAGCGGAGGCTGCCGTGCGGGAAGGTAATGATAATTGATAATTATGTCGGCGAGCGAACGTGGGATGACGCGGTCACCCCCATCACCGCCTTAGAGGGTGGGCGATAATTTTCCGGTCAAATGAGTGGTCAGTAGGAGGAATTCCAGGCACGATTACGGCTTCTAATTAGCCGGGTCCCCTGTCGGGTTGCATAACGTCCCATACGCTCGTCTCCGACGACTCGGCTTTCTCATTCAAGCATCAACGAATTCGGTTTATATCAGTCCGATGACCGCACAATGCAGGACTCCTCCGACTACATTTAACGAAATTACATTTCTGCAGAACCAGTTAATGTAGCGAAGTGCAATGTGCGATCAAACACACGTGCGGTGCTCACACGAACGCCGTTCGCCCGTTTTTAACCGTCGAACAGTCGTACTTTTTTTGATTAAAATTGCTGTTGAATATCATTGATTATTCGATTATCTTGCGATGAAAATTATTATGTAACGCAATTGCGAACATTTCGGCGGCTTTTGACACTTGTTTCGCTGTTTAATGTGATTACCCATCGATGCTGCCAAGCGCGAGATATTCGATTATGTTTGTTGAAAGTTATCCGATGGAAATGGCGAATTTCATTCTGTCGGTTATTATCAGCTTCGCTCTACCCTTTTGATGATATTTGGTTATTCAAATTTAATTCAAACATTCACTCAAAATGTATTTCCATTGGTTATTACGCTTCTTTATAACTCATCGACAATATAATATCCTACTGCATTAATTGTCGAATTTCATTACCGAATCAATAACCATACGAGTGTAACGAAAAACAAATTGTTTCAAGTTCGTTGCATCCACGAAATTCAGAATTTCTTTATTTTCTCAATCTGTACTTCCATGAAACCAAAAACTCCGTAAAATATTTCTGCCATTAATTATTCCTCGGTTCGTCTGTTTCATTAGCCTTCGATCAATAACAGTTCTTCGAGCGTGAGGTTTCATCATAATTTGTCCCAAAACAACATTGTAAAATGCAAAATTTTGCTTTTTCGATATTAACGAATAACAAGTTATGCATCTCTAACGAGGTTTTCTGTACGTCACGGAAACATGAATTTTAAATAGGTTGGACACAGCGGCTGCGGTCCCACGACATGCCGGATCGAAAAAACAAAGAAAACCATTGTATCGGCAATCGCTCGAGTACCGATGATATTCATGCAATAACGCAGCGAAGGAAAGAGCCACCGCGCCGTTGCGCTAACACCGTATGCTAATTATCGTTACGTAACGCAAGTGTGTTTTCGTTTTATTTTAATTATTATGATCAGTCGAATATAAGCTTAAATAAACACAGCTGGCTTTTATTTTCGCAGCGAGGAGTAAACGACGAACGTAATAAGACCGTCGTTGCGAAACGTTTATCGTCTTCGTAACGTTCGATAACTGCACAAACTAAAAATATCCCGAACGGCTGCCGGTCGAAAATGTTTAATACCTTCCGAGAAGGACTTTCTCGATGAGCCCAGTAGATTAGTTATCCCGGGTGCGACGAAAGTGACGACTAAGCGAAATCAAAATCGATCGCTGAATCTATTTATGCAAATTCTTTGTAATAGAAATTTCGGCTCCATCCGCGTTCTCTCGTATCCGCACGGAATCTTCTAAGTCTCAGAAGAAGACGAAGATAAACGTGTTCCCACGGCTTCTCTCATTGGACACTGCTCGATTGCTCAATTCTTATTTCATCTCATCAATTCTGAATAATAGATTCGACGAATCGAATATATTCGGGGAAGATTGATTCTGATTCTCGACGAAGATTAACCGTCGAACGGCCATCGTCAGGTAGAACCCGAAATATGTATCTTTTCGTTCTCCGGTGGTCGAGGTCGTTCGAACCATTACACGTTTCGCGCCTCTCGCAAGAATCGCGGGCAAAGGGTTGGCTCGTTCATCGATGCAAGGAGGTGCGGCGATATTAACTGGGTGCGCCCCCTAACCTGGTTCGTAACAACGGCTCTTTCGTGTTTTTTTTTTGTTTTTTTTTTAAACGAAAATCACGGAGCAACGAAGCTCTTCCGCCACGATGGAATTAATAACACGGCAGACACTGAGTGAGTTTTGCCAAAAATCCACAGACTCGATCGGTTAACACGTATATTTAACATCGATGCGGGAGCCATCGATCGATAAAATAAGCGAACCGGAACGGCGGTGAACATTGCCGTAAATCCGTATGGGCTCGGTACGTTTAAAAGAGGTAAAATTATCGGATCGAATAGCGTTTGTTTGCCGCGTAGGTAAATTCTCCATCAGCGGCGACGACCCAATGGAGGATTCGGGTATCAAGGGGTCGCGTGAAAATGGTCGAGGGTCCATTTTTTACCAAAACGAATGTTTCGTACACTACGACAGATCGAAATACGCAAACGTAAAAATACCCGATAGCGAAAGTCCGTATCAACCCGCTTTTTGGAGAACAAACGGAATCCGCGAGATAAATTGCACTTGCACATTGGGTAAGAGAGAATGACGAATAGTTTGACTGATTATTACGGTAAGACGAATGAGGAGAATCGTCGAGCGCGGGGCTATTGCGTAATTTGCCAGTTATATCCTTTGGCTGGGTTTCCTGGGAAGCCCGAGCTTCGCTCGCAGACGGAACCCGATATTTTATATCTAGCTGGGTCGAGAACGACGTACAAGGCGGAAAGCAAACAGAAAAGATAATGGCCCATCATTACTCACACCTCAGCCTCGCCGGCGAACCTGTTGGAGTATTCGACCTTACGCTTACCTGAAAGAACAGAAAAATAATTGCGTTAGTTGGAACAAAGTCATCTGTATCGTCCGAGAAACAGTGAAACTCGACTTTACGAAAACCACCGAGGTACCCCTTTAAGATACGGCGATGAATACCGGCCTTACTGTGGGTCTACTATCGATACCATTGTCTCGATCTCAACGTGATAGGGTCTTTATCATAGTAAAATTGGACTCCCATTGCCGGAATATCGGTAAATTAAGAGTTTCTCACAAGCCGCCGACGATATCCGGTACACGGTATCACCAAATTATGCATAGGAGGAGGGGCTAAGTACAGGCAACAGAATATTTCGCAATTATGCTAAAAAACACTCTCAGCAACCGGTAGATGAAGACTAATTAGGGTGTTCCTGACTCATCATCGGCAACGCTCCCGAGTAGGATTTGACTCTTCTCGTGTATTCGGCAAAGTTCGGTTAATCGCTTCATCCCAAAACTCATCGTCTAATCAATCACAGTGTCAAACTTTCCAAGGACCCCGCTTATCCTCATCAAGAAATGGACACGAGCTCATCAGAGCGCCAGCGAGAAAGGGTTACCCGCAGAAACGCAGCAATTTATCTTTGCAATCAGCGAAGCGGTATCATTGGAAGGATATTTGAGGAAGATTTCCACCTAGGCAACCGACCAAACTCCCTCGCAATGCTCGGGGATCCACTGAGCGATTGTACATCTACAATTGTAGATTTATACGTATCCAGCTATGTGTATAAAACACACGGAGAAACATCCACAAACATATAGAAGTACGAAAGGTCTCCCTGGGGAATCCTCATGTTGACTGAAATCGTAGCTCGAATAGACAAGACGATCAGGAGCGTGCGGTCCTCGGACGGCGATCCATCTTCGTCGGTTTTCCAGCCGCCACTCGTGCCGGACTTGTGTTTCCCTTGTTTGTCTCCGGTCGCCGGATACCAATGGGACTGACCAACCAACGTGACGTATCTCGGTACACATGGTACCTTCACCGCACAAAAGTGCAGAAGAGCTTCGTGAACACAACCGAACCATACGCCGAGAATCGTCTTCAGCCACATTGTTTTCCTTTCTTTTCCTTCTCTCGTCCATTCCGAACGACCAACAAAACTTTTAGCTTCCCGCAGATTCTTACATCCGCGTTTGCGGACACTCGAAGATAAAAACAACAAGACTATCATCGCGCGCGCGACACGACGAGGTGGCCGAGAATTTTTCTCGACCCATAGTCCCCCGCGACTTTCGCCGGTTTCACACCTTCGACGTTTCTTCGCGTTGAATTACTCCCGTCGGTGTTCGTCTTCCGGTTTTTTCCACGAAAGTTGTTAGACAAACATTGACGATAACTCGTGTTGACGTAGGATCGTCAAAAACGAAATTTTCGACAATTCCGACACCGTTAATGAAGGTTTTAACGAGAGCCTCAATTCCAACTACGTTTGACTAGCTCACCAAAACGTATTTGTACATGCTCGCCACACCGTGTCTATGGTGCATAGTAACGGCTTTCGTAATTTGTAGGTTCAGAGAGCCGCTGTACGTTTGACCCTTGCGCGAGATCCCCGATTTGGATGTGCGGCACCTCTGGACAACGCTGAACTCGCACTATCGCATTACAGCTCGTACACTCTCGTGCTCCATCGTCCCGGACCTCGTTATTATACGCGCTTATGCGCCATCCTCTCCGCCATTCTGTCACGTGCCCGGTCACGATGCGTTTTACCGGGGAAAATAATACGTTACCAATGGCCGTGACTGTATCGACAATCAGCTTATGCGAATGAAGCGCCGGAGAGATGGTACTTTAGGTGTAATTTGTGCATCTGCATGCACGAATGATGGCCGACTATTGACCAGGAAACATAAATATACGAGAAATAGGATTCTGTATATTACGAATAAGTGAAACTACCTTCATATTTTCCGGACAAGTGGGGTTGCAGAGGTCGGCGGGGGTTGAAAAATGCAAATCGACAATGGATCCACATCGTTCGTTTAGTCATTCGGGCAAATCGTTTGCAAATGAATTAATTAAAGTTCTTGAATATTTCAAGCATCAACAATTAATCGGCTCCATGATTACTCAACATGTTAAAAATGTCGATCGGATGATTTGTTCCAAATATTCGGAAATCTGAAATTGAATGCCAAAACGGAATGTGCGAAACGTTAGTCGTGGATGCCACGTATTCTTGCACCAATACCGTATTCGTTCTCGATTCAATAAACGAACCGAGAATAGAGACGGGGGGGGGGGGGGGGGGGGGACTTAACACGAAGATCGAAATAGAACGAAGCACGACATACGGAATATCGTGTGTTCGCAGTGTGCCCTGCATCAATCACTTGGGAAATGGGTCGATCGATTCGTCGCACCGCTGTAGATAGTCCGTACGGTAGCAAAAGCGAGAGCCACAACCAGCGGCATCAGCCCAGAACACGTTTATACGGTAGGAAAGATACGATCGGCTTAGGCGTACAGCACCGGGTCTGACAGGAGTCTCGATTCCACACGAGGACCAACGCCGTATGCCAAAACGAGAGCGCGTATGTAAATGTACTTCTGTACGGGTTAACCGGCACAGTACGTGGAATATATATAGATTCAGCGAGAGGAAGAGGATATAGAAATCCAGAATCGGAGCAACGGAGATGGAAAATTCGAGATAGAGTCAAAGAGCTCTCGCGAATTCCAACGAAACCGTACTATCGGCCGACGCCGAATGTACAGCCCTTCGCATTCCCGGTGGACCCATCGGAACCCAGCAAAATCCGATACCTGCGTATCCGATCGCGCGGGATCTATCGATCCCCTCCTCCTCTCGACAAATTGAAAAATACCAGGCCCGTCGAAATTCTCCAAGTCTTTGAGAGGTCGTACGGTCTCGCCGATGAAACTTCATTCGGGTCTACGATGAAAAACCGCAAAAACTAATCTATTATTCAATCATCGTCGACGTATAACCGATCTTTCATGACCCCTCGTGTTCCCGGAGAAATAGAAATTACATTACGGTCCAAGATAAATGAAAACTACGAACTGCGGTCGTATGGATTTTCGAATAAAGAACTCGCAAGGCCAAAGCGTTTTCGGATCACGCAGTGGTGTATGACCGTATTGTGTTGGAACGAATGTTTCGTACAGCCTCACGAAGTTAGTGCTCGGTGGAAAATATAACACACGGGTACTCGAAAGGAAAAGACTCGCCCCATTTCCATTTCCGTCGCTCCGGTCCTCGCGTTTCAGTAAACACGCACTGAATCATGTTCTCGAGAGGGAGATGCGACGTCTCACCCGCTGAGATTCCACAATGGCACTGTTCTAGCGCGCTGTACACGTATCCTACAGCGCATACGGGATGCACATAAATATGCGATACCCGGGGTCGGGCAGGCAAGCGCTTGAGCCAAAGAGTTATCGGGCGTCGCGACGCTTTGTACAACCCACTGTATTTTTCACCAATGCGGTGGAACTTCGCGTGATCCCCCCGTGGTCGTCGGGACGCCGCACGAGGGACCGAAAATCGCGATGCTCCGAGCTCAAAGTACCGAATCCAATGCTCGGGTTCCACGCGAAATGGTGCAGCAGCTTCGAGATAAGCAAATGCGTTTCGGATAAGCAAATGAGAATCACAAAGCCCGCTCCTTCTCTTTTGTCCATTTTACGTGTCGTTGGCGATACACTAAGGAAACGGCAACTTGGAAGCAGCTCGGAAAATCATCAGAACGCGCGCGACCCGAAGATATTGCGAAAAGGTTGCACATATATGCATCCGTGCAGGGAGCCACCTTTTTATGGGTCGTTGAGGTTTATTGGGCGTTAGGCATGGACGTTGAATAAAAAAAAGCATTCAGCTTCAACGTATGCGTGGGATAAATATGAGAAACGGTTCTGTACTTTGAAATGAAAATAGGTCAATAACTGCACTCCACAACTCTACGTTTCCTAGCCGGGGGAAAGAGGGCTGTGCACTTGCACATTCTTGTACTTAACAGAAATATTGACAGCTGTAGTCGACTCGAAAAGTGATGTGCCCGACTGAACGAACGACTTTTGCGCCAGCCGGGAATACAAAAAAAAGAGAGTAAGGCAAACAAAACTTGTTCAGAAACAAGCCAATGCCCAGCGGAAAACACGAGGTAGCGATTGGGAGCACGCGGGCGTATCGTTCCACAAGGTTGGCCCTTGACGAGACACGTCGACGTCGTAGCCACCGGCAGTGGCAGCTCGGCGAATGCTTGCTCGTTCATGCATTCGTGCGAAGCCAGGCACCGCTGATTTAATTGGATACGTCACGTCATTGCCTCGGTGACGCAGGCTGGCGAACGGGCGAGCTTTGATTATTAGCGTACCTCAGGCTGTACAGTCGTATTGACAACCGGGGGGCTGTGGTTATCGCTATCGTGGCTTCTGCTGCCTCAACGTCATTCGAACTAACCAGCTTGATTAGCAAGACCCGTAGTTTCAGTGGAATTGGAAACGTCATCAAATTATGAGAAAACATCGTTGATTACAATTTTTAAGATCAAACCGTAGTCGTTTGATATGGAGAAGGGTTTGTAAATTTGATCCGGCTGACAACAGACTGGTCTTACTTATCTTTGCAACTACCTAAGTGACTTTGGACTAACGAAATAACTTCTGATTGCTGTTTTTGCGTGAGAATAGAATACCAGATATTTTGCCCAATCATTGTAGCAAATGATCCCCTCCCTCTCTACTCAGGAGCAGCCAAGAGGGTAGTATCTCCGACCGATGGAGCTTAACGTTAATAGTTTTGAAGAAAAGGTCGAATAAGTTTGATTCTTGTTCTGGAATATTCCTATTTTGCCGGGGGGTCGAGAGAATTCTCGATAAACGCGAACGGCACGAAGAGATTACAGAAGTGAAAGTCTTCTGCGGCCAAGCGAATATCCTGAACGAATTTGGAGTTAGTTAATGCGACTTTTACGTTTCGAAGCAAGAAGAGAATGATAACACACGATGGTCCGCTCTGAAGGTGTAGAGTTCCCTATCCGCCGGCAACTCTTTTAACCATTAAATGTGAACGAAAAGGTTTTCTCCGAATCGTTTCCTCGACCCTCCTGCAAAGAACTTTTGAGTTTGCAAAATCCCCGAACTGAAACAGTGGGGCCGGAATCGGGATGGCGCGATTCGTTTCGACCTACGAATTCCCG
This sequence comes from Sussaba pulchella, assembly GCA_963971145.1. NCBI lineage: Eukaryota > Metazoa > Arthropoda > Insecta > Hymenoptera > Ichneumonidae > Sussaba > Sussaba pulchella. The sequence continues at coordinate 5,580,691 of OZ020174.1, read as the reverse complement.
GTTATAAAATTGCAATGAAACTCAGCGGGTATGGAGTGCGGAGCCCGTGCTTGGTGCGCTGTACCGAGTCAAGAGTTACGATCGACTACACTGTAACTTATATCGCAATGCTTCTTTCAATTACGACTTGAATGCCGAATTCTCGGTCAACGGAGGTTATTTTATTCCACCGCGGATGCCCAAAAGTTTCATCGAAATGCACAGACATTTACCTCTCGGTTCTTTATTCGGCTGTTCGGCTGGTACCAAAGTTTATTGGATCGAAGTCAGGAGAAAGCGAAGGCTTGGTTTATTAAGTATGAATGTTATAAATATTTATTTCTGTATTGATCGCGAAATAATACGCCCTGAGGATCGATAGCTAACTTTAGTTCGAAGAATACGGCGAAATTGCCCCGAAGGCGTCCGGAAATGAAGGTCTGAATCCGAGCCCCGGTATATGTATACTCCTGGCTACCCGATGCTTATTATCTCCCCACTCAACAATTCAGTCCAACCTCCTCGAGAAAACCAATAAGTGAAACGAGGCAATAGTAATGACATAATCGCCAAGTAACTTACGCTACATGACTGTCTCGTCACAATATCGAGTTTCCGTTCAAGTCGGTGAAAAGTCTCGGGTGCGCTGAAGTATATATATCGCATTCCGGATATCCCGAATACATCGCATACGTCCGAACTTCTTAAACATCGCGACAAGTGCACGGGGATTATTGCAACGCGATGTGTTTCAACTTGTGGAGCTGAAGTTTCGCCGGTTTGGAGTCGGACGACTGGGTTATAAATATAGTTTTCACCGCACGACTACTCGCAGCCTCGATTCCTCGCTCGCGCTCTCCATCCGTGTTTCATGCGCCGAAAGTTAAGGCGATGCACGAAGGCCCCGACACGGTATACACTCAGCTGCGTTGTATGCACAGTACGGGGGCGCACGACGAGAAGCACCGAAGCCGGTGTTCCTCGGGCACGGCAAGTTAACCGAGCGACCTCGTTGCCACACGGCATATTCCGTCCAGATTGAATTCACCGAGGTGATCATCGCAAACTTCACAGACCTCGGATGCAACCAGCGACGATGCTGTATGAGACGGCACCATGTGCCAACCAACCGAGTCCCTCGCCCAAACGTCTTATCCCACGGCGAGCAACTCTTCGGCAACGGTCGTGCGAGTTTGGATCGCATAATTTCGGTGGAACACGCGACAGTTGAAACCAACCGAGTAACCGGAAATTCAGAGGCAGATGGGGTGAGAGAGAGAGAGAGAGAAAGAGAGAGTACGCTAACGCGGAAACTGGAACTAGAGAGTACCTAATGAGTACGGTACGGGAGGTGGTGGGCCAGTTATCATTGACGAAAGACTTAATAACAATAATGGGGTAAACACACCTGCGAAGAAGTTAGAACGCTTGGATATGAATTTTCCATATCCGCGGAAAATAGAGTAGCCCGGAGCACGATCTCTGGGGAACGCTTCGTTTTCCCTCGCGTGCTCCGGATACCAGGATGAATGAGGTGAACGCGAAGGCCGCAGTCTACCGCAACAACAAGCAAAGAACGATGGAACGGGAAGCAGGAAAACAATGCAAAGTACATGAGAAATTGAAGAAGACCATGGACACGAATAAATAGACCACGGACTGTCAAAGCTGAGTAATAATCTTCGGCTTCACGTTTCAGAGGAATCTCAACGGAACAACGCGAAGTAAGAAGCACCGGAGGGCTCCCGAAGCGTCGCAGCAGCCTCAGTGCTGCACCCAAACTATTTTTTCCTCGTGCTGCCTTCTACGCTATCTCTCCGGTCTAACTAGAGAGCATCCGCGTAACGGGGTTAACTACGCGGGCAAGAAGAACACTGCATTTTGATGCACCGACGCGACGAGGCAAAACTCGCGTGCACCGCTCGTTCGAAAGTCCTCGTTGCGCTCTTGATTCGCCAGCTCGCTCGCACGCGTCCACGGTTGAGTTACGCTGACGCTTTTGTTCGTAGTCCATGAATGCATGCCGCTGAGGAGTACAGCGGGAGTAGGCTCGTGGCCATACGAGCCGACGGTCTTTACGAGCACAAAGATTAACGCAGTCGCCGTCGCGTATTAACGGCTTTGTACCGTTATTACAAAACGAACGTTAAAGACGTGAAGGAACGATGATCGGCTTGCGATTACGACTCATCTAGAACGTCGGCCGTGAGGGGGCGCGTTAATGATCCATACCTGAGGATATTTTCTTCCTTGTGGTATTTGCAGGGATTCATACGTGAATATGTTTGTGTGATTCGAGCATGTATACCATTCGAAATAGGTTTGTAAAGCTGGAACGATGAGAGATTGTGGAAGAGGTCTAGACCGCGATAGGAAGCTAAACACTACTGTGCGCTGTGATTCGCGGCATTAAGATGCAAATGAACGATCTCGCATTACGGATGTAGCAGCATACATTCTGACGAGAGAGATGGATGGACGGATCCCCGCAACTGGCACACACAGCACACACCGGGCTGTTTCATTCAGCACCAACAAGATTTATCGACCTCTGCCTCGGCTCCGTTAACAATTCAACCGCTGTTACTCCAGCGGGGATAGATGATTGAGCGTCGTTGCAAAAAGTACGAAATGTTGGGACAATCAAGTTCCAACGTATTTTCATTATCGTGGAATGTTCATTTTTTATCTTTTTCAATCCTTTTTCCGAGACGGAAATGAGACGATGAACGTTGAATACATTAACGCGGGAAATAGCGACACACAATGAGCCACTTTTTATGAGTCTTTAGTACTTTTAATTGGACGAAAAGTGTTCGACTCTGATAAGTCGATGGAATACTTTTATTATGGAAGTAGTTGTGGAATCATTATGATGGCCTAGTTGATATGACTGCAACATTTACGATGAAATTTTAATAACTGCGCGAGTTTTGTCGCATGGGAAGATATATAATTGTTCGGAAACCTGTAAATTGTAAATAAAAATCGACCTTTTCCCGAACGAAAATTGGATAGTTATTTGCTATTTTCCCACTTCTATATAGGTAGGTCAGGATTTCCGACTGAATTTCCATAAATTTTGTGTAAATGATTCATGAAAAAATCACGAAAGCCCATCGTCTCCCAGTCTCGTTCGTGTCCAAGTCGTATTAATGCTTTCATCCGAAGACTATGAAATTTAGCGGAATCGCAGCGAGGAAAAAGTATAAAAATGCGATTGTTCGCGATAGATCTTAATTCTGTCACAGCAGTGTGACGCCGGAAAAATTCGTTACGCTTGGAAAAGTCGACGCCGAGGCGCCGGAGCGACTCGTAATTGCTCGGGAAAGCTTGATAAATTGCCGAATGAAAAAATTCGCTCCAAGCGAAAAGACATCGGACTTACGAAGGAACAATTAACGAGCGCGATCGATGAGCAAACCCGGAATTGCGGATACAAGAACGCCCAACGTCACAATTAACCCGCGAAGCGGCGCACTGGTGGCCGTCGAGAGAATTGCCGCGTGTTTCGCGTTTTGAGATAGTTCAATAAAGCCCATTTCGCATAATACCATATATGCATATGCTAACGCTGCGAAATTGAAACGTTGAACGAGCGAACGAAGAATGTACAAGAGCTTAACTCATTGTCGATTCACGACGAGTCGAGCGAGGGAGATATATTTTTATTTATGATTCACGAGAGTTTCGATAATTAAGATATCAATGAGATGATACTATTTCTTTCGTAACTGCGCGTAAGTTTGATTATCAACCGCAATGTTAAGATGTTTAATCTCAAATTGTAATTAATTCATCCTAACACAAAACTTACGAACGCGATTTTGTTTCAGAAAGCTCGTCAAAACTCCACGACGAGACAACTTCGCGGCGCCGATGTGATAACCCCGACGTTAAAACGGATCGTACCCATCTCGTAATCGGTTTGTAATCCGATAGTTTCATCGTTATCCGTCAGACATCTGCCTTAATGACGCTAACAAATTGTGCAACGCGACATCCCGATCCAAACGGATTTTCCCACATTCTCATTCCCCAAGCATTGGACCGATTACATCGCCCACGAGATATCTCCCTCGCGTGAAATGTATTCAATCGATTAATTCATTATCCAACGGTCGACGTACGAATTTCTCTTGCCTAATGCGATATGGAACAGCGTGGAAGAGACGCGACGTATGCGTAATAGCCGCAACAACCGTGGAACATTATTGCGAGTACGTGTGTGTTACGGCACAGAGTCGCGCGCGACGAGACTTTCCCCGACGGAATCAGCGAACCAAGGCGACGATGAGTGCATGAGCGCGAGTCGGCTTGCCGCGATCGTCCGACCGACCGACTGAGCGCGATGCACCGTCTGCCACGATCGTCGGACCGACCGGACCCCGCGACGGCACCCCGAGTACGGTGTACTTCGTGCGTATGTACTCGTACAGTACATACGTCCGTTGATTCGGCTCGCCGGCGACGAGTTACCGTCGTGCAATGAGCTATACATGCATCAAGGCTCGCGCCGGGGTTCATCCGTACCGCTGCGAAACACTCGAACGAATCGCTGCTAACACATATACAAACGATAGCCGTGTACCTACATCATTGCTCACGCTGCCTATGTGCACCGGCGCGTTAAACTTGCCGTCGTAATGACACGCATGTGCCACCGTGCACTTTCCCCCACGGTTTTTACACAACCCCGTAATATACCATAACGAAAAAATTTCTCTTCACCTTTTTAGGACATGCAATTCGAGCCTAAGCTCCGTGAGATGAAAGAAAGAGAAAAGAAGAATCAACGTCTTCGTGACTGTGTGCGGCGATATGGCGTTGAGATCTCTTCCGGATTTGCAGAAACGATAGACATTACACAGTGAATCGGCGAATCTGTTTCGAGCTCGTCCCGGCTATACTTCTGTAATATGGCTCTTCGCTTCCGCGATGCAACCCATGTGCATCGAATCACACGACGACACGGCATTTGCGACTCATCTCTAATTTTTTTTCTCTTTACTCGTAAAAATCGTTGGGATCATTACGAATTACCGCCACGGGAATTGTATCGCTCGGAAATATGATCATTCGTTTTTAGCCAATGAACATAATTTCATAGAGCCGATTGCGCAAAGGATATCGAATTGTTTGACGTTGATGTCCTCAAAATTCCATCAAACAAGTCCATTCGAATGATTCGCCGAAATCAATAATCCAACTGCAAAAAAACAACGAAAAATAAACCCATGGAAATTGTGTCAAATAAATAATGCAGAAAACATACTCGTTATTCACCGTCCACAATATACATTGTGACGGGGGTACGATTCAATACCCGTCTACATCTCCTCACGTACACAATCGCAATTGTAAGTGCCACTGCCGCTAATGGCAATTCACCTCATTTTTAACGAGTTTATTGGACTCGTGTGAAAACACACGCCGTAGCGACTTCCCCGCTCATCACGAAAAGGAAAACTGCGTTTGTATATCCATGTGCACCGGAGTTACCTCCATTGGCATGTACAATGGCAAAGGAGTGCTTCGTAAACACGAGTTCGGTACGGAGTCGCGAATAGCTAGCTAGCGTTGGCTTTGGCTAGCACGCGCGCGTCAACAGTTTGAATTGCGCGTCTATCGCTCGAGCCACATAAAGGACCAGCGTGTATCCACACTAGCGCGCTATAGCGACGCGGCATGGTTAATGCCATCGCAATGTGTGCAATCAAGCTCGAGGCTCATGATTTTGCATACGCTCTCACACTCGTGGAACATCTAGAGATAATTTAAATCCAGGATAGAACGCGCGAAGCAACTCGCGCTCTCGACGAGTCTCGACGCGGGATGAAGGTGAGGAACCACGTCGTGTGTCTGTGTGTGTGTGTGTGTGTGTGTGTGTGTGTGTGTGTGTGTGTGTGTGTGAGAGAGAGAGAGAGAGCGAGAAACCTCACTCTCTCGCGTGAAACGTCTATCTACGTATGTGCAGATACGAAGAGATGAGCTCTAGCTCTCGGGCGCGGGGCCCCCGCAATTTGCGACTGTGTTGCATCTCCGGGCCATTTCCGCGCAATCTCGTGCCAGCTAATTGGGTTGCCTGGGAGAGTTACTCGCCGGTGACTTACCCCACTCAGATCTCCGGTTCTTCACGGATGACGGAAATTCACGGATCGAAGGTTCGGTACGGACGCTTGCGATTCGCGAAAATAACACGGGAAAACAGAAAAACATTGCGAAACTACAACAGACAATCAGTGTAGATCTCGAGTTGAATTTGATGAGCAAGCAAGTGGATTGACTATCAGTTCGATGAGGCTGGCGAAATAAGAAAAATCACATTGAAAATACGATTATTTACGTGTAAAACGTCGAATTGTGCGACGGAATATCCACTCGAATTTTCATGGAATAAAAAAATCGTAAAGCCAATCATTTCGTACGTTTGGGAAAATAAATTTCGGAAATTGGGCCGCGCACTCTCAGGACTCTCAGGAATAAAAAGTGTCCCGGTGGAGCTTTCAATCAATGGTGCATTGACAACCACCGACCTGATTTCCGTCAGTGAGAAGTCGAAAATAAAAGTATTCGCGCAATATCCCGCTATTTCGCAACGACGACCGTACAATAATGTAATTTAATCCACGAGTAGCGAGAGCCTTCACCCTTGACTCGGCGAATCTTATCATGGCGATATAATAAATTGACGGTACTCATAAATTCCATTGAATCGAAGTAATTGAATGAGATGGCAAGTGCCGGACCGAAACGGGGACGGCCGGGGGTGGGTGGGGATTCTGGGCGTTGCGACACGCGATAGCGATAGACATTCTCAGGCTTGTCAGAATGGACGACGTCTTCGGTTATTGCTTGCTGTCTCTCTCACTCTCGCACACCCGTACCGTCATATAAATAGATCGTCCATCCGGGCTCCCCCACCGAACTTCCGCCCCGTTCCGGGGGATTGAAAATTTTTCCCTCGCCCACACTCGACCCCTTATCGGTCTTCCCACTAGGCACCGGCTAAAGTTGTGGCTCTCAACGTCCGGAAAAGAAACGTCGGCACGTCTTTCCTCGTCCCTTGCTTCGCTACGCCCCAACTTTTTTTCTTCTTCTACTCCCCGCTTCTTCTTATCCCTCATCTCGTTCGAGGAACAAATTTCGCAACTTCTCGGTGTACATGATCATACCCCGTGGCCGACAGCTGACGCTCTTATATTACACGCCGTACGTCCAATTATGAGTTGCCGTACGCGGAATAACAGCCCGTGCCACGGTTCACGTTCCCCATGGAAAATAAGGATGTGACAAAGTACTTTTATTTTCCCATATCTTAAAATTTACGCGTTATGTATGTGCACAGGAGCCGGTTATGTATTAAAAATTCGTGCGAATTGACAGTCCACAGTATATTTGCCGATTAAATATTTTTCCATATACTTATGTGGATCAAATACAGCACGCTTGTGTCAAACATTTATGAACATACTTGGCAAGTATAAGAAGGTTCATGATTCTTTATTACAAAATGCATGCCATATAGAAAATAGACGCCATATAGAAAAAGAAATCAGCGTGCATTCATTGGAAACACGCGCCATACGGTGCGACAGTAACGCGATTCTTGATACATCATAATTGGATCGTGTCTTCCCTTCTGCCATTTATTTTTTCGCTACGCACCCCTCGGATATCATAGTGCACAATGTTGTATGTCGTTTGATACATTGACTCGATGAACAGTCGCTGAGAAGGGCGAGAGGTGAGGGGCTTTTACGATGTACATCAACCGTGCATTACGCGAGTTGATGAGGCGATGTTAATTATTCAGAGCAACTGGGGGAAGCCTTCACGCCCGCTCGATACACAGCAACAGCGGGGGCTGTCGGTATTGAAGGGTGGAATGGATACGCTGCCGATTTGGTCATGCTTTGAGCGGCATGACCGTTTCCCAGGATTGTAATCGCAAAGCAATTGTGATACACACGATCGTGAAAATACGCTCCTCTCTCAAACGTTCGAACGATTCGGTTCCAACGCAGAAATAGCCAATCTGCGCCTCTGTAATCTCGGCAAAATAATCAATTATAAAATAACCGTTGAACCGTGGAAGACCGGAAACGATCCACAGTCGCTTCCCATCCCAACGGCAGCGCATCAGAACCGAGGAAACGTCGAGTGCACGTAAATCAACTGGAAATCAAATGATAATCCACGGTGCCTCGGTGCACAATGCAGATGGAATATCGCTTCCGGAAACACAACCGGCCCTTCCTGCGAGAGTAATCGTTGTTGTATCGTCAATAACAGCGCAACGATCATTTGTAATAGACCGTAAAGTCAATTTGACGATCAAAGTGATTGGACAACCGAACGACGGTACGGAAATGCGCGGATATAACGTTGTGTGCAGATGCTGAGTCGGGAAAGAAGACTGTTCCGTGTATCCGAGAGTGATACCGCCCTTTCTGTTTCGCAGAGGCCACCGGGGCGTAATGGGCTGGCGGTAAATAGTACAATGATTGTAGAAGAACGTTTTTAAAAAAACATGATAGCTCGTAATTGTTCCACACATCGTGATTCCAGGATTTCAATTTATTTCACATGCTCGACGCAAAGGAAAAAATCCCCCCAGAAATAAGAACAAAAATATTGCACGAGCAAACAATCTAACCATTGTATCGGTGATTATCCAGAAACGACTGACACAGCCGAGTTGAGTCGAAACATCTCCAACCGACCCCGGTGTAACAACCACATCTACGGCACAAGTATTCTTCCTTGAAGCAAAACCAACTGGCGCAACGTCTGCTTCGATATATACATAGGCGTGCAGTAACTTATCCCGATTTACCTTTAATTGGGAATACATCGTGTACTTTATCGTAAGCCACGGCGTGGCGTACCTGTAATTTAGTGGTATTACTCTGGTATGCGAGGCCAAGTGCTCCCGGTTCAATCAATGTCCGTTGGCCCGTGCCAGCTAACCCCTCCGCCCCTCCCTCTTCCTGAGCACCCGCAGTTTTCTATCTCTCGCGGGCTGTACGTCCGTTTTCCACCACGAGATGTACTACCCACTAACTATGTCGTGGTTTGCTTGTCGACTCGTCTGTTGACCACTTCTCGGCGAAACGACGAACCTCACCGTTTCGCCGCATTGGCGCGGCACACCGTGAAATCGGTTGCGTGAGCTCGATACTCACGGGAAACCCAGAAACAAGACGGTTCGAGTTACTGTGCATCCAACTTCGAGGATATACATATATATATGTTCGTTCATGTCCGTGTGTGTGTGTGTGTGTGTGTGTGTGTGTGTGTGTGTGTGTGTGTGTGTGTGTGTGTGTGTGTGTGTGTGTGTGTGTGTGTGTGTGTGTGTGTGTAGTATTACGCCGCAGCATATTTCAGTTGTGTGGTTTAGCCGTGCTTCTGCAGAACCTCCTGGCCTCCCGTCGCTCTCCATCCGCCACTGCTGAGATGCAAACCACTCAATTATAGCACCGCCCGAGGGCTCGGATCAGAACCTACCAACTCTGCCTCGGACCCCGAGGCCATGCGTCGAGATCTTCTCGTTGCGCAGCAGTCGGAGGCAGCCCTCGATCTCGTTTCGTTCAACCCCGGCCGAAGCCTTCCGTCTCGCTGGCTATTATATATCATACCTCCGGCATATATATATCCACGTGGCGCGAGCGTGACGCGTGTTCGCCAATGCCGCCTTTGAAAGGTTTCACGCCACCTCCCCCTGCCGAGCTTTCGCTCTCAATTTTCATCTACCTTCGTGTACGTCTTTGTTCTCCACTGGACACAATTCGGCGTCGATTTCGTGCTAACTGTGGTGAACCCAATCCCATTCATCGACGCAATTGCAATACCGTCGTTTCAATGGAGAAGTTTCAATACTCGTGAGGTCGTATGAATACATGAATATCGTTGCAGAATCAACGGACCGATTTCCGAAATAGAAAATTGATGAAGTAACGATAGAAAATATTCATACGCATGGTTTCGGATAATATGGGTGTATCGATTCGAATCTATACACCCCATGAGTTCAGCTTTGCCTGGAGAAATAGGCGGACCATTCGTGTGAGATATTGATGTAATATTTTGTTCGATGCGAATTAAAGGTCGGCCCATTTGGAGACACGCATCGAGGGCGGTTATCGGTATCCGGAGGGCAATCGCGGAAGCTCTGCGAAGAGTGAGAGAGAGATGAGAGAAAGCGATTTCAACGACAGGCGTAATCCCAGCGTGAGAGCAGAAGCTCCGTGGTTCGCGAGGTTGGCTTCCGGTGACCTGTGGCTAACGTCATGAGTCAGGCTGGGCGTTCAGGAAATTGAGCCATCCAGTCTGCGACGTCACACTGATGCCCGTGAATAGCAGAGGTCGTTCGTATATGGATGTAGGAAACACGAGAGAGAATGGGATTCGATCGTCGTGGTCGTCCTTCGTCGCTCGTAGGAGTCGTTCCCGGACGCCGCCCTTCCTCCCGCTCCGCACAGCTTCTCTTTTTATTAAAGCTCAAGGCGCTTTTCAGCTACTCCCTCATTCCGTGCTCTTTCCGGCCCTTCTCTTATTCGTCTCGCCGAATGTCTGTGCAAACCAGCACGTTGACGTACGGCTTTGCTCAAAAGGGGCGGGATGGCGAGAGGATTGACGGTACTTCCCCAAAAAGACCAAAAATAAATAAAAAAACTAACACAGCTCGCAATCGAAACCCAAGTGACGACGTAGCATTGAAGACGGTGAAACATTCCGGTTGGAAGGCAATATAGAAACGGTGGAAATGAAAGAATCCTGGAAAAGTTACGAACTCTTGGAAAAATATAGCCACGTAAATTTTTATATAGTCGCATATTGTACGGCGATCATGAATTTGTTGCAACTTTTCGATTTGCGTTCTTTCTATCAACGATTTATTTACTCTACCGATAAAATACAGCGAGTTTGGTGATTCAACGTATTGTAACCCGGCAAATTTTATCTCAGCAATACAGCGACCTTCTAAAATAAATCATTTCAAACCCTTGAATCATGGCAACCCAATACAATGAGCATCGAAGTACAGTCTTGAATTATCGAAATTTCGAAAATTCGGTCAATGGTCAATGCCGATATTCAATCGGGCTTTTATTTCCGGTGTTTACTTTTTCAACGTCGAGGAATGAGAAATAAAAGGTTCGCAAAGGCGCAGGGATCGAAGCAGAAAACGGCGAGAAAGCGGGGAAGAGAAAGGGAGAGAGGGAGGAAACGTTATAACGCCGAGAGTACACTGGCGTGGATCGTGGAAAATGAAAGCGGTATAATAATAAAGTGCGGAGAAAAGGCGAAGAGTCGTTACGAAGCCCGGAATTTCCGGAGGCCAGAAGCGTCAAGTCGAGCTCGGGAATTCGAGCCCGGTGCGCGCCACAGTGAGAATCCCGAGTTACCCAGTTAAAAGGTTAATATGAGAGAGTCGTAGCTATGAATTCGTGAAACGAAACTATATCCCGAAGCCGGTGTTGGTCTCGACCCGCTCGTTCGCTCGCTCTTTTCCTCGAGACTTCTAACCTGAATGCGACGTACACACGCACGCTCACACACACATACACACGCGTCTGAGCATACCAGGCATAACGTACTCGCCATTCAGTCGAGCAATCCTGGCATTTTACTTTGCACAGTGCCACACATGCGGGTTACGCGATACGGCAAGTGTTCACTGCGGTTATATGCCACCCGGTATATAACGCTTTTGTCATGCATGCATGACACTATCGCCCGGATCCTCGAGCCCTCTTTCCGTCGGCGTATCGTTCCTCGAGTGCTCTTTGAGCAATCGTCAAGCTCGCGAGGCGAATAAACGGTTCTACTGTGCACTCGCTTCATCCAAGTATAGATATACGGGTTCTCTCGTGTACCGCGAAGCTGTGACGCCGTGTCACTACAAACGTTCTTCCGCAATGTGCTCGACGTGCACTTCAGCAATATAAAAAAAAAAAAAACAATTTAATTTCCCATCAGGTGGATTGGGTTAGCTCGTAAGTTGATTTCATTACATTTAGTGACTGATCAAAGTTTGCTAAGTCTCGCTTGAGGTTAGATGGGGTTAAGGTAATGGACTACATCGCCCAGGGCGAAGGTGACAGCACTATCGGCGCTCGCTGCGGAGCGAGAGAGAAGGAGGAAGCGTTTGTAGTCCATCGTCTTAAGCTCGCGATAAAGTTGAACCCGGATTCATCGAGTTTAGAGTACGATCGAAACTTATTCAAGTTGTTCGTTGAAGTTTCTTTCTGGAAAAATGTATTTAGTTCGCTTCGACCGAACAGTTCGTCGTCGGTGCGTTCCGCTCCGGTCTCCGCCGGAGATCCTTCGTCGTTGCGGAATCACGTCGAGATTAAGAATCTACACGTAGATCAGAAGCGATGCCGCTTCCGCTTCTGGAAATACCTTCCCGACTTGTCAACCAATGACCTTAAACGGTGACAACGAGCTGACGACGAGGCGACAACGCGATATCGCTCGTATAGCTGTAACGTGTATCCACACGAGATTCCGGAATATGCGGAGCGCAGCGGAGAAACTCACCGTGAAATGTCTGGAACCGGATGGCTCAACGACTTTGAGCTCTCGCGAAGATTCAAGACTGGTTGATCCTTGCCGCGGGTGAATCTACCGCGTCTCGACACTTCGCGGGTGCAACGTGCAACTGCGAGGCGCGAGATAGCGAGCACGAACGCGTGTAACGCAAGGACGAACGGCACAAGTTATAACTGCCTGAGTTGTGCGAGATTTGTCGACGGGATTCGCGCGTTTTATCCGAACGCCCCGGGAGCATCTCCTAATCCGTGAGACGACTACGACGACGACAACTACGACGACTACGACGACGACGGAATATAATGTACTCTCTTGCATTCGAACGCACGACAAATATCGCTTATCGCTTGATCTCACGCGGATTTCACGTACGTCTAGCCTCCTAACTCGCATCCGGCAACAAACGAGATGACCCACTTTCCGCGTGACTCCAATCTTGCATCCTCGGATGGCTCGACGTTTGAATAATTCAAACGAATAGCTACTTTGTGTATATAATGACTACTGTCGGTGGTATAAGAAAGCGATAAACTTATTCATATAACATTCAAAAGTAAAACCTCAATAATAGTTGGAAAAAAGTCCAACTTTAATATTCACAAATCAAATTGACCAGAAAGTTAATCTTGCACCACGTATTACAATTTGCCCCGGGTGATTGAAATAAATTTTCAATAAATCTAAATCCATCGGTTATGGTAATAATCGAAGTTTTAATCAATTGCACGAATAATTCTGATTTTATTTTATTTGTTTGTTTAGTTTAGATTCAATCTCTTTCGCACTAATCGTCTGACCGCGGTTTCATCCAATGCGATTCACCTAGCAGCATTAACCGGTAATGTTTTTCCTTTCCCTTTTTTTCTTCAACTTTCCGAGTACCGCCGCGCGTTCGCGTGCGCCACTTCCGCCCTTCTACGTCGCAATTTTCTGCGCTTCTACGCAATTGTGGATGGCGCGTCGTTACTCTCGACTCGTTCGTTTGGCGCGTGTGTGCGCGCCCGTTCTCTCACAACTAGCAATTTCTCACTGTTAGACAGAGCCTCATCCATGAGCGACGATGGCGATGGTACTTCGGCCCGTCGCCAAGCAGCAGCCCGCCTCACGTTCCGTCCCAGTTCGGACGGCGTGTGGAAATCCGCAGTGGGCCACTAAGTGGAACGGGCGGACTCGACGGCCGCGGCGGAACGGGAAATTTGCAATGTCCCGTGCACCTGCGGCACAACCGCCAGGGCTGTTGAGGTTTTGCTTACTCCTAATCATGCGTCGAGGACGCGTCTGCGTTTCGTCTTGCCCATCACGCCTACTTCCACCGCAGGATTTTTAACTACCCAGTGACCGAAGTTTTTCTCTTCTCTTCATCATTTTTCCATCATCCATTCCGGTTGACGAGAAAATTTATTTTCTGTAATTTATTTATTGTAATTTTTCAATTTGTACTCATCGAACGTATCTGCTTGAAAGAAAAAAATCGAACTACAAACTGAGGTGCATTTTATTCCTTGCGAATTATTTTTATGTTCGGTTGGATAATTTTCATTGATAATTCCTCGGCTTCGTTTATAATTTCGCGTCGCCACTTTAAATAAACGTGCCGGATTGATGAGGCACGTGACATTGCGACTCGAATCATCGAGTGCGTATCACGCGGCCCAAGCGGAGCAGAACCAGTAACTCTCCTGATTAATTAATGCGTTGCCCTACATCGCAAATCCAAGCAATTATTTTCCAAATTCGTTAAATTTTCTGTGTAAATAAATCGTCAGTGACGCAATAAAGAATTTTACTCGTTTCGATCTCGCACACGCTAAGTCGACTCGTTCGGCTCGCTCGGAATCAGCTATCGCATATATCCACGAGATTCCTAGCACTCCTCGACCCGGCTCATCGTCGAGGAAGTCGCGCAAGCCGGTCGGTCAGTCATCCACCCCGACTAGAACCTTCCTTTCATACTCATTCGCGTCTCTCATCGTCGCAACAACAATAATTACAGCTTTAAAACCAACGAGTCATTACCACAGACTCGTATCGTCACATTTTTCAACGTTCCCGACGATTCTCTGCTTTCGCGGTCGCGAGGATTCAAAACTACATTCATCCCAAAGCCGCGCGAGAAAGATTTTCACGTTTCTCACAAAAGAGTGAGATGATGGAAATAAAAATTTACGAAATAAGGAATAAATAACGTACCGGATCTGTTGCAATTATGCGTCAAGGACACGGGCTACGATAAAATGGAGGCAATCAGGGTGGCTAGACTGTAATTTTCTCACCCGTGGAATGTCGAGGGTTGATAAAATACCGTAGCAGCGACGCACCACGGTTCAGATCAATAACACGAGCGACCCACCCCCTTGCAGAAAATTAATTAATCTCCCGGTCGCATGGACCGACAGTGCTGCTACGGCTGCTGCTGCTACTGCTGGTGTTGCTGCCGGTGCTGCTGATGGTGCGTGTGTGATCGTCGGAAAATTAATTAATATACGTATAGGCAATCAAGACTCTCGTAACTTTCTTTCATAATATTATACGTCGACTATTTGTTTTACCCGGGTTTTCCGCATACCCGGCTCGACGCGAGACGAAACCCGCGCTCGTATGCCGGCTCTCGGACGGATTCGCCTGCTGACACAACACAGGTGCATCGATCTTACCGACGATGAAACGTGACCGGAGCCGCGGCTCCGCGATACACGCACCGACAAACACGCTGGCTGGAAAATCCAGTAGCGAACGGTGTTACATATATGGGCACATATGTATATATGTGCGCCATTATTATCGCGAACGATCGGCAAAATGCCAGAAATGCTTGAACCCGCTTCCGTCACTTACACTTCGATGACCGTATGGCAACGATTGACCGGCACAGACGCAACGGGGTTGATAAACGAATGAAAATAATGACACTCGTCGGCAAAGTTATTTTCCGGATTAGTGATCCGAGCGAAATAGCTATAACGTATTATTTCGACCAATAATCGGGGTTATGTGATTCCAACAGATCCGCTACGTTTAGAATAATCTTTTTTTGTTCATTGTTCGGACGGTGGGAGAATCGAGAAAGGAAAAAATATAGTCGTTGCCTTTGAATTTTTAGATTTTGAAAAGTCAATACTCGAATATTGAAAAAAAGAAACGAAAAAAAATATAAAACAATTTGTGGCACTCGTTATTTGTTAAGCAATGCCATCACCGAGTACTCATTAACGTGTTTCTACCGAGCACTGAGCACGCAACAGCAACGTAATTGTTGCGCGGTTACTGTATTTCGAATTACCCAACGTTTTTAAAAACTTCGTGGACATAACACGTTGCATAACTTCGTTCAACTGGCGAAAAAAAACGCACACACACATAGAACAAAAATTACAATGTAGCTACGTACATCCTAACTTCCCGAAGTATCCTTATATTCGGCTGGTGCAAAATTGCGAAAATTCTCCCCCCCCCCCCCCCCCCCCCCCGGCCCTCACACGTTCATTAATTGCTACAAAGCGTTGCCAAATCTCAATGAGGAAAAAAAATGTTAATAAGCACCAACAGCTCGACACATCGCAACTTTCGGTAGCCGCGCTCGAGAGATTAAACAATCTCCGTCCCCTAGCGTCAAAAATGAAACAAATAATCCATCGAGAAACTCGAGTGCGATGATAACATAAATTGTGCAACGGGTATCGGTATTGTTTCGAAAGCTCAGACGGTAATATCTGCTTGGGCGGTGTATTGAGTAGAAATGAAAAATCATTGGATGAGCGAGTCACCGGCGGATCGATCATTCAACGTCAGTTTGTTCGTCGCGCAAAGCTCCGACGGGTTTTCCCGCAGAAATTGTGCCTTGTATTATCGCATCCGTACCAGAGCGAGGGATCTCGAACGTTATCAATGATATAACGCTCGGTTGTAACAGTATATATTCACGCTAGTGTGAATATATTATTAACTGCAGACCGTAACTGTGGAAGAAACAATGTTTCAATGAACCAAAATCCGCTAGACCGAAAGACTCGGAGGATCGAGAGCTTGTAGTTTCCCAAATTAGATAATTCCACGGTAAGACCCTGCGCCGCGCAGATAATCCCTCATGATGGAGTACACGCGACTCCCGAGACTCGTGATATTGTTTCCATTATGGATCGGTGGACTTCTCATCATCGTCGTATCTCCGTTCTGTCAGAATCCTTTCGAGCGGGAACGAACGTCTGCACGCAGAACCTTCTCAGGCTGTCACGGTAGCGGTTATCGCTTGTTTGCACAGAGAAATAACATTTGCGAGAAAAAAACACGTGCTTGTGTGAGTGTGTGTATGTACGACGTTGCGAAAACGAAGAATTTCGCGATATTTTCGCGTTTTACGATTTTCCAATATTTATTTATTATAATAATTGTTATTATTATTTAGCCACAGGCTCGAGTTTCATTCATGAACCGATCCTTGCGTCTACCGTTGCCTGTTCTTTTTTTCTTCGATCTTCCATCGTACTTTCATTCGTGCTTCGTGAAGAGAAGAACTTAAAAACTGACCGACACTTAATCGAATTGTTTCGAATATTTATGAAAGTCGATGTTTCGTTCCGGGAATGCCTCGTTTCATCCGCAAAATTGATATTATTTTCAACTCTTTCGTTTCGTTAAATAATTCGCCGGCGTGTTCTTTGGTTCTTGGTCCGAATGTTCAGCCGCATGATGTAAGAACCGTGTTTTATTCGACAGAACAATTGTGGCGACAAACAACGGGTTGCCGTGATTGCAGCCATCTCTCTCGCACTCACCGATGTAGTCCCTCACCTTAACTCTTTCCGTCATAAAATTGACGAAGGTTCGGCATGCTTCCTTCATTTTGTCGTCATGATACCACAGTTTAATTACAGCGCTTATCGTACTATTTTTAGTCGTGCAATAAAATTTTGCGATATGACTTGCATATATTGCCCGGAAAATTTTTATGGGATTTAAATCGAACGAGTTTCCAGGTCATTCTAAAACTGTGATACATTTGCTCGCTATAATTCCCTTGACTCTTTTTGATACGTGACAAGGAGCGAGATCTTGCTGAAAACCGCCATCATTACAGGAATAGCGCCTTTTCATCTCGGGTAGCATGCACCTATTCAAAGTATCTATTCAAAGTATGTGTTGGTCCGACTTCATCATTCCGATTACAGGCACCAGAGCTCCGGTGCCATAAAATAATTAACAGCACCACAACATTTTCTGGAGTACGTGTTGCACTCAGTGGGCCGGAGAAATATTTGTTCCAATTAATTTTCACAGCACTGCAACTTCAGACTCAAAGACTGCATAGCCAACATATGATTAGCAAACATGTGTAGTTAAAAACGAAAACTCGGAAATGTTTTTTCAACTGCATGAACGTACTCAGAATTTATATTTCGCCTGCCAATTAGCGACCTCGAAATGATTCAATAAAATTCAAAAAAATTCCTTCAAAGATGCAAAAGAAAGCTCTTAGCGCAAAAAGGCAAAAAAAATCTTCCAAAAGCTGCTGCCGTAGAAACAGCTAGCTAGATGACATCAATATTTCGATACAACAACCACCTAATAATCGGCAAAGTTTTTACTCCAAAGGTCTTTCGTCCACGAGAAAATCGCGCGTCGGTAGATAATTCATTGTCGAGCGTTTACGGACTCTGCATAATAATCGCAGAAAAATCGCAAATTACGTAAACAACTCGTCGATTAATTTCGAACATGACCGAGAAAGGTGGAGCCGTACAAGGACCACCCGCGTCGAGATTTTCCCGCGAGACGGTCCAGTCAGCGTGAAACGCGCGCGAGAATCTACGGCAAAAACGTGTTTCAAAAACGATAATTTGATGTGGTAGAGCGCAACGAGCGGCTACGCTTATATACAGATATATATATATATATATATATATATATATATATAGCGATGCAACGTTCGTTTCGATCTGGGAGGCACTATTATGGGACCGGTGCGTGAATCGTTAACGCGGCATCGCCGTGAAAGTTCCTTGGCCGCTGCAAGAAGCTCCGCACGCCGAGGCGAGCGGCATAACGATAAAACTGTGATCAAGGTACTTCCCCCCCACGATCGAAGTACGTAATTTCATTTATGTGTACCAATGAGGCGGGGAGGGAGGGGCCGGAGGGTATCCGCACACTGCGCGGCGGGTTGTAGGCCCGCGCCGAGTCCGTAGGCTACATTTGCCGCTGGCGAAGATGAAGAACAAGAAGCCTTAAAACAAAGTGCAGTGCACTGGACGAAGGTCGCACGCGAACACGCAAGAATTATCGATGGTTTTCTTCAACCATCGATATTACTATATGTATACTTAGTAAGCTTTATGTACACACACATGCACACACACACACACACACGAGTACACGCGGGATGAAGTACGAGGTTGGGGAAGCGCACGTGGGTTGCGGATCAAGGAGAGAAGGCAGACGATGCCTGCTGGTGTAACAGAGTTGCTCACGACACATACACGAGACGACTCCAAGGAAGCAACCGTAGGCTATAAAACCAAGCAAGAGGGACACGCGTCGTAATATTGAGCCACGAAGAGAAAATAAACGTGAGTGCGTCTGACATATATTTGACGTTACATAAACTTTTCTAATTAAATAAAATATCTTCGCTACTTCTCGACGTTTTATTTCCTCGGTTAAGTACGTGCCGGTTATGAGAAAATTGGCACCCTCGCGCGGCTTGCTTCATGATTCCCCAAGACAATAATTTCTCCGAGCGAAGGCTCTTCCCCGGCGTGCCAGCGGCTCGAGGCTCTATCGGCAACACCTGCTGTGAACGATCGTTGTACTCATCCGTCGGCAACAATACCGTCGACGGACTTTAACGTGTGATACACGTCGACTTGGGGCATTTATGAACAGCGGTGTGACCCATTGGACACAGAAGTTCGTACACGAACGAGTCTTAATTTCGGCGGAATAGCGAATCACTGTGTCACTGTCAGTCTCGGCTACGTGAGCTTGGTGTTTGGCTGAATCCGAAGGATCGAGAGTTTCTGGACGAGGCCCGCCCGAGTACAGACCCATCTGTGCCTTCATATGGAGGCAAATTGTAGCACGCTTTCTCGTAAAGTACATCGGCGCTCTGCGCACGGTGTCATAGATATCGTCGGTCAGAGGTTTCATCAATGCCGCCAGGTTATGGTTATAATTTTTTCACGCCGTTCCCAATTTTTCAAGATAATAAAGATAATTTTCAACGTTACACTGTTGTACATTTGCAATATTTAAAATTAAATTAATATCTCATGATAAGGATAAATATTATTTATGAATAAACCTGTTTTCGTTGAGAAATCCATGGGACTCTATTGAAGTACAACGTACGAACTCTAAAAATGTAACAACGAATTCCAAGTTCATGGGCCCATCGAAAAAGTTCGGTAGAGCTTGTTGAGTTCGTGTGACAATTAGAATTTTGGAGGTGATGAAATCGATATACTCGCGTCAGCCGTGTGTGAGCAAATGTGGATGGAAAAGTTTGGTGGCTCGAAGAGCTCGATATGAAATGGATCGTATGCGGGATTGTTACTCCGCGGGATCCAACTATCCCATCATCCTTGCTATCATATCGCCACTTTTATTACACGTTCCGTACGTACGCGTATACGTATCCTACGTACGCGCCGCGTACCGATGGGTCAACGAACGACCTCTCGGCCGATACGTTATAACTACCATTTGATATATACGTGTATGGTTATATATATATATATATATATAAAATACCATACACGTATGGTTTTGACTCGAGCGCCAGAGGGGGACGCACACAAAACCTCCGTTCGTGACAGCTTACGGGACATTTAATATTCCGTAGCTGAGCTCCCACCGCACGATTCGTGCCCTCGCGCACTCGCTCGCACTACGTAAGTCTGCCGGAGGCGATGGGTACTCCACAGCGACGTTTGTACAACGCTCAGTAATATGCACGCGCTCATGTGTGTGTGTGTGTGTATGTACGACGTTGCGAAAACGAAGGATACCGCGATATTTTCGCGTTTTGCGATTTTCCAATATTTATTTATTATAATAATTGTTATTATTATCTAGCCACAGGCTCGAGTTCCATTCATGACACGATCCTTGCGTCTACCGTTGTCTGTTCTTTTTTTCTTCGATCTTCCATTGTACTTTCATGCGTGCTCCGTAAAAATTCTTCTTAAGAAGAACTTAAAAACTGACCGACAGCTAATCGAATTGTTTCGAATATTTATGAAAGTCGATATTTCGCTTCGGGAATGCCTCGTTTCATCCGCAAAATGGATATTATTTCCAACTCTTTCGTCTTGTTCACCGGCGTGTTCTTTGGTTCTTGGTCCGTAGTGTATATTGTATACTGGCGTAGTGAGAGATTGATGAACTCTATAGTCATTCCATCAAGGGGTGAGTGACGCAGAGTGAATGAGACAGGTCGGTTGATCGACACTCGCACCCCTGCTCGGGCTTCGAAAAACACGAGAAAAATAGATCGAGCGAAATTCGCGTGAGTCGAATAAGCGAGGGGTCGGGATAAGTTTTCAAACTATTAGAAACTTTCTTGGAAGCCGATCGAATCGTGTAATTCGAATTCTATTCCCGTGGTTCGTTTTAACGGATAGAAAGATAGGGGAGGGCGTTCACGTCTGTACGTGTAGATGCTCGTTTCGAAGCCCTTCTTCGTTTACGTCATGACCTATCGAACGCGTACAAACGATAGCTATATACATATATAGTTACGCGTGTATAGCTGTAAGCCGATCGTGATGTAGTGTGCGAATAGTGTTCACCATGATCGGAGAACAATTTTCATGGGTAGAACGTCTGCGTGCTTCGGCACACGCACACAATAACTCGTGAGCACACGTTGGCAAAATCAATTCTACCTGCAACGCTCTATACCCCGTTATTAAGGTGTACTATATGTACGTAGGTTCGTATGTCCATGTGCGACGTACATGTCTACAGCTTTGTTGAACTCGAACAGAGGCTCTTTGCACTTTTACGACTCTTTGTGACATGTACAATGGCGAACGACGGGCGACGATACCCGATAGGTTATCGCCGCTAATAAACAGACGACGTCGAACTTTGTCGTCGTCGGCCTTCGGCTCGGTCGTGTTCAGCTCCGACCCGCCACGGTGCGGTTATTGAGGGAGTGATAGTTTAACGATTGTCAAGAATATTGACGCGGAACGTGAATAGCATGGAAATTCCACGAGTATTTTTGATTATTCGTGGAAAATCGTTATCGATGACATTTGGAATTAAGGCTCGGTGATCGCAATTCTGTAAGGTTTTGGAAAGGTCACAAGAGTCGCGTTGGAATCCAAACGCTAGAAAATGTGTTCTAAATTGGAGTTGTTCGTTATTTTGTAATGTCAAAAGTGCTCGAACTATTCTTTGAGTCTTCAGACATTAATGAACCATGATTTATTTCTCACAAATTGTTATTTTAGTATTGTTGGGAATAATTCTTGTAAAAAAGTCGGAATGACTTTTTTTTTTAGAAATATATCAACTTTCAACTTTTTCAGATTTTAATTTTGTTAAGAATATTTCATTTAGTACATTAATTTTATAGTGGAAAAATGAAAATTATCGACAGAAAAAAAGTCGACTAAATTACAAAAGAATTCGAATTATATTGATTATAGAAGCCAAGTTTTACACAAATCCGAACACAAAAATTTTACGGTGTTCTCTGAACCCCGAGTAACCGTTGCAGCTTAAAATCAAACACCCTATAGTCCTCCATTTTTCTACATTAAAATGTAACAACCTTGTCAAGAAAAAAATATAACGTCGAGAAGAATAGAATTCCCCATCGTCGATACAGCGAGTAAAATGAAACAAGAACATTCCGATCAAGCTCGTTGCAACGTCAGAAGTTACGTGAACGCCTCATATTCTTCATAAAAAAACGAAGTCTCTGCCAAGGACATAAAGAAAACCCGATTCCTAATTCAAGACCGACGTTTCATCGAGATGAAACTGGTCGCAAATTTCGAGCAAAGCTTTCAACAACTTTTACGACTATTGGAATTCTCTACAGAGTACACCATTCACCGATTTATGCCTTTCAACCGAACTTTCAATCCCGTCGTGCAGTTTCGAAATTGCAAAACGGTGCTTCAAATTTGCAACGGGCGCGCGCGCCCGAAACGCCGGGTATCTATTAATACCCGCTCCTCGTAACCGACTATTGCGACGTACTATAAATTTCGCGGGTGGTCGATGATTCGAGCCGCAGAATTCACCGCCAACGTTGTTAACCTGACCGTAATTCCACGTTAATTTCGACAATGATTCATTGTGTGTGTTACCCAAAATTCAACGCTGGTTTATAATCGAGAATCTGTATCTCGGTCCACGAACCACTCGTGCATCCACGTATATTCGTGGATGCGACACGTGACGCAATCGAAAATCAACATTCGATGGGTTTGCGATTCACGAGTATACGATTTCTATGACCGCAAATTTTAACAACTGCGTTTCGATGCGCAATTTCGTTGCAACTTCGAATACATCCTTCATACACGTATCCAAATGTTTGCATTTAATTGAAACGTAAAAATATTTTATTCCTTTTTCGAAAAACGCTAGTTTTGTAACATGTTTTTCTAGTCGTTTGTAATCGAACGTTGCGTGGAATTTTTCCGATTGGTTCGATAGACTGCGAAAACATTCGAAATTCCAACGGGACCGGATTTACATTCGATTTTAATTCCACCGGTATTGATCACGAATAACTCGTGAATGCGTGCTGACTCAGCGTCGAGATTTTCGTGGAAAAAAATGTCCTTGCTTATAACCATAACTCAAATATATCGATAGAGGGTGCGCACATCCGAAAAAAATAAAATCGGACCAATTTTTCATCGCTCCATGGATTTTCTAGGGAACGATAACTTCCCAACGACCCAAAAATTGCAACGATTTCTCATAAAACCCGTTACAAGATATTTTCCACACTCGATCTTTCCACCGACCTCAAGCTGATCCGATTCATCTTGACCCCAATGAAAAGATAATAAATGGACAAGAAAAACTCCCATACGTGCAATCTCGCACAGGCGCTGATAGGCCAAAGAGCTTTCGAGAAGTCGATCGGGTCGAGGGTGGACGAGTATTCGGCGTCGACATTGACGAGAAAAGGGCAACCCGAGCGCAAATTGCGCAGAAGTCGCGTCACGATTCGCCGAGGAACGACAATTTACCCTCGAACCCCGCCTCCCCCTTTTCTCGTCGAACAAGGGGCTTCGAAGCGATAATGTATGTACACTGCGCTATCGTATGCGTGATACGAGACCCGTGGATGTAGTTAGCATGCATGGAAGACACGATGGGAGCCAGAGGGTAAATAATACCCGAGAGTTCGGGTATACACGTGGAAATCATGGTCGCACGACGAAGCTGATCGGCGTATAATGGTTTGACTCGGCCGAACCGTGGACGGTAGAACGAGGAAACTCGTCAGCTTCACGGTGCGGACGAATCCGTACGTGCAAACCTAGTCCATGGTCGAATTTTCGAAAGCATCGACCAAGCCGTTCGTGTTACCGTTGCTGTATATTCCGAGAGAATGTCAAGCCTGGTAAATTCGCGGTTCTATGTGCCTTCAACCCCCTCCCGCTTCTCCTCCTCTCCTGCTCCTCACCCTGTTGCTGTCGAAACTCCACGGATCGCAAAGCCTACGGTTAATCTCGCGATAACATTGATTAAGGGAAAGGGTGGTTGCGTTCTCGCGTCATTCACTCGCTCGTCGAGCATCCGACATCCCACCCGCGCGTATTCCTCTTCGAGTTTCGAAGCTCCGAATTCACGTACAACGAACCACCCTCGAATCGCATGCGGACGAGATACACTGTAAATGAACCCTCGCTTGGGTATGAATGCGAAATGGAAAGTTGATGTGGATTGGCGCGGTATTGAAAATCCTGAAATATCACCGTTCAATGGCGCTTGGAATTTGTTGCAGTTTTTTGTTATTATTTTTTTTTATGCGACGCAGCACCATCCATTTCTAACATGCAAGCGGTATACTGATGCACATTTATTGTGCAACTCCGATTGGAAGGCACGAATTTATCGATGAAATCATCCGGTCATCGTGTTTCTGTTTCCTCTTATTCCGAAATTGGCGAAAATGACTTTGTCGACCGGGAATGAGTATTCATTCGATAAAAATGGATTCAAAATACTTTCATTACAGAATTATCATGGATTCTAATTGCTATTGAATATTAAAATACATTCTTGAAAATGAAACTCATCCAAATAGCTTATTGAAATTTCAGAAAAGTGAACATATTGATGGTTGCATGATAATTGAATATAGTTACTTGATTGAAAGAGGATTTAGAATAAATTTTTATTGACCGAATGCCTTCATCTGTAGTCAACAAATAGCCCCGATCTTCATCGAATTACAACAAAATTAGGTCAAACGTGTAATAATGCGGTTCCGAATTTCCCGAGATTTCGATTGCGTGGACGAAATTCGCAGCGATAAGAAACCGGCGAGTTTGCGGGAGTAGCAAATTTATCTCGTTTACGTTGCCTTCACCGGTTGAACACTCTCTTTGATCCTATATACGCGTTTTATCTTGATTCTAATCGTGGTAGCGATGTTTCGTCCGCTCGCATTCACTCGTTTGCACATCGATGGCAATGTTGCTGCACATTCGCCGGCTCGTGACATATCACGACGATGAAACTGAGAGGCATATATTTGTGTATATGTGAACACATACATGTATTTAGCCTGTACCAGAAATACATTGCGGTATGGTATTTCGTATCGCAGAGAGAGGGAAAGCGATGAAAGTTTCGCCACGTTGTTTGTACCGAAATGGCTCCGACGCTCACGGTTGCATCTCTCTCTTTCGCTTCCTCAGACTTGTATACGAGGTATTCCATTGCAAACCGGACCCCCGGCGACTAGGTTTATGTTTTTTTCCGGCTTGTATTTTGCCCCAAAAACACCCCCGAATTTTTCTAGAATTGTTGGAGCTCTCTTTAACCCTTGAAAAAAATTAGAAACTACTCCCAAATAAGGAAATGCATAATCCGACATGATTGAAAATTTCGATTCACGATTTTTGTAATTTTGGTAGGTCAAAACATGAAGTTTGCCAAAGTTTGAGAGTGGGAGCTTCATCGTAGATATCATTTTCTTTTTTTAACAAAAAATAAAAATATCATAAATATATATAAAAAATATTATCAATTATTCGAACCCGTAACCAGATTCGGATTATTATTATTCTTTTTACTATTATTATTTTCATTGATCAATTAAAAATCGGTATCTTAAACGAAACAAAAAAAAAATATTCAAAAAATTTATATTTTTTTATAAAAAAAAAAAAATGTTGCCATAAACATCCCACGCTATAATTTTGGCAAACTCCGTTTTTCAATCTACTTGAATCACCAAAATGAATCAAAATATCCTTATTCGAGGGTAGTTTTTGAAACTCTTTCATCCGTCGTCAGTGAATCCAATAATCCTGAAAAAACTTATCGTCTTTTGGAGACAAATGGATGAAAAAAAAAAAAAAAATAACGAGTGGAATCGGCACCGTCCGATTTGACATGAAATACTCCATGTATTTATGTATATCTACCTACACATTGTATTATTCCCGTTCGCGCTTATTATACCGAGCGCTCGGGAGTGTATCAAAGGGCATAACTATATCTCTCGTTGCTGGGTTTGAAACGAGACCGGGGTTTTCCTCTCTTCTGGTAGCCGCGTCCCGGCTGGGAAACGAGACAAGACGGTTGCGAAAGGACGTGATTGTGGTTTACCGATCTTTCCGACGGGTGATGCAGAGCATGGAGTACCGAACCACGGCACGAAGTTCGCTTTAAACTGTACCAACGGATGGAGCAGTGAACGGCTCAGCGGCATTACATAGTCCATTCACCGGAGCCAAGCTTTACATACAAATATATACATATATATGCGTGTACAACGCCGCCATCCGCGCATTCAACTCGAAGTGAAACTGTTGTTCTATTCTACAAAACATTTTACCCCTCTAGTTGTTTCCAAAATACGTGCTCGCAAACAAGTATGATATATATATATGTATATAATGTATTCTTTTCGACGCTGAGAGGCAACAAACCGTTGAATTGTAATCACGATTACGCAACCGCGTCGGAACGGATAATTTTTGTGACCTTAATCATCGAGGGTCGATAAAACATCCGTATTTCACGCAATGGGCCATAGTCGGCCGATTTCAGGTCTCGGTTGAGTGGGAAAATGAACAATGCGCTTGGCATCGATGAAACACTAGCTGCGCACAACGTAATTGTTATTATTATTTATAAGCCATGTAGCTGAACGTTTATTTATTCATCAACTTCCCGATTGAATAGGGAAGTCATTTATCCGTTCATTTATTTATTTTGACGTTGTCGCGTGCTTTTTATTGCAATCGTCGATTGCACGACTTCCTATAATCTCTGATGAGTATTTCTGCATGGCTTCGACAAGAGATTTCCACAGCTTGTCCCGAAACGGTTTAGAGAAAAAATCGTTTAAATTCCCAATCTATAAATTCATTGTAACTCAAATATAATTTATGTTTCGAAAGATAATAATTATACAATCACACGTAGTGTGTGCACAGTTGATTGAAGCAAGCTCGAAGTTTTTCCAACTCGTCTGCGGTGACAATGGTTTTGTCGTGCGGTGCTGGTAGTCGAACCGGTAACCGGTAAACCGGTGCGATATACATAAACGAACAAAAGTTATCTGTCGGACGTCCATCGGTCGTTGATTGCAGTCAGCAACGATGCGTCATATACGGTAAACCGCTTACTTATCATACGGGATAGCGTATCGTTTTACGCGAGTTTGTCAGAGAGACTGCAAAACCCACGACGATTTGTCCATCGGCAATGGCCGTAATTTGCACCTTGAGGTACAATCCACTCCGAACGGGTTGCAGTCGACTGCACGCGACCGAACAAAAACCCGTTCCGCCGATGGAGCATCGGACGCCCGCATCATCCCGCACGTATACACGCACGTCGATGCTGTGTATTACGAGGAGCCTGATTGAGGCGATTGTTTCGACGTTAATTCATAAATAAACGTATCAGAATGAATTCAATGAGTCTCGTTGTGGGCGAGTTGAACCGCGAGAAAAAAAAATATTTACGTCGTAGCTTCGAATTGAAAGCGGAGTAACGGTTAAAACGACATTCTGGGCGAGCATACAAAGCAATTCAAATGAAATAAGCGCGCTTTGTTTTCGTTGTATCGAATTCAAGATTATCGTTTCTATTCACGCGGTAGCGAACAAATGACGAAGCATTTTTATCTCGTTTTATCTCGATTTTTTGACGTCAGGGAGTATTGCTAATGTTACGAGTTTACGTACCAACTTGCCGCGTTGGAAAGTCGCATCATCGAGAAATTTGGAGCAGCCACATACCTGAAACAAAATATTCAATGAATCAATAATAATTAAACCAGGAATTATTTATTATTTTTTAATTCATTCGAACGAATCGCCTTAACGTATGTACAGTAAAAAATATCAACGACTACCACGATTATTGAAGAATCGAATTTAAGGTACTACATCCTCTTTCTCGTTGACGCCTCCGTTGTGTCTGACGCAATGAACGCGAATTATTTTCGTTCGCTCTAAATAATCAGCCACGCGGTTATCGTGAATCGAAATATCGAGCTTAGTAACGACGATTGCATGGGAACCAACCGATGGCGATGGGACGTGCGTTCACGAGAGGATCTTCAACCATCTCGGTAACTATCTCGATCTCATCTCCCTCACTTCCGTCGTCGGTCCTTCTCAACTTTGGCTCTTCATCGTTATCTCACTTCACCGATTGCATTTCCTCTCCGGCTTTTCCAACCCCCCCGCCCGCCTCCCATACACGTTGCTGCACACGTCTGTCCCGCCTAACCAAAAATATTTCATCTCGTTATTTTCTCTCGGCACTCGGGTGGCATACACGCGGCACAATCCGGTCCGTTGGTCGGGCGAAGGTCGATAAGGATTCGTTAAGTATCGGATGAGCTTCGAGCAAAAGTGACGCTCGCTGCCTAGAGTAGCAGAGAAGAAAAACCAACGACAGAAATAGGGTGGATGTGGGGGTCGAAATATACACGGGGGTTCGAAACCCCGGCGGGAATGAAAAGAAAAAATGTGTGCGGCATTTTCCTGATAAAAGGTTTATCCGAATACAGGCCCATCGAGGACTCCCGTGAGCATCTGGGGGCAACAATAATTCATCAAAAACTAACTTGGATGACTCTTCGGATTACTCCTGAATTAAAGTTTCTAATATAAGTAATTTTCGCTCGTCAATTATTGTTCGTCTATTATTTGTCTTATATATTTATAATTTTTCCAGATAATAAGAATAATTTCTTGTTTTACACTGTCCTATTGTTGCAATGTTAGAAATAAAAATAAGCTCTTATTATAATCGAATAAATAAAAATAAACCTGTTTCCGATAAGAAACCTATGAGCTGCTACGCATTTGCTTACACACTATTTTTGTTTTTGACTGATTTATTATTAATAGAGGATACGAACGAAAAATAAAATGGAATGAGATATACGGTACGAAAACCGTAGCTCGAACCAACTTCAGTTTTTACTACTTTATTATTACGAAAGGTCTCGAAAATATTTTCTCCGACATTTTTATTCAGCTCAGTAATATCCAGTTTTGGTCTTTACATGTATTTTACATCCATTACGACGCTAACGCAGCTGTGTACCGTTTCCGATGGAGAGAACGTGGGAAAAATATGAGAAGATTGGAAGGAATATGAATGAAACGAGATAAAAAAGTTAAGGATGAAGAAAAACGTGTCGCACGTTTCTGGATTATACATCGACACGCGGCCCCAGATCCCCCGGAGTGGAAAAGTCTACGCCGCTCCCATTTTCTCTCACTACCAGACGCGAATGCATCGGGGATGCAGGTGCATCGAGAGGCTCGATATCACTATCGAGTACGTATCTACTTGATTCTGATTTCAATGAATTTTTTTCTTCTATGCATAATCAACTTTGCACAGGTGAAAAGCCGGAGAAAAAACGAATACGTGGATCGGAAAATCAAAAGACGTAATTTCGGATTTAAGGCCAAAGGGGTCAAAAACCCATTCTAACCTCCACCCACAAAAACAGGTAATGAAATTTATCGTAACATTCCAATGAAAAATCGATTTCAATGCAACGTATTGATAAATGTTTTAATTCCGACTTCATATCGAATATTTCGGATTATAGAAAATGCTATTCAAATACGTTTTGTTTATTGCGTCTCCAAAAAAAAATGGAAATCATCATATTATTATCTTTTAACATAAAATGTTCCACTTTTTTCTCATTCTCCTCGATTCCAGTACCTCGAGATACGGATGTTACGACGATTTCACTTTTATCTCGAGAATAATACAAACCGCGAATCGTAACTCCGTTGGCATTGAGGTTCGAGGACTGTCACGCTCGATCGGATGCGAGAAAAAACATTCATGCATTCACATACAATACACAAGTAAATTGTCGTCTCAACAATACGGTCCTTGGATCCCGATAGACAGAGCCTAACGCTTCTCGCTCGCGGCATTAAATCGGTATACAGCCGCGTTCGGTTACACGAGTATGTGCTCGACATTCTAATGGTCTAACGACGATCGGAGACCGAACGGATATAACAGGAGGCGTTCTATCCCAGCGTCGTGCACGGGATTCGCGTCGTGCTACTTGTGATACCGAATGGCTATGAAACACATATTCTCATATGTATTTGCACGTACATCGTTCGAGCTAGTACGGAGGTCGGGCGGAGCAGTAGGGAGCGAAGGGGGGGGGGGGGCAAACAACGTGTGTGCCAGCAAATTGAAGCGTGGAATTGCCTAAGCAGAAGTCACGGAGGCAAACGAAAGGACCGGAGAATGTCCTACCATGATCGCACGCGCGTTCGCGGTGGCGTCGGTGGCAACGGCGAGTTGAGACCGCGACTCTTACACGCTCCATTAATTTTATTATAGGAATCGCAGAGCGGCAGCAGAAGCAGCAGCCCCAGCATCGGGAGCTGGTAACAGCAGTAACAGCAGTGGCAATAGCAAGGAAGATCGAGCGGGGGGAGGGGGACCGGAGCCGCCGCGTGAACTCTCTCATCTCGATTCCGAGCAGAGAGATCGTGGGACTATAGTGTCGATTTCCCAGTGCGCTCGTGTGAATTCCGGGATGGCCGGGACGACAGAAGGGATATACCGAGAGAATCGTCGTTAGTCTGTAGCTGCGCCAATCGGCTACTATTATTTATTATTTATTATTTATTATTTATTATTTATTATTTATTATTTATTATTTATTATTTATTATTTATTATTTATTATTTATTATTTATTATTTATTATTTATTATTTATTATTTATTATTTATTATTTATTATTTATTATTTATTATTTATTATTTATTATTTATTATTTATTATTTATTATTTATTATTTATTATTTATTATTTATTATTTATTATTTATTATTTATTATTTATTATTTATTATTTATTATTTATTATTTATTATTTATTATTTATTATTTATTATTTATTATTTATTATTTATTATTTATTATTTATTATTTATTATTTATTATTTATTATTTATTATTTATTATTTATTATTTATTATTTATTATTTATTATTTATTATTTATTATTTATTATTTATTATTTATTATTTATTATTTATTATTTATTATTTATTATTTATTATTTATTATTTATTATTTATTATTTATTATTTATTATTTATTATTTATTATTTATTATTTATTATTTATTATTTATTATTTATTATTTATTATTTATTATTTATTATTTATTATTTATTATTTATTATTTATTATTTATTATTTATTATTTATTATTTATTATTTATTATTTATTATTTATTATTTATTATTTATTATTTATTATTTATTATTTATTATTTATTATTTATTATTTATTATTTATTATTTATTATTTATTATTTATTATTTATTATTTATTATTTATTATTTATTATTTATTATTTATTATTTATTATTTATTATTTATTATTTATTATTTATTATTTATTATTTATTATTTATTATTTATTATTTATTATTTATTATTTATTATTTATTATTTATTATTTATTATTTATTATTTATTATTTATTATTTTGTAATAACCAAGCGATTCGTTGGCGAAATGTTTAGATCCATGATGACGTTCTGCCAGTTTCGGAAACAGAAAATCTGTGGCAATTCTGAAATTCAAACCTGGGATACTTCATCCCTAAACCAGAGCACTAACCACTGTGCTAATGTCACCGTTTAATTTACTCTCATTCGAACCATCTACTTATAGCAGAGCGACGTCACAATTGATTATCGATCATCGCACTGAAATATTTTTTGTGTCTCGTCTGACATTAAAAATGAAATTCTCGTCGCTTGTAATCGAACGTATAAAGTTCAATTAGTCTGGGAACAAAAATAACCGGACGATATTACCACAACAATGTTGACCCTATTTACAACGTTGAACGTTTGACCCTTGGTCATTTTTCTTCCGAACCAAAATAATTCATTATTGTCCAGCAATTATTGAGTCTCGTATGGTACAATGGTTTTACAACGTGCAAAGTATCGATCAATCGACTACAATGAACATGTTAATTAATCATGGACATTCGCGTTTTCGGAGTTTCATTTATCGGCCATCGTGTGTAGTATCAGTCGTTTTTAATTCAAATGGTCCGCAATGGCAACAGAGATAATCAATAATGAAAATAAAAGTAGAATAAAACACACACACACGATGTCGAAGATCGAATGAATATGAATAGAAAAAATGTTCTGGCAATAAACGTGGGCTCGGCACGTGTCGAATGCAGCTGGATGGATTGTTTTGAGTTTTTACGCAATACCGTCGTATTAGCGCCGTACTGCAATCGAACGGAGTGCCCGTTGCTCGTTTTCATGGTTCTCCTATAAATAAATATATATATATATATCTATATATGTGTGTATAAATGTATATCGTAGCACAAAAGCCAGTCCAACGTTTCTCTGATTAATGGCTCGGGGAGCGTGTATCATCATTCGCTGTACTATCCGTATAGTCGATGTTGCCGGGGAATCGCAAAAATTCGCGATTCATGCGAGCATCCAACGTCGCACGGTACTCGCGAATCCGAAATCAATCGCGCGCAGACTGTTCGGGGTCGCATGGATGCATTCGTATGTACGTACTACCGATAGGCACTTTTTAAAAAAATGTTTTCTATGGAGATACGGGAGTTTCGTTTGTTGCAGAAACGTACGGGGGCTTCGGCTGCAGACATATAACTAGAGGAGAAATTTCGTTCCAAACTGCTGGCTTTTTCGATCAAGGCTATTTTTAAGATCAGGCTCGTCGCACTGGATCTCGTTTTGGTTTTTTTATAATTTATTCATGTATTTATTTACTTATTTTTTTATTTATTTATTCATTGATTTATTTATTTATTTATTTATTCATTTATTTATTCGTTTATTCATTGAATCATTTATTTATTTATTCATTCATTCATTCATTTATTTATTTATTTATTTATTTATTTATTTATTTATTTATTTATTTATTTATTTATTTATTTATTTATTTATTTATTTATTTATTTATTTATTTATTTATTTATTTATTTATTTATTTATTTATTTATTTATTTATTTATTTATTTATTTATTTATTTATTTATTTATTTATTTATTTATTTATTTATTTATTTATTTATTTATTTATTTATTTATTTATTTATTTATTTATTTATTTATTTATTTATTTATTTATTTATTTATTTATTTATTTATTTATTTATTTATTTATTTATTTATTTATTTATTTATTTATTTATTTATTTATTTATTTATTTATTTATTTATTTATTTATTTATTTATTTATTTATTTATTTATTTATTTATTTATTTATTTATTTATTTATTTATTTATTTATTTATTTATTTATTTATTTATTTATTTATTTATTTATTTATTTATTTATTTATTTATTTATTTATTTATTTATTTATTTATTTATTTATTTATTTATTTATTTATTTATTTATTTATTTATTTATTTATTTATTTATTTATTTATTTATTTATTTATTTATTTATTTATTTATTTATTTATTTATTTATTTATTTATTTATTTATTTATTTATTTATTTATTTATTTATTTATTTATTTATTTATTTATTTATTTATTTATTTTCTCGAAATTGTGAAAATCCCCGATATAGCGACTCGTGAAAAAAACTTGCCCTCCGTTGAAATCAGAAAGAAAATAGACGACTGATATTCAACAATCTTTCCAATCGGTAAACAATGTCCAGTCGCAAAATCACGCGCTAGCGTGGGTGCGCATAGTTTCATTCGCGAACGAGAAAAGTCGAGAATCGGAGAAAGACACAGACAGGAGAAAAAAAAAGGACACAACGTTTATAGTTCGGTGACTCGAGAAGGAGAAAGAGAAAAAGAAATGAGAATGAAAGAAAAGTTTGAATGTGTCCGGAGAGACGGGCTCTGTAATGGGACGAGCTCATCATGGACAACGAGCCAAGCCGAAAGGGCGCCCCACGACATTTTCATTTCCCGAGAAACTCAAGCTGCCTCGCTTTTCACAATTTTCGTTCGAGATTACCTTCGACACTGAGCGTTTCCACATTCGTTCTCTGTCCTAAGCTCTCTGTCGAAGCTACATTCATCACCGTTCTACGTTTTCCACATTCGCCTGGACGTAAAAATAATAACAATAATAATAATAATAATGATAAAAGGAAAAAACGAGACATAAAGAAAGCTTAAATAAAAGTGAGATGTATCAAAAGCAACAGCAAAACGTGTTGGCTCACATCAGTACGTCGGTAATGTTTGTTTTAAGGTTTTCAAGTAACCCTGAATAACAGTGCCACGATTCTAATGCGCTCCGGTGACGTCTGTATCACTGTATGTACCTGCATACAAAAATTTTCGTCGCGCTGCCGCCACCGCTGCTGCTGCTGATACCTCTTTACCCGCACGCGACGCATTATTATCCGTCATTAAGCAAAGTGGTATTTCGGTATTCGGCAAACGTGCAGAATACCAAAAGAATAAGAAAAAAACACAAATACGTGTACTCGCATTCGTGTTCAACTTCATTTATCATGACACGAAGGATCCGAAGAGGTGATATAAAAACAAGAAAAATGTGCATAGCGCAAAAATTCACAAACTTGTGATAGAAAAAAGAAAGTTTACTTTATTTTTCGCAATATTTATTATTTTAGCATTTGCAACGCATTTTCACGTTCATCGTCGCTAATTAATAATATAAAAAAATAATGACCGTAGATGATGCGAACGCCAGAAGAATTGAGTCAACGCGCGAGATTCCGAAAAGTAGGATAATTCAAATACGAGAAGACGTTTTTCGCGCAAAATTATTTTGGCAAATGAAATCGTCGTCGATTTTTTTTCCCACGCACGACATGCTCACGAAAAACTAAGAGATGCGTACGACAGAATCACGTTCGAAAAAATCCTAGAAAAGACGTAAAGAAACTTGAGAGAATCGGTGATATGTCGGAGAGACGGGTTGTTGGCCGTACGTGAGCGTCCGGTGTGGGAGTCGCGCGCGCGGTCGTCTTGTTTGCCGGTGAACGAAATTCAATGTCGCCGTAAGAAACGCACGTTGAATACGTAGTTAGCTATTTTTAGTAAATACGTATTATAAGCAACGTGTGTCATCGTTGTTTTTTTTTTTCAACTGTTTCTTCCCATGCCGTACGTCGACGTTGTTTTCGCGCGCTGAAAACTATTTGACGAACGCAGTCGGCGCGACGCTGCCTCAATTCGATCTGCAATTGCACGCGCACTTGTCTATCGAAGCAAGTGAGAACATTCAAGCGACCGAAAAATGATCAGCAAAAGCGATTTTATCGGAATCGCAAATATTCGTCGATACGGCAAACAAATTTTCCGTTGGCCAATGAAGAAATGAAATAACATCAATATAAAAAATTATCAATATTATTTAAACCTTTGAAAAAATTATCAATATTATTCAATTATCAATACTATTTAAGCAAAATGGTTTTTCAATCTCAGCGCGTTGTTATTTCTCTGCAAATAAAAGCCCACGGGGTTCCGTTTGGAAGCCAAAATCCAAACATAGGCTCATCTCGGTGGGCCTCTTCATGTAAAAACCCGGCGGGCGAGCGAAAATTCTTTGACTTTGCGTGTAGCATCTGCAGCTAATTCAGCGAGTAATTAGCAACCTGACACAAGGCGCGACTGACAGACGAAAGGGTTGCCGCAGTTTCACGCGGGTTGCCGCTGGTGCTGGCAGTACCGCTGGTGTAGGGGAAGTTTATCAATGCTCGAGTCGGGCATCTGGTCTGAAGAGATACACGCGAAGAGCCAAAAAAAAAAAAAAAGGGAAAAAACGAGTGCCAAAAGCTGCGAACGGGTGCAACCGGTATGCACGCGCTGAAGCGTAGTTGCTTCGCTCGGTGAGCGAGGGATAAAAAGGTACGCTGTGTATAGGACATGTAACGAGGGGCAAAGGGGAGGGAGGATTGGCGGCAGAAGAGGAAGCCAGGGCGAAGGGGTGAAGGGTTACAGCAGAAAAGGATATATTCGCTGACTGGGCGTATATATATCGGATTATCGATTGGATATAGCCGGTGCAGCAGCTTTTACCTTCCTAGTTTCATTGAAAAACCGTCCCCCGGTTTCGGTCGATCGACGTACACGCCACGCCGGGTTATGAAGTACTCTGCCTTCTGTGCGTACGTGTATACATGCAAAATGTATCTGCGCTAGAGCTGTTGGCGCAGTAAGGGACGAATATGTTTCGATTTGGAGCGCCCGGGGCATATGTGACCCGTCGTGAACGCATTTGTGTTTATATTAGGGTAGGTTTTGAAAGAAAATATTATAGTCAGCTCTCAGATTTGAAGTATGTACTGTCAGAAAACATCTGGACGAATATGAGCCCAACCGGAATATTTAAAGAGATTTCGCAGTCGTTATATAGATTTGAAATTCGATTAACACGTGACGAAAATTGTTAGACGAGTTTAGATCGATGTTGACCATAAATTTATCAGAGAAATATCACCCTGATGACCTTATTCATGTAATCACCGCTTTCGACTCATCTCCTTACATTAAATCCAACTGAAAATAATCCATTCATCAGGTAATCGTTCTTTCGAGGTGAAAACATTTTTGTGAGTTTTCAATAATTATTGTTGATAAAAAAATGTGTATCATCGAAATATTCTTATTTTCGTTATAAAAGCAAATCAACATATTCTTTGTTTCCCGCAAGAAACTTCGCGAAACATAAACCGCAAAAAGAGCACGTTTTTTATATCGCACGCAACTTAAACTTAAATTGAAAATAAGTACAATAAAAGGAAGAAGCAATAAAGGAGCTGGGCCATATCTCAGAATGCCGGTGAAAAATATTGGTATAATAGAAGCGAAGATAAAACAGTGGAAAGAGACGAATGAGAGTACGCGCGGCGAGACTCGGGAGATCGTCTATCAAACGGAGTACACGGTAGCGGTGTCCGGCACGCGAATCGGGGGAGTGCGGCGAGTCACCTACTTTCGATATCTCCGAGTTCCATACGATTTGTATGCAGCGGAATATGTGAATGGGGACAGAAAGAGATAGAGGGAGTGAGAAAGAGAGAGACGACGAGAAAGAGATCGGTGGTTGCGATGCACCTGTTCTGCACGAGTCGAGCCGGTTAATCACCTGATACGGCCCCCTCCTTCCACCCCGCCTTGGCAGTCAGTTTGTTAGATTATTTTGTACGGTATAATTAAACGTGTCAGTTGGCTGGGTGCAGCGCTGCTTATATGCACTACTGCCTGTCCGTTATCCCTCTTCTGGTACGCGCTTCATGATTATAATTTCACGGCTGCTTCGTTCGGCACACTGTGGAAATTCAATTTCTTTTATCATCGCGTGCACCAGAGCCCCAAAAGGTTCTGTACCTTCGGGGGGAAACCATCATACACGTTCGTAATGTCCGGTTGAATAACCCGGTGAACTCGGGGCTGGTTCATCATCCGTCAATAATGCGAATCCGTTAACAATACCTTTGATCCTACTCCGTTCGATAACTCTCCGGATTCGATGTGGCTTCAACTATTCAGACCTCGATTGGGGATTCGTCTACTTTGGGTGCTATACAAAAATCTAATTATCAGTCCACGAATATTTTACCAGCCATCGCAATAAATTGCTACTACTCTGATGAATTTTGGGATAATGAACGATTTTTTTTATCTCGGAGGATATAAATTTCTAG
Source organism: Sussaba pulchella (assembly GCA_963971145.1). Lineage (NCBI taxonomy): Eukaryota > Metazoa > Arthropoda > Insecta > Hymenoptera > Ichneumonidae > Sussaba > Sussaba pulchella. Next base: position 5,542,746 of record OZ020174.1, on the reverse strand, counting down.
AAAACTAGAAAAAAAAGAAAAATTTGAAATAACAATTTTGACGTGCTTCTCATGGGCGTGAAAAATTGATTCGACCCAGGATTTACATGTCAAAATAAATTGTTATCATGATTGAATTATCTATCATCGAATCGTGTGAACCGGAATATCGTTCATTGTTGAAAAATCGGTGTCCCACGCTGTCACGTGCGCTCTAATTGGGTCAGTCGTTACTCGTTCTCGTACAATATTATTTTTCTTTCCATTCCCGACGAGACCATCGTTCCGTTTGTCTTTCACCAGCAGCTGTCCCGGTTTGGATAGGGTTTTTCCTTTTTCATCCTCTTATTTTTCAATGTTCTCTTTATATTCGAAATCTCGTTAACGTTTCTTTCTACAGGATCACTAATGGAAACGTGTCACTCATCGTCAAATTTATAACGGCCGTGCTACGAGTTTGACGAATATAAGTCACGCGCGCGTGCGTTAGAGGCCCCATACAAGCCCTAACGCCTGTACACGCTCCGCGGTTCTGTCGTTCGTGGTCCAGACACATGTGGAGTCGCCGTTTGGGCAGCAGATTAATCACCGCACACGAGCAACAGCATCTGGCGATGAGGCTGACCCCCCGGTGCTCAATCGCTCGTACGCCCACCGAGCTCATTCTCACAAAATTCTTCACAATTCGGAAAAATCATTTACACGCTCTTGTTGTTATATATCTGCCAAACAATTTTGCCAATGAAGTATCGTTTCGACCAGACCGGTGGTGCGTGTCAAAATTACCGGCAAATCATATTTTCGAATTTCAAAGTTCAGGGAGTTCAAACCAAGCCTAGCTGGCTGTAGGATCGATGTGGGATCGCGTGTGTCCGACTCAAAGAGCTCACGAATCACACGTTATATCATTCACCCACGTCGGAGGATTGGCAAAACGACGAAAGAAAAATGGCGTCGAACGAATAGCGGCGAGGGCACGAGAAAAGGGTTGGAGCGCGAAGAATAAAGAATTTGGAAGCGCGAGCGTGCGGCTCTTCGGGGTAAAACGCGAACGAATGAAAAGTGCTATTCTTTAAGAAGGTGGATAGAACACTGTGAAACGGCTGGGCCACCACAACCCGTAGCTCGTGTCGCTTTATGCAAAGCGGTCACGAACGGATTAAAAGCTAGTCGGATAAACCGGTTGGCTACGATTAACCTTTATCCAGTGGGCAAGGGAAAGGTTTTCTATATGGTATATATATATATATGGAGCATTCGCGTGGGGGACGTCCGATCCCCACTCCCCTTGCCTATTTCCGTCGCTCTGTTCCTCTCGTTACTTTGGGGCTCTTTACTTTCCCCTGGATTTAGGCCACCAAAACGATCGTTAATCTGCCGAGACTGCTGCTGCCGCTGCTTTCGCTGAATCCCTTTCTCTCTTTCTCTTTCTCCGTCTGTCTTTCGCTCTCTCTCTCTCTCTCTCTCTCTCTATCTCTTTCTCGCTCTGTGAGCGTGCTCACAATCTCGCCCAGGTATTCGGGGCTCCCTTGCCCGGTCACAGTACGGATTGCCGGAACAACATTAAATTCTCTTTTTGCACATCAATCTTTTCTCGTCGGGCTATACTTATTAAATGTACATTACTCCGGTGCTTGGAGCCATTACTTTTTTTCCCCCATGTTTTTCTCCCTCGGGTATTGATTCAGCGAAGCGATGTCATGATATCGTTATGAGCCGACAGCATTGTAATGCCGCATGAATTACTTCCGGAATTAAATTGAGGTGGATTTCTTCGCAGTTGGACAGGGATTAATGACTGAATTACAATTTTGATGCAGGGATTATGTTTTCTTTTTCCTATTTTTAATAATAATGATAAATTAGGTATTTACAAGTTTTTGAAAGTATTCGTTTTATCCCAGCGAAATTTAGTGCCCACGCAAAGTCTAGGCATTATTAATTCACTACGAAAAATATATGAATCGCCTCAAAATAGTCTACGAAAAAAAATCTTAAAATTATTGTCATCGCAATTTTTTTCGGGTCTGAATTATTTTCATTTTGAATAAAGAAGCGACGAATGTTTAACGCAAAGTCATAAAAATCTGAGAATAAGGGTCAGGCGAGGAATTTGATGATAAAAAGTGCGGTCGTGTCCGGGCGTTCTTGTCCTACGTCACTGAAAATCTGACAATGGTCCCGAAGCCCGGACGAGCCATGAATACGAATGTGGCAGGACCAAAAGCGGGACGATACGTTGATAGAAGAGGGTAGACCGGGAATATCGCGGTGGAAGGTACTCATACGAAACGTATGCTAAACACACGCGTTCGTGGAACAATTTATTCCCGGAGTTACTGTCAGAGTCAGACAAGCCATCTCTGCCCTCGCAAATGCCCAACCGTGACGATAGATACGCTATAGCTCGACAACGGTGTGACACGTACGCGTAAATAGACGAAACCGAAGGATATGTATACGCGCGAGCGTTGACGCCCACTTGATAGCCCAACGCTGTGTGTACCGTGCGAGTGGTAATGAATCCCGCGACTGCATCGCGGCAACGTTGAGTTCTGTAACACTAAACGTTTGGTTCTGTCGTCTACGGTGTCGCGGATTGTCGACGTCGCTGATGCTTCGCCATTGTTGTTTGTCGTCGGCGTTGCGAACGCCAGAGTCCTCGAATTGCTGTATCTGACAATGGCAATCGCATGTATGTACACATGACGGTTGTGAAACTCGCGGCTCATCGTAATAACTATTTCTGGTTTCTCACGGTACGTCGATTTGAACGAAGTAAAATGATGCGACTCGATGTGATTGCATTTTTCATGATTGTTGTATGAGATATGGTCCGATGGGATGCAATTATGATGGATAATTCATTTTGAGGTCAGTCTGATGTTCGAACAGAGACTGGAGATAATCGAAGCGAGAAAATCAACGAAAAATAATTTATGTGTTGATCAGTTTATTGTGGAATTTTTCGTTACACATGTATTCAATTGTTACATTTAATTCCCCATCTTTGTTTTGGAATTATTTTCGTTTCGTATACGCTGATCGCCGATGGTTCGATGAGTATAGAAGAAACTCAATTTTCGAGTTCACCGACAAAAGGGCAGATGTTGTGAAAAATATTGATTTCCGTCGAAATTTGACGCGAGATAAAGAAAATAGTACAATAGCGTGTGGTATAAGCGAGAGTAGACACACGTTCACGATGACGTAAAAGTCGTACGGAAGACGGTGCCAAGAAGCGAGGCGTCGCGTTTAAAAGCTGGCTGGCGACTTTCTTTCCGTTTCATTGCTCTCTTTTGCTCTTGAATTCCCGAGAAAACCCTCGAGAAGTGGAGCACCGTCGGAGTTGTTACTCCGGACTCGCGATTGGTCAAGAATCGTCGTCGCGAGCTCTGGTTTCGCCCGGAGAAAAGGCCACCGACGACTTTCGCTCGAGTAAAACGATTTTGTGTCGCACGAGGTTTGAATTTATGGTTTCGCGACTTTGAAACGGAATTGAAATACCGCGACGGAATATAACTTGTTACGGATTTATTCGAGATTTTTTCTTATGTCACGTGCCTGACCGGAGTAAAGATCGTTGTCATTTTGAATCTTGTACGCGAAAATTAGAATATACCTACAATTTCTATGAAATACGCGATAAAACTTTGCGTTATTTATTCTTGGTGCCGTGACCGTTGGGCAGAAAGATTTTGATACAATCACATTTTGTTACACACGATTTATTTCAAACGCCGTTACAACGCGTTCGTTATCGCGCTTTGATCCAAATTTATTATTTGCGGGAAAAGTGTAAGTGCTTGGCTACATTCTTGTCGGTGTGCTGAAAACAGTTCATTTTAAAGACAAAAAAAAAAGAAGCCGGTTGGTTTTCGGCGAGCAGTTTGAGGTAACGAAATGAGCGGAAAAATGAAACGAGAAAGAAAGTACGAGATATGCAGAGAAAGCGGGTAAACGAAAACTGGAAGATATGAAAAAAAAGGTGTCGGGGTATAATTAAATTGCGAGGACACACGCTGAAAACTGCGGCTGGATGGTCCAGGACGACGGGAACGAGGTGTAAAGTTTCCAATTACGTCCCCGCACTTTCGTCTCTCGGCTCGTCGGCGGTGAAGCTCCGTTTTTTTTTTGCCCCTTCAGGAAATTACAGACGTTGTGGCAGTGGAAACGAAACCGTGGTGGCACAAAACTTTTGGAAGCTTTTTATTTTTTCTCATCATAGTCTGGATTTTCGTCGGTCACGGTTGTCGTCTTTAATAACGAACCCATTGTTTTGTTCCCATGGTTGCGTTAGAATCGTTCAATTCTACGCGAACTTGACTAGTGTACTGTGCGCTCTTTGTAAGAATCTTAATTACGTTGCCGATTCGAGTGGAATCACGATGATAAATGCGTAAATTGAATTTGCGATGCATTTTGTCTAAAATTCTACCTACTCGAAACGCGTTTGTTAAAATTAATTAGCGTGGCGAATTCAGTCCAAATTTAATTTCAATGAATTCATGTTTGAAAGAGACAAAGGTCCTCTCAAATCTTTCTATGGACACAACGGAATGACATTCCCAAGGTTCTATTAGGATGAGGTGAAAGGTCGTTCGGAATAAATAAATTCTCATAATTACAAACAGTATATGTGATTTTTATTTCTCGGTGTACGTCATGATGTTTTCCGTTTTGTTATCGTTTCATCGTCACTCACGTATTCTCGTTAAACTGGCTGCGACAAGATTCTAAGACATGAAACAAGTTAAGTAAAAAATGCGAATGTTGTGTGACCGCAATTGGTTTTTTTTTTTTCGTTTATTTTTTTATTCCCACCGTTAACGATGAATGATATTCGCAACGAGAGTATCGATCGCAGGTTCGTATCGTCCTCAGCTTCTAAATACATATTCGTCGTCATCATAGTCATAAACACCATCAATATTATAATCGGGCCACGATCGAAGTCATTTCTCGAATTCGCTCGTGGTCCACATATCACCAAAACACACATTTGCATCCAATATGTCCTTATCATACGCATACAGGCTTAATAATTTTCTCTTTCTTTCTCGCTGGCACGTTTCTCCCGTTCGAACGATTTATCGGAAGTTTCACTTCGTTCCGGCTTCGTCATTTTCCACACCAGCTATCGCGAAACGATAAAGCTACGTCCCGAGCGTACGTGCATCATCGACGCGAGTGTACACCGGAGATATAACGAGTACGTCGCACACGTCTCGTGGCTTTCACGTTCGTACATACGCGCACCCACACAATGTCCGATGTTAACCGCTAATTTCGCGATAATTATACTTGCAAAGCGGCCCCCGGGCCCCGATTTTGCTTCCGCTGATATCGCAGAGATGGCAACCCATCGGACTGCGAGTATCGCACCCTCGTACATTATCGAAACCGCAACGACGTCGATGTAACCGGCGTCGGGAACATCCTGCTCTCGAGAATTATCTAACGGAGTGAGGATCATCCGCGATCCGCGGATCGAAGGGAACGATGGCTCGATTACGATCGAGGTCAACGGCGATGCGAACGAAGTTTCGTAATTTATTATAGACAAATCCGATAGAATAAACGGTAACAATTCCGAGAATTATTATTAATCAGTTACGTTATTTCACGATATCCTTTATAATTCACAGAATTCGTTAGTCAACCGGTTTACCGTTTATTCCACTAATCGCCTTTACAAATTTTATTCGTACATCGTTTCAAATGCAATTTCGTGAAACAACGCGTCGTTATCACAGTTCCTAATCGCGGAACGCGAGGACGACGATTTCGATCATGATCTACATAGGCGCGGACAACCATGGTCGTCCCCACGTTCGCACGCCATTTCGCTTGTTTAATAGAGTGCTTCGCGTGGTTAAACAAATATACACGATTAAACGAAAGAGAAAACCTCTGGGGTTAGACGAAAACAATATGGTATGGAAGGATATCAACGTGCCTGCGTCGCACCCTCGACGCCACACGCCATGATTATGTTATTCTTTATCCTGGCAACTCATCGCTCGCTCTCGTTTGTTTTCTTCTTTGTTTTTTCCGACACGACCCGAGTCACGATATGCCCTCGATCTCTAACGAGCTCCCGGCCGAGAAAAAGTGGGTTGGCGAAACGTCTTTTTTTTTTTTTTTTCGAATCGAGGATTTCCTTCGATCTCGGGATCTTGAGGATCGATTGAACAATGGAACAAACGCCGTATCGTGTATCAACAATCACGCACGCACATTTTCGATAGCCAAGTGAAAAGGTGCGATTCACCACTCGACACTGGTCGGTGCAAATTATTCAGTGCGAAGGCGAACGAATAGAAGCCTTTTAGCTGCGATAATAATTCTATATACACACAATTAGACGACGAGGTTCTAGACGCATTACGAACGTTTAACATTATTGTGATTTTCCGACATAATTCACGTTTAAGTTGCTTCATTTTTATTTTCCCTATAACTGTAAGAGTTTGATTCCCCCGTCGGAGCGCGAAGGGAACGAGAAGGGATGACGTTGTGTCGTCGCACAGCGAAATCACGTGGTCGAGCTGCTCGTCCCCTTCCCCTCCCGAACATCGGCACTCATTATTCTCGTCGATTTAACAAAGTCTGGATCGAATCAAACGAACGAACGGCGTTTACTCTATTTTATTTTATCTCACCCTCGATTTATCTATTATTCATATTTTCGCTTTGATTCGATACAAAACGATCGCGTATTTCGATCGCGGAAAGATATGTTAAATTAGATCGGGCACGAGCCAGGAAAGATCGAGAAAACCCGAATATATATTTCAAGAATTTGCTAACCAATAACCGTAGCTCGACGGTATAAATATCACATCTGCCTCGTATCGAGAACCGAACCGTAGTGAGGTGCCAGAAACGTTGCGTACTTTCGGAAACCTTTTTTTTCCGAAATCGGGGTCATATTTTATTCGCGTTATCACCGTAAAATTTTTGGCTCACGAAGGATTTTCACGAGGGGAAAAATCCGACCGTGGCCGTACGATAACCGAATGGGAAATAGTTAAGGGCTCTTCCGATGTAAGAACCCCGAACCCTTCGAAATCTCGAGCACCGGTACGATTTCCTGATTATCGTAAATAAGTCGTCGCGATGTAGGGTCGACCGGGTGCACCGGTAATCGTTGCTGTCCGTGAACATCCGCTCGGGTTTCCTCACGAGTCGCCGAACGTTTGAAATGCAATCTCCGGATCGAGCACCCGAGAGCTCTTCGATAGACCCCCGCAAAGAACCCCCCTGCATCGATATTCCACGGAGTGAGTTCGCGGAGCGAATATAAGATTACAGTCAGAAAAAAAAGCGATACAAAAATGGCATGAGGACGAGGGTAGAGTCGAGTAGCAGAGAGAAAGTAATTTCGGAAAATTACGATTCACTCGTACTTCCATGGTGTTGTTCATGACCGGACTGGAGGTAATCTCGTCTGGTGGCAGAGTTTTGACGGAGACTTTGGACGATATAGTAGCGAAAAGGTGTAAATTAAACGACAAGACGTAAAAAAAATTTCAAACAATTTATGAGCCGAGAGGCAAAAGTCAAGGCTCTGTCGGAGAAGACGCGAATGTCAACGGAATGCCATGCAGTACGGAATCATCACGTGGGTGAATTATAACAGTTTACCGACCCACGCGGCACCGAGGATGTCGGTGCCATTAATCAATCAGTTCAAAGATAAGGAAACGGTCTTTAGCACCCGCACGGTTCAACAATACGTCTGACATAAGATACCTGATGTGTTATGCGTGGGGCGACCCTCGTCTCGACCGTGAATATAAATAGTTCGAGCAATGACTCTCGCGTCCCTTAAAATCTTCTCGGTCCATACAGTTCCTGCGAACTCACTCGCTTCGATACGACGCAAAATCAATAATCTTCGAGATTCTCAAGCGAGACAAGTATCCGCTAACTACCAACGTTTCTGGCAAATCCTATAAGGCTATTATTCGAGAAGGCTCGACCCAATTCGCGGCATCGTGGTAAACTTTACCGAGGAATTTAGCGGGGAAGAGTGACTAGCTATCGAGGGTAGTTCTTTGAAGCCCCTTCAGGTCGAGGGTCCCTCGCGATATCCTCGGGTTAACCGAGAAATCGATGAATCGGCAGCTCCTCGTTTCTCGCGACGACACAACGCTTCCGCAACCATTGTACTTGACGTATACACGTGAAAACATATATATACGCGAGTGGGATGAAGTCGATGGAAAGAGGTGGTGGTGAGAGGCGAACACCGATGAAATGGAGGAGGCTTGACGTATAGGAAAAAAAAGAAAAAGAAAGTTTGAGAATAAAGTGTGAGAGCAAAAATTGGATTGAATGGCAGGGTTTTGAAAACGAGTGATTAACCTGTAACGCATTTTCGAGCGGACAGGCGAAAATAAGTAAGTACCGTGCTGATCGCGGAGGGCTACTCTCCAACCCGAGAAGCTACTTCTTTACTCCGACTTCTCGGGAACGTTGCGCGTCGAAATTTTTATTTCTAATCGCCTGTTTCGGATCGTTCGGAGTTAACGCCGCTCGTCGTTTCGTCGTCACCGTCGTCGTTATTATCAACTACATAAACAACGTTATTACGGTTAACGGTTGCACTTCTGTAATTTATCGAAAACGCTCCTTCGTCAGTTCTTTCAATATCCCCCCCCCATTTACATCCTCACCGTACATCTATAAATGTATGTGTATATGCGTGTGTGCGCACACGACACTGATTACGCACTGCCAACTTGTGCGTCGGTGGTAGGTTTGATATTCTTGATGGCGATGATGACGATGTAGGCTGCGATCTTCATACTGACGTTTTAATTACGGTAACTTTGCAGCGACGGTGCTGGATGATGGTTACGGCGATGCACCGCTCGAGAAACAAAAATCAACGTCAACGAAACAAGGGACGTTCGTTCGAAACTCGTGAAAGATGGATAATTAGATAAGATTGATGCACGAGAGCGAAATAGCGATGAGAAAGCTGTAAAACGCCTCTCGTTCGTTCGATCTCCCTTTCTGAAGCGAGTTAATTTTCCTGGCATCGTGTTACGGTGTGTCAACGAGATTCGAGATCGGCTCACTCGACGTCTCATTCGTCGAGTATTCATCAAGCACCTACGAACGTATTTCCCCTCGCGCATGCTCTCGTTGTTTTGTATCCGTTTAGATGGTTAAATGTTGTCATCGCGTTGATAACTTTTCAACGATGTCCTACGCTCCGGCGAATATCACGCGATTTTTCATTTCACTGCCAGGGAAGAGCGATGAGCTTTTCACCGGCAGCCAACGTAGCGTGGCAGCAACAACAACCGCGGCAACCGAGAATTATCGGCCAACAAGCCGATTTATTTCGAGATAAGGGATAAACACAGGTTCATCAATCACTCAACGCACGAGATCTCCATAAACGAGTCAACCACAAGTGTTCATCCCACTCGTAGCGACTCTTGTTTGACTTATTTTTCTTCTTTTTTCATTCATCTTTTTCGTTTTTACGCACATTCGGCGGAGGGAAAAAAGCGCGAGAACGACGAGAGGAGGCGGACTGTGTCACGCAACGTGCCAACTTATTCCGCTACCTCACGCTCACTGTCGTTCATGTTGAGTCTCCCCTCGCTCGTTACGCCTCGCACGTATTTACTACGTCGTACTAATACTACGTGCACCGTTACGCTGTGTTAGGACTTCGAGTGTACAGCTTGTGGCCTCAAAATTTTTGGATAAATCAACGAACGCCCGGTGCTTCGCGATAATGCTTGAAAACAAACATGTGGCATAGTTTTACCGGCGATGTTTCGTGTTTTCAGCGACTCGCTAACATCACCGGCTTACATCGTAAAACGTGGTTTACGTTTCAACAACTCGAACACAATGCGCAAAGCGATAGCACCCCGTACGCGTGCATTTGTAGTCTTCTATTTGCAAATTATACAATTACGATTTTCTTTGTTCCCTCAGCCACTTCACCACCGTTTTTCGGTCAGTCTTTTTTTTTTCATACAAATACAGAAGATTCGTTGAACGATCTCGTCACAATGAGTCCAGTCCATAGTTCGGAGAATTCGTCGTTTCTGTTACATCACACATTTTCGGTTGTACCGCGCGTTCATCACTCCTCCGCTTGCAGAAGAGTCCGGAAATCTTGCTGAAGTTTGGACTCGTGATAGCTCCAAATGTCGCTGAAGTCTTCGCCGTCATCGAGAAATGCCGATTTATCGTCTTCGGCGGGTAATGCACTCGGCGATGACGAGTAAAACTTTATTTCCAAGTCTCGATGACCGTTCGGCGACGTAACGATTTCCGTGGATACTTCGAGTCCTTGGGACGATACTGGCAAATTAGCGAGATTACCATAAGGCGAATTTCCCGTGCCACCGGCGCAAGTCTGTCCGGAAGCTGCGCTACCGGGCCACGAGCTTCTGCCCCGCGTGACTTCCGTCTGGCCCCGATCGCCGATCACGCCCACATCTCGATTGGGCACGCTTATATCTTCGCTGAAGTAGCTCGTAGGATCGCTCCAGCTGCGTCTCAGCATCATGCCGGCTGTCGACGTTTGCACGCCGCAAGAGTTACCGGTCGCGTTGGTGTTGGTAACACTTTCGCCGCATCTGGGATCCTGCAGACGCGAAACGTGATGGTGCTGACCCCGTTGCGGGACCGCGGTCCCGGACTCGTTCAGCTCGTAATACTCGCAGCCGCTGGAGGAGGCAATAACCTGCTCGTGACAGGTGATACGGGCTCTGGTGCGCGATAGGAACAGTGGTAATTGGGCAAATTGTTGCTGCGACACTCCGTAATCCGGAGTACCGGGAAATTCACTGGCGTGAGGGGGCGTGAGGAAAGGCGAGTAAACGCTTTGATCAACGTCCCAGATTAGTCCGGATGGATCGCAATAACGACATTGACAACCCCCCGAACCCGTCAGACCGTCCACGAGGCCGCCGGTGCCATCTTCGCAGCCCATGAGCATGGGCTCGTTGTAATCGTGCTGCGAATGTTGCTGACGCTGTTGAGGGGAGTGATTCTGATTGTGATGCTGCGGATAACGATGACGGGGAAGAGGATGAATTATTCCATTTCCGTTTGGAACAACGCTTGGCAGATTATTGCTGCTGTTGCCGTTTCGATTTTCGTTGTGATGATGGTGATGATGGTGATGATGATGGGCAACGTGGTGATGATGGTTTCTTTGATGATAATTGATGTTGTTGTTGTTATTGTTGTTGTTGGTGTTGCTGACGACTTTGGACACGACACCCATCGATCGACCGGGCATCGTCGTCGGTGTCGGCGCGACGACGTTCCTGTTGTCGTCGAGTACTTTCACGTGCCCGTGCCGTTGCACGTACCTGTGCTGTTGTTGTTGCTGTTGATGTTGTTGCTGCTGCTGTTGGTGTTGCCTCGTATCGATGATCTCTTGCGGTTGCGGATGCTGCATCTGACCGTTGCAGGAATTAATTTGCCCCTGGTTCCGCGGATAACTTTCTCTGACAATTGGCGGTGGCCTCATGTGACCTCGATGGGGTTCGTACCTCGAATCGTAACAAATGGGCAGGTAAGGTTTCAAGGACACAATGCTCGACTGCTCGGATATTCCCGAGACGTTCGACTGATGCTGATTTTGTGGATGCTGTTGCTGCAACAGCTGCTGTGCTTGCTGCTGCTGCTGCTGCTGCTGCTGCTGCTGCTGTTGCTGTTGTTGCTGCTGTTGCTGCTGTTGTTGATCATCAGGCTTCGACTGCATTTCCGTTACCACCGGACCTCCGCTCGCCGGCTTTCTGTCCTTCTTCCTCCGCTTACGAGGCTTAATGATCCTCGGCAAACTGTTCTCCGAATTGTTCGAACCCGAACTCTCGTCACTCGCTATACTCAACGAATCGATGCTCGCCACGTTTGTCCCGGAATTGTCGACTTTTCCATTCGCGCAATCGGTCTTCGAATTAGTTTGTTGCGACGGTTGTTGCTGCCGGGGTTTTCGCGCGGGATCGGCGAGTCTTTGACCCCGTGCCGGTAGGCATCGTCCCGCGGATGTAATCATCGAGTTACCGATACTCCCGCTCGGTCCGATGGTAAAATTGTTACCGTTGCAAAAGTTGTTCCCGTTGCCATTGACATTTGCATTGATGACAGACGGGCCGGTGTTGTTGATCGGGGTGTTGTTCATGCCGGCGCACGATTGAATCTTTCCACGATTGTGAAATCTACCGGCGAGTATGAGAGGTGCTCCCTGCGTGTGAATAGCGAGTCTCGAGAGGGGGCTCCGATTTTGCAGATGCGATTGGACGAGCTGTCCTTGTTGTTGCGGTTGTTGGGTAATTTGTTGTTGTTGTTGTTGATGCTGTTGAAGCTGCGACTGATTATTTTGAGTAGTTGGAGGCGGAGATTGTTGATTATTTCTTCGAGGACCGGACGTCATCGAGATCAACGGTGCACCTGCCCAGGTGTCAAATTGACATTGTTCGTTGCCCGACGAATAATTACCCTGCTGAGAGTATTCTCGTTGCTGCTGCTGTGGCTGTTTCCCGCGCAACAACAACGCTTCCTGCTGCTTCTTCGCGATACCGGTGATCGTATTTTTTCCACCGGCTAACGATCTCACGCTGGACGATATCAAACAGCTACCGATGTAACGCTCCACCTCCAGGGCTCCCTGAGAGGCCGGGCTCATCTTACAATAGAAACCGAAGCTTCATCAACGCCCTTTATTCACTCGTTTGCGTTATCTCGTTCTATTCCAAAATCAAGTATCTCGTTCGAACTTCGAGAATTCGATAATCAAACGAAACAACGATTTATCTAAAAAATTCTTTCGATCATCAACACTTCACCCGATAATTTTCACTCCATCGATGATATATAATCACATCACGTACAAAGCTATTCACAATTTAATTTTACGTTACATGAATTATTATTATTTTCAATAACATTTTTTTTTTTAACAACACGTTTACGATGAATACGATATTGGGTTTGGATTACGCGATTTTCGTGTGAAATATATTTTACAGTGAAAATTGGCGAGTCACGTGTAACGCGAAAAATTGGAGCGATTGAATATGACAGAGGCTTATAAAAGCAAAGAACGTGAGCGCGCGATATCGCGTCCACCTAACGTAGCCGCGGACCGAGCGACACTGAAGCTTCTTTGGCCGCACGCACCGTCTGCGACTACTACTCCACTCCGGGGCGACGTGGAGAACCGAATCCCCACCATCGGGTGGCCACCGCCACCACCACCGCCGCCACTACCACCACCACCGTTGCGACCATCACCGGAGCACACCGGGCTAGCAACGCGGCCACTACCACACTTTACCGTCACCCGCGACGCATCCACCTCCGCGGCTATGCCGTCGACGTCGACGCCGACGCCGGGGTCCCTTCCACAACGCTCTCGTTGCACCGCCTGGTCTGCTCTTCAGGTTTCACGTTACGTCTCTTCGTCTCTCGCTCGCTTTATCTCTCTCTCTTTCTCTCGCCACTATCGCGGTTCGGCCGCCGAGAAAACTTGCAACCCGCGTTAGTGTTGGTACACGGGAGTCTCATGCAAGCCCCTCCTTGGCCCTTCCGACTCCGTCGGCCCTATCCAAACTAGCACGACGCAGACGGAGCTTTCCAAATCGACGTGAGTCGAAAAGGGTGGAGAACTCGTCGTCGCGTACTCCCCCGTAACGTACATCGCGTTCTTCCTTCCGGACCCGCGGCCACAATTTACCAGAGAACCGAATGTCGAAACTCCGACCCCCTCTACGGTCTCTACCACCGCCGGAGTTTCACGGCGTTGGCCATTCCCCACCGATCCTTCGCTGATATCAAACGACGAACATTGGGCGATAGAATCACGAGTTCTCGGCTCTTTGAGTTCTTTGGTTACGGATACATCGTACAAGCGCTTCTCTTCCATATCTTCGATTCTAACGTGGAATAATTCAAATAGTTTCCGAAACAGGGTTTTGTTATCGTTCGAAATAATATTTCAAACGATTATTCGGCCAATGGTTTCAATTAACAGGAGAAAGTTATCAATTTCCGTCAAGTTTTTTCCGTGGCATTAAAAACGATGCCGGGTTATGTCTGAGTGATTGCATATTTCAAAGCAGGATGTAGGATGATGTCAGGTTTTCGGGGTTCCCCGCGTGATTGATACACCGGGTTTTCGAACCTCTCCCAATTTCGTGGAGCGTTACGATAGGAGGGTTTTGGGAGTGGAAGTGGGAACGAACGTTGTGCACCGTAAACGGATGTAGCCCGACGGTGGAGGAGTGAGGGAAAGAAACGCTGCGGGCGCCGAGAGAAAGCTTACGGGAAAGAAGAGCCGAGGAAAGAAAGGTACGAGCGCGTGGATCTGTGCGTGTGTGTGTGTGTGTGGGTGTGTGTGGCCGCCACACCGTATCTAGAATCGACGGCGAGGGAAAGAAGTAAGACGAGTACGGGCTGTGCACCCCCGCAGCATCTAGGCCATCCGCTCGGAAGTGGGTCACAAGTCGTCGATCGCCCGAGGCACGCCACGCTCGAGGAGTTCCTCGCGGCGGTCTTCGCTCGTCTCGTGCTACGGTTATACCCACGCCGAGCTTGTGTTAACTACACGCTACACGGTCCTCTACACCGGCTGATTATTATACCTACTCATCGCGGTCGCAGTCATCGCGTGCGTTAGCCGAGACGCTCTTCGCCGTCCGGACCGTATTCTCCCGTTCCCATATCTCGTAGACGCACAAACGACAACCCGGCGAACCGAACACGCACGGAAATTGTCTCGTGATGTATCACGAGTGAACTAGGATCGGTGAAACGCATGTAAGAACTTTTGGTTGGAAGCATCGTATTTCATTCATAATTAACTTGATCCGTTATTATATATTTTTTCAAAATTGATTTATTTGGTTCCATTGAGTATGAAAAATATCGTTGTGAGGTTGTGAAAAGGTATTTTGAACGGTAATGCATGAGACGGGTGGCAAAAATAGATTTAATCAGTGGTAAGAAAAAGTATGAAATGGAGTTGATGAAAAAATAGTGATGTTTATTGTTCGACTTCGTGATGTTCTATTAACCTGGTGACTTAACGTGTTTTTTTTTATGATTCATATGAGAAACATCGCAGGAATAAAGCAGACAATGGTTGCACCAGCTGCAGTATATTACATGCAATGAAACCGTCGAGTGCTACCGGAGGTTAAAATTTTTTTTCTTTTCCGATGAAACGAAATATCTCCGATTTAACTATGATTGTAAGATTTTCTGGTGTATCGAAAAATTTCATTTCAATAAAGAATTCGTCGTTTTATGCAATCGATGACGATTTCCTTGCGCAAAGTGAATGCAGAAGCCCAAGGGAAAAAGTAGGAGAAAAAAGGACAATGCGAGAGGTTCATTAATCACGACTCGTGATTGCAATGAATTTCAAGTGAATTAGCGTTAGGCTCGACAATGTTCCGCCCCCGGTGGGACATCGTCTATCTACGACGATGGTTAATGTTTCCGATACCCATTTACCTAACCAATGGGAGTGAGAGCTAGGCTACTACTCCATCCTTCTGGCGGGGTCGCAGCGTCGATGCTTTACATCGCCGATGCTACCGCTGTTGTTGCTGCTGCTGCTGATGCAACGTTCGTAATCTCTTAACGTAATCCGAATTAGGATGTACGCTATGTGTACAATGTCCCTTACGATAACAGGGCATAAATCGAAATAGCTGATAATGGGCTGGGTTTCGGCTGCATTGCTGATGGCATTGCTCGGTCCATACCCAACATTTGCTCCATTTGAGAATCTATCGCGGGCGAATCTACAATAACGAAAGGATCTATGTACATCGGAAATAGCGATGGCGAGCTTGGAAATCCGGCTGAATGTTCGATTCCTGTAAGTCTAGTACGCGAATCGATCTCTGGGTTCCCTCGACTTGCAGAACTAATCCCCGAATACTCGAATAATCGAGTACCAACGAGGTCCAGATCATAAAATTGCGGTTTACGAATATACAGAAAATAAGTCCTCGAACGATTGATCAATTACCTCGTATTATAATCGAATAGCATAGTCAGACTATGATTCGTAAATGAATTATCACCGCATAAAATGAAATATCAACGGACGATTTTGGGAATGAACTCACTCCAGAATGAAAGGAGGAAAAAAATAATGAAAATTGTCGAATAAAAAGTGTGTTGCATGTAGTCACAGGTGAAGAACGGAAGATTGTTTGTTTCGTGGTGTGGTTACTTGTTTCCGTTGCTCGTTGCCGTGATGCCGTCGGAGGTGGAGGGGTGGGAGTAGACGTCACCGAGGAGAAGAGTACGGTATCGTGTCGAGGGCATCTGATTGTCGCACCAGCGCGTGTACTACGTAAACTCAACAATGACGGAATGAGACCGGGCTTTCATTTCTCCAGAGGCGACTGAGTGTCGCGGTACTGCATCTGCTCATGTGTGTGGGTATATTCGTGCGTGTGTGTGTGTGTGTGTGTGTGCTGTAGCGAATATACGCAGCCTGTACTCCGACTCCCGTACATTTCGTTCCGGTGGGGCAATGTGAAACGTGCCAGCATCCGTTCTCCAGCACCTTACGGCCGTGCGGTATGGTTCTGTCCTCGGCAAACCCATAATCGCGAGGTAGCCTCTCCTCTTCTCTCTTCCTCCCTCTCTCTTTCGCTCTTCCTCTCTCCCACGCAAGAGACAGTTTCACAGTCGACGCGCGAGTTATTGTGAACATACAATGTGGATAGAGAATTTTTCTTGCAACAAAAATCGCGGAAATGAATCGACGAGAATAATGGGTTTCTCTGAGTTCCAATGCATTGATTGAAACTCTAACAACAATATGTCTATTCGATGATGAAAGAGGCAGAAGTTTATCCACGCTTTATCCGTCAAAGAGCTTGGCATCGCATGCTCTTGGAAACTCGATTAATTGTGTTCGTCGCAACTTTTCGCGCCAATGCTCGGTTGATTGACGCCGTCAGTGTCCATTTAGCCAAGTTAACGACTATGTTGCATGGATTAATTATTTTTGCCGAAATGCATTCGATAACTATCAATGGATTAACAATTCAGCAAGAATCGCGTAGTCGACGTTACCTTTATGAGCTGATGGCATCTATAAAGAATATTTATCGTAGATTTAGGATAATTCGAAAAGTGCGAAACGAATGTTTGCCGTGTCAATGGGGGACCTAAATTCGACGTTGTCGACCGAATGGAATATTAATGAGTCCCAGGGCGGGCACCAATGAAAGACCCCGATGAACGGACGTTGAAGAATAGCGACCTACATAAGTCTCGAGTGGATTCGCCATCGACGAGACAGGACGAGGCCAGCACGTGCTACCGATAACGAACGAAAAAGAATGGGAGAGAAGATAATATAGAAAAATGAAAACAAAGAGGATTGGTGGATTTGAATACCAGGTGTTTGTTCGAGCCGGGTAGCATCTGTTCCAGGAAACCATCAGCGTATTTCCACCCTCTGGAAAACCCATCGAATTACATGCAATGTGTCCCGATAATTCGGAAAAAATAATAACATATGAGTCACCCACGAGTGTATCGTGTCCTCGACGTAATCCAAAGATGGACACTCATTCGATGGAAATGTATTTGAAATACGTTTTTAAACAAATAACTATGATGGATTATCTTGCAACAATTACAATTTCGACATTTCTGGAATATAATGATGAATGATGCACATGAATTCTCGTTTGATAATCGATGTTAATATTTAATAGCAATTATATTCCATGATAATTTAGTAATAAAAGTATTTCAAATACATTTTCATTTGCCGAATGCTCGTCCCTGCTGTGATCTGTCATGCGATGACGGCCGCGCCTAGAGAGCCTCGTGAAAAATGAAAAGTCCGTACGAACGACTTGAAATCGAGCAATGACCGCATAAGCCACACACCGAGACCCTTTCCAACCCCCCCTCTCCCTTTTTCCACCGACGTCTTTCAGAAAAATGAAGGAAATGGAACTCTGCGCAGCTTGCTCAAACGTTAAAAACAGAAAGGCGACAATAAAACGCACAAATGTGTGAATGAATGATAAAGGAAGCTACATATATCGTGCCTGAACTTAGGGGGACAACAACAAAAAAAGAAAAAAAACCGAGTATTAGGTGTGAATTAACGTGGAAGTAACATTCGAGAATTACGACTTAATCCAACGGTAATTCAATGTCTTCTTCTTCGTTTTTTATTATTACCGTAATGCGTCTCGCTCTCGAAGCGACACATACGAAGTAAAAAAAAAAAAGAAAAACGCGAAAGAGAATATACGACGCGGCTTGAGAAATAAAGCGAGATAGGGTGAAGAAGGTAGAAAGAAAGAGCGAGACGAAGCGAAAAACGCCGGAAGTCAGATTTCGTTTCCATTAGGGCGAACGAGGCCATTAGGTGCTCACGAAGGCACGACACGTTGTATAAAGCGAGAGTGAAGCACATGAGGGTGAAAGCGCGAGAGCGCGCGGTCTACGTGTTAAAGCGAGTGTCGGGGGAAGGGAAATAAGAGACGTGACACAAAAGGATCGATACACGGGGAACAAGAGAGACGGAGAAAGAGCTTCGCGAGCTTCGAGCTTCGAGTCCGATGTGCATGCTCTTGTACTGAGGAATGGAACCGACGAGATGAACGTCCCAGTATTTTTCCGGGCGTATCTTTTCTCATTCGTTTCTTTTTTCAATGTCCTTCAAATATATACGTATATATAATTCATACATCCCTCTCGCACTGCGGATATTGTGCTTGCGAGCTCTCAGTGCCAGACATCAACAAAAAAAAAAAGATTAAATGCAAAGAAAAAGAGAAAACTGTTTTACCTGTCGAGGCATTGATAACGCGTCACTCTTTTCCAACGCTGTACGCGCTGTGTATCCAGGGGAAAAAAAGGAAACAGAAGAAACTGGTGCAAAGTGTGGGATATCGGTGGTTGTGCGAGCGTTAGGAACGTTGCGATACTTCGCGACGGTGGATCCGGTCTCTCTTGTTTCTCTTGGTTCCTGGTTTGGCGCGTTCGCGCTCAAACTTTTTGCCGAACTCCGGAGAACGGAGGTAGAAGAAGAATGGGGAAGGTGAAGAACGACGACGACGAGGGAAGAAAGAGACGCGTGGAGGTGGAGAGGACCGATTATTACGACGCCGCGGCCATAACTTTTCCCAGAAGGCATCCATTACCGTGATTGTTCCAAGCAAGTTTATGGTCGTCGGTGTGCCGCCGCCGCCGACCGGCCGCACCGCCAACGCCAACACCAACAACGACTTCGTGTCGTCGGTTTTCCTTCTTCTCGTTTCGTCGAGTCCTCGCTCGCTTCTGTCCCCGCCGCCCAACCCGCGCCCGCGAAATCGGACCGACTATCCGCGAATTTTCCCATGCGGTCCGCGAGATAAAAAGAGAGCACGACTGACTTTACCATCATTGGGGGAGGGGGAGGGTAGCCAGGGTGAGGCGAGGGGTTTGACGTCGACGTGTTTCGTACGAGCGAAGAGAGGAAAGATGGAAAAAGATTTTTCTCGTTATTTGTCGACGAAGGAAAACTCGCTTGCTCGCTCGAGCGTTTTACTACTTGGAGAACTCTTCGCGCTACGGAGTTTGGGGACTCTCGAGAGATAATATATTCTGTAGTGTTTGTGATTTACAAACGCGCCTGTCGTTTCAGCCAACGGTTTACGGACTTTTATAATATGCATCAACACCTGCAATCTCATATTTTTCTCAGTAACAAACAAGGAAAGGTTTTCTTTATTTATATTCGCAATCCATTTTCCAATGTGTCGTAAAAAATGAAATTATGTTTGAGCATTGATTCAGCAATTACTTTTTTTTTTTTTCTTTTTTTTGGCGATGAAACGTTTCGTTGTTGCAAACCGAGAGAGAAAATAAACCGAATCTCTATCCAATCTGGTGGAATTTGGTACGGTGGAATTCGGTACAACAGTATTCGTGCCAAATTCGAGAGAATTTGCTCTATATCCGGGAACTTGGTCGTTACTCTGCCTCGTAGTACGTATCCTAAACTCTCCCGGCGAACAGCCGTTGTTTTACCGAGAGTATTACTCAACCGATTGGCAAAGACTCCGCAAGTTTCCGCAGCGCGAATATATAACGTGAAACACTTATACGGATATATGCCCGTGTTTGAGTCCGTGTGCGGCAACGGTGGGGCAAGAAAGCGGCATTGGCGGACCCCCGGCAGGAAGTACATGCGGTCGTGGCGGAGGCAGAGGACGGAGAAAGCCTGCGGATAACGCGTGACATTGGATAAATAGCCAAACTTGCAGTGAACCAGTTTCGGCGATTGTCCCGGCAGCTCCAATACCGAATAAACGGGACACACAAGCCCGGGGCTCGCGGTTCTATACGAAAATTTACCCTCGTTACCATTCTATCTCCGTTACTCGTCCATTTGGTTTTTTTTTTATATATAATTCATGCGACTTTATTGCAATGTCCTAAGATTTTTTATTTCAAAATAAATAGAATAAGAATTCTGATGAAAACAAAACGAAATTGCGATTTAAAATTAATAATAATTCAACGTTGGTCGACTGGAAAAAACGTAGGTATCAGCATAATAGCAACCAGCAGCGAAGCAATTGAAAAAAAGTTTTAAGCAACTAATTCACGATTTTCCCATTGCAGCGGTGAAACATTGATTTTCATCGTTTGCATGGAGAAAACGTCGATTTGCCGTGAACAAACCGTGGCGGGCTTTGTCGATCCGAAATTTAATTGGGCATGGAAAAAACAATTGAATTTTTTTCCATTGAGTCGTAGAGACGGCAAGGAACGCAGTGAAATCACACGGGGGCAACGCTGTATGGAAAATTTTGAAAACAGTGGTAGTCGTTGTTTGAACGAACCGGCTGGTTCTGAAACTAGAATGTGCTGAAAATTCCTTTATTTCAATATTTACGAGTTCTCGATTTCCTTTCTGAGTGAAAAAATATGACGAATAAAAAAACACACACGGACACACATAGTATATATAGATAGCACGTGAGTCGTTGTTTACACGTGAATCCGATATTCCCATTCAATGGGACGAACTGTTGCTGCGGTAAAAAAAAAAACGTGGTAATGGATTTGCTGTATTTTCGGTTGAATAATAGTTGTTTCGATGCGTCGTAAACGGTATTTGCTGCCGATGCGAGGGTAAAAAATAAAAAAATAGATGGTGATGTACGCAAATAAACAAGGACTATTTACATATCCGAAAAAAAGTTCGATTTTATTCTCCAAAATTTTATTTTATCAACTTTTTTCAATTTGAGTATCCGAGCAAAACGATATTTGAGAAAATAAAACTAAAAACGAGAAAATAGAATTTTTCAAAACTAGAAGATATGAATGTACGTGGTTTTGTTTCAAGCAAGAATTTTTTCGGCATTTCGGAGAGAATCTACAGGAATGAAATAGGTTAGGTGGAAAACGATCGCCATGGGAATCATTCAACGGAGCGAAAGTTCAATGGAGCTGTCTTGATGTCCCTCGCGTGCAATGGTGAATCGAACGCGGGCATAAATTTCACTGGAAATACCACACCGTAAAGCGAAAAAAGACGAGAGATGGAGAAAGGGAAAAACGGAAGAGAGAGGGAGAGAAAGAAAGAGAGAGAAGCAGAGCCACGCGGTGATCTCAATTCGATTTCTATAGAAATTGAATCAACCCGAGTATGCATTTCGTCTGAACCGAGCGGTCATAAAAAAAAAGCTTCTTTCATGGCGGATTCTAAGCGAGGGAGTTCTCGAGAGGTGAAGTTTTTTCGACGTCGGTAAACCGAGAGGTAGCTGGTTAGACTGCTGCGTCGGGCCTAAGGGTTGCCTGACACCCGACGGCGTAATACTACCTCGTAGTGTCCGTTCACGAGAGTCACCCGCTCTGCTCTCCTCCCACCGCCTTTCGTTCGGATCTCTATGGGACTTCCCATCAGAGGGGGACTGTGCTCTCTCGTATCGTGATTTTTTGCGGTTCACGAAATTCTCAGGTAGCTGCGTAACGAATCGCGAACCAACGTCACCAAAAGCCCTCCGATCAAACCCCTCCTAACACAATTCCACGCGCTCTTCGAAATGAGCAGTATCCCCAATGGAGCACTTCATTAAATTCACCAGATCCAATCACGCCGGTAAAATTTTACAGAAATATTGAATCCTACATAAAACAATCGAATATTAATAGTATGTTTATTTTTCATTTTGATACGAAAAAAAATAGATTGTGTTGGAATAAGTTTATGAAGATACGTTATTCCGTGGTTGAATTTATGTTTCTCTAATTGAAATCTGTGTTACCGACGGTAGTAGAATAGTAGTAGAATAGAAGTAGATCAAACAGTGACACATATTTACCGATATAATAAGTAGATCGCGGTAGCAGTCAAACCTGTGATTAGATTACGTCACTCAAGATGGCGGCACCCCCTGGTCAAATCCCCTCGAAACCGATGAAATAATTAAAGGCTAATTAGATGCTAATTAAATGCTCTATTACCGAATTCAATGGTCTTTTTTTTAACCGTAATTAAAGGCTCATTAAAAGCTCCTGAATGAGCGTAGAATCAATCGATTCGGTCCAAGGAATCGCGAGATATTGGCATTTTACCAAATTTTAAAAATGAATTTTTTTTTTAATCACGAGCGCTCTAACCCTGGTAATATATAAGTCCGAAATACAAATCTAAATCTGGCAGGTTGAATGACACATATGACGATGAGTTTGTTGGCTTGGATGCCTTGGGAGACTAGTCGGCTAAAATAACTACGATTAATGATAATTTTCTGGCACGGGGTTGAGGCATTAAATTTCAAATTAACGGCAATTGAGAGCCTTCAATTCAACATGAATTTAGACACCACATTCGAATTTCCAGCTCGTCAGACGCTTGAATAGTGCTTACAAGTTTCCGGAAGCCCAGTCTGAGAAGTATAGTAGCTGAATACTGATGCGTGATAGAGTCGTTACACAATTTGTAATCTTTTTCAATCTCAAAGTAAATATTGTATCCATTATAATTCCGAAGTGATTAATTTTCGTTCATTCAAATAAAACAAGTTTATATATCTATCTGTATGATTTCATACCTATTCTTCGAACTATACAACAAAATAAAAACCTAACTTTGCATGCCAATGAAATAAATAAAAAAAACTATAAATGATTGAATTAATAATTAATTCATCAATCAATTGGATGCAATTTGCCATAAAGTTTCGAAATTACATTACTCATTAATTTCGCTATTCATTAAACATGAAGGTGAAAAACGAGAAAAATATTCTTAATCAAACCATTAAGGCGCGCTTCACAGCATCAGTCCATCGCGTGGTATAAGTTGTGCAGCTGTGAGTGGTCCGAACGGAAGAATCGACGGCGAGGATCAGCAGCGGCGAAACGGCATTGTTCGATCATAAAGCTAACGGAAGTCGCGCGGGGCCCAATATCCGAATGGTTCTCGGTCGAAATTGCAATACGCGACGAGGGATATCGGACCAAGAGGCATGTATATTATACGAACACACACACGTACGGATGTGCAAAAGCCGATCGGAATAACGCGAACGCTCGTGTTGGTGCACCGATACCAGACGAGTCAGAGAATGATCGACAGGCGTTACCCGTTGACGACAACGCTTCGCGGACGCACTCCGAACGTCGTCCTGGCGACATGAAAAAAAATCATTTTTAACGCCCCACCATGGGTTACGACCCCACGTGAAATTCCCATTCGTGCTCACGCACCATTGTTTCACCCAGATATTCATCTACGTCGCCATAAACCATTTCGACATTTTATCGAAATCAAACTGAAGTTTCGTTCCAAGGCCGGAAGGTGAATTCTGTTGTTTTTCTTTTTTTCGCGCTCTCTCTCTCTCTCTTTCTCCCTTTTTTCGAAAGCACCATAAATCACTTCTTGAGTGAAGGGACGGTGATGAAAAAGTCCAGATACAAAAGTATGAAACTCGAAAATTCCACGGAAGCATGGGAGCTCTCTCGATGATCAGCAGATCCGATGCAGCGAGTGCTCTCTTCGATTGCAAACTTCGAAACCCCACGAATTTGCTGATGTCATGCAATCAAGACTCATCGACTCGGTCAACAAGATGAAGGGTGGTAGCAATATGAAATTTGTTTTTTTTTTCGCGAGATCCTGGTGGATAAAATGTTATTTCTTGATGGTCGACGCTACAACGAACAATATTTAGGATATGGAATATATAATTTTCTGCAAGAACCGGGAAATTCCGGGTATTGGGAATCTCGCTCGTCCCAAGGCCGGAGCCGATCATAACCAAACGCTATAAATGTAGGTCACAATCCGTCCAATAACAGAGATTAAAAAAAAAGCTTCATCTCCGCTTTTGCACTGAACCCAGGTTATTTATCGTACGAAAGTTTCGACAGTTGTGATTGAATTAAAAATGTATTTATTTGTTTTAAAATAATATTAATTTGATTAATGGGAAGTTATTTTTATTTCGAATATTGCAGCGTAAAACAGTATAAAATGGAAAAATTATTCTTATCGTTTGAAAAATGATGGATATATAAGACAAATAATAGAGAAATGATAATTGCAAGGCGAGAATCATTCACATCATCAATTTTTATTCAGGGCCAATCAAGTCAGTCTTGGAAAAATTCTTGTAGCCCCCAAATAAAGGTCGAATTGGGTTTTATTTGGAAAACAAAGTCCAATTACATGCCCAGAAGGGCGTGTATTTGGGTGAGTCTCTTATCGTGAAAACTCAGTACTCAACACTCTAGAAGAAGTCGGGCGCATACGAGACACGTAAGTCTACAATGGGTGTTACAATGTAATCACGCAACTCACGAATATCCGGGGCGAGGGGGTTCTTGTCGCTCGCATCTGCACTTCGCTCGAACGTCCGCTGCCCCTACCCGTCGTCCTCCCTCCCTGACCCTCCTGCTCCTTCACAGTCCGCGGTATCGCGCCGTCGACTGCACTAAAACCGAAGGAAATCGCGTGGGAACGTACTCGCGTATTTCGTACTCGACAGCCGCGAAATCTCGCGTTAAAAGCTTCACACGGATACCCATGTGCACGGTGGTCTGCGCAATGGCCGCAACGTCGGTTATAATACACTTTATCCGCAACATCGCGGTAGTAAAGGTATAATTATAACTCGACGTAAAGCAAATCGAACATCTCGGCGACCGCGAAACGCTGTCTTGCGTTTATTTTTATCTTTATTTCTATTTTTATTCTTTTTTTTTTAAATTCTAACATATATTGAGATAGGCGTTCTATATCGTTTAGGTTTTTTACAAATAATTTCATATTCTATCGTGATTAATAAAAATAGTTACTCATGGAGATCCTCATAGAGGTTTTAGGACACTACTTCGAATTCGAAGGAAGCAGTTAGCAAGTTTCGATCGCCAGCTTGTTTTTTGTTTTTGTTTTACTACGTGGCTAGACGTGTGTCGTTCGGGATGCTTCGCTCGTTGACAGTTGCAAGAATGTGGGGCGGAGAATCTCGTTACTCCATCGTTACATGCATATTACATGCCTATTGGTCATACCTTGGTCCGGCTGTGCATCTATGACGAGAACGATTTTCTCGAGATTCGCGGCAGATATTTGCTTTACTTAACGATAGCGGTTAATCGCAAACGCGTGGTTAATGGAAAATGAACAAGAAACATTGTACAAAGAGGAACCTCTTGTACTTCGCTTCCTCATTCTTCCGATCCGCGGTGCATACTAGTCTATGAGAAATGGAACAAACGATTGTTTACGGATAGCTGCGCAACGTGAATTACGATACTTCGAGCTTTTAAGAGATGTAGATTATTGAATGGTTAATTATCATAGCAACGAAAATTTCGTAATGTTCTGAAGAAATTTATTTCCGTTGAATCTGTTTCATTTTCGATATAATAATACAATAAACTCTGAATGAAAAAAAAATTCAACTTTATACGTGTTAAATGATTAATAGATAATCAGGAAAAAACCACAGATGGGGACGCAAACTTATGTTCCCCACCTCAATCTCTTAATCTCTTCAAATGGGCTATTTCGGTGCCGAAAAAAAGAATTTTCTTCTCCCACTGACCGACACAACGACTTCAGCAACGCGTTGCCCCTAATTGGTGATGCACGCAAGTGGCTCATTCGTCGTGAGTTATTAAAACGCGATTTGAGATAATTTTTATTCGCTCAGACAAACATGCGATGTCGATTTAAATTGAAGTTCCACTGATTGTCAGTATCATTATTTTCGTATTCAAACGACTTAATACGCCCCAAATGTATTTATCGCCGAGTCACGAGGGCGGAAGTCATCAGTGGCGAAAAATCGTGCGTCATTAGCGTGACTCGGTGGGTCCGGGATATTCTAATTGTCACCGGTTTAATTTTCGAAATAGCGAGCCACGGTAGACTCCGGGGACGTTGCAATGTACGCACGTGTCGAAAAGAAGAATAAAATAAATGGACTGAAACTATATACACAAGCAGAGTGCATCTTCGTGAGACCTGGGCGGGTATCGTGGGCACATCACGTCTCTCAACGTCTTCTCACACTTTCCGACGTATTTCCCCGGGGAACGAGAGACCCGAGAACAACCTCGTCTCTCCTGTCTTTTCTCTCTATATGTGCTTGAATATAAAAGTTACGTAACTATATATGCATGAGGTGTTCCACGTCGAACTGGACGGGCTAAAACCTGACTCTCGCTGATTCGGTCCGTGATTTTTTTTTGTTGGATTTCATTTGACCCCGGAAACACTCCTTATTCTTATCAGAATTTTCAGATCCTCTTACAATCTTGAACAAAAATAGAAAAACTACTGCCAAATAAGAAAAAGCATACGTCGCCACGAATAAAAATTTTGATTTTTTTTTGGGACTCCAGTTGGTCAAAAAATGAAGTTTGCCAAACTTTCAGTTCGAGATCTTTATTACAACTATTTTTTTTTTGAATGAAAAATATGATTTTTTTTAGTCTTTTTTTCGTTTCGCTTATGATTGGTTCTCTAATTAATCAATAAAAATATTAATAGTAAAAATAATAAGAATATTGCGGATATTATCACGGGTTTCACTAATTGATAATATTTTCAAATATATTCATGATTCGTTTCATCATTGAAAATCGATACTTGCCATGAAGATATCACTCTAAAATTTTGGAAAGTTTATCGTTTCGACGTACTGAAATGACAACATTTTTTTCAAAAATATGTCGGATTACGCTTTTCCTCATTTGGGAGTCATTTTTAATTTTCTTAGGGGCTGTAGAGGGATCTCAAAATTCTGAAAAGAAAATCAAGGATCTTTTTGGGGCAAATGAAATTCACGAAAAAAATCATGAATTGAATGGCCAGTAGTCAGAGCGTCGACCATCCAATTTGCCGTGGAATCCCTCATGTATATATCCCGTCCGCAGGAGACCCAACCGTAGCATTATTATGTTTATTCCAACGTTCACGTTCTTTTTTTACTTCGTTCTTATTCTTCGTATCCCATATCCCGTTTTTATTCCATTTTCACAGCAAAAGGTAAAAGTACCAAGTTGGAGGTCAGTAATTCGCTTCGTTACGAATAGGGAAGCCACAACGGGTCTGTATTCTCCACGGTCCGCTTGGGTTGTAGGTCCGCTCCTCCCTTCCTCGCTCTCCTTCTATCTTTCTCACTGTCTTTCTCTCTCTCTCCCGTTCAGCCTCGTTCCGCAGACATACCCACGGCGTTAACCTATACCACGGTGCGAATAAATATCATCGTGGCATTCAGTAAATAACGGTAGATTAAGCAATTTCATTAAGCGCGGCTCGGGGGTGCAAACAAATCAAAGAGTTTTCGGAGCCGGTAAAACTTTTCCGTTTATAACACGGCTGCGGAAGCCTCCACCTATCGCGCCGCGTTTACCCACATCCGGATATAGCTGTGGCAGTAACGTTAATGGCCTCTCCGGCCCACCCTCTACCCTACCACGCGGTTTCGCTCTATCACGTGTTTCTCTTCTTCTTTCTCTCTTTCCTCCCGCAACTCTGCGCTATTACGGAGTACATATATATATAGGTATATATCCACACGCATATACATAGATATCGTGACGATACACATACGTGTGTACCATTTGCCCTCCGCCATTTATCTCCACATATGTGTGACGCTATGAGCGCATTTGGCTTCCTCTGGCTCCTCAAGTGTCAGAACTCGGACTCGATACCTGTATTCCCGCTACCCCCTCATTCGTTACCGTCCCAACCTGCTTTATCCGTTCATTTGCCACGTGTTAATGGAAAATTCGTTGGTGTGGGTTTTAATATCGTTCGCAGTAAAGCTTCGACTCCCCCGTATTGCGCCATAAGTCCCGCGAAACCGTGGCGACACCGAGGGCCGCTGCGGCGGGACGTTGAACCACGCTCGCTCTCCCCATGGGGGCAAAACCGCGCGGAAATAATTTCTTATCCGCACGAATGAGCCACCCTTCGGCTCGACCGCCGTGTTACTACGTTCGTTACTCGTGAAAATTAACGAAAAGAAATTTAATACGAGCGATAAAAGTTACGACCGGATTAGTCAAAATTCATTACGATCGTTCGTTATCAAACCCACCCACAATTCGCACCACGGCCTTAATCTCGCATTCACGTTCCCATGGCGATTGTTCGTAACCGGTAACTCGATTTTGCGAAAATTACTTTTTTTATGATTCGTTGATTTGGAGGAAAATACATCGATATAAAATTGTCGGATCGATTTGTTGATTGAAAAAAAAAATATTCATCAATATAAAATTGTCGTATCGTTGTGATGCCTGTAAGGACGCATTGAAAAATCGAATTCCGAGATATGCCTCAACAGTCAGAGAATTTTCCCGGCGCGAAAAATTGAGCGAGAAGGGTATGAAAATCGTCGATGGCGTTTTTTCTCGACGAAGACTGAAAGCTCGATTATCGTCGAGGTTTTGGTTGAACGAAAATTAATCGGCGACGTGTACGCGCCAGTGAGGAAGTTGACAGGCCAGAGAAAGAGAGGGGAAGGGGGGGGGGGACGATCATCGAGTTTGTATTATTAATCTCCGGAACGTCTCGAGAGCTTCTCGCGGTACACAGGTGTTCGATAAACGTGCCGATTCGAACAAGCCTCACGGACGTAAACTGCTCGATAATCCACACCAGTATATATCCCGTAGAAGTATATGTATATTCACACACACACACACACACACACACGTATATACATACGGATGTAATCGCGGTACTCAACATCTCGATCGTTGCAGTACATGTGTACTTCTCGTCGAGCGGAAAAGAATGTGCGCTATCTCTTCTTGACCTCAGATAAATTGCGGTAAGATCGTTCAACCTTTCCGTACACCATCCACATACACACCGTGCTCCAGTCGAGCCGCGAGGATGAGCGAAAATATTTTTATCGCCACGAGCACTATCGGTATATCGTGTAACCCACGACGAGTTATTGTGTATAAAAATGAATTGATAAATTGCGGTAATCAACTCGGCAAACACGGGATAAGAGTGTGGGATCCCCGAGGAATAGCCACCGGGGCCTTGCGTCTTATCTCTAATATTGGCGCGGCATTCGTCGGACGCATTAATCATTATTAAACTCGCCAAGCTAGTACAAATGTTGTTACAATAATCATGTGTGGCTAATGCGCGGTGCAACAATCGCGGCAAACTGGACGATCTGCTGACGTCGAATCTTATTTTTCCGGATGGTCATCGCCAATCGTTGAATTATCATTGTTATTATTATTTCGTGAAGTATTTTAATCAACGTCGGTAATATTAATTCTCTTTCGAATAATAATCTTCATATTGATGCAAGGACAATGTTTTATTGATAACAATTTCGAGACTTCACGGCGTCGCTTGTGCTCAGTGCCGTTGACAAATTTCCTTGACAATGTGTACACGGAAATAAAAAACAAATCGAAAGAAACTTAATTGAGCTCACTGAATACATTAAGCTCGAGTTGAATCGCATAATAGACATAGTTCAATTTCACGTTAAGTTGATTCCTATCCAACTTCGCACGATGTTCAGCCGGCTACATTCGGTTAGCTCGAACTAAATAGCTTTTTCTCAAGGCACACGGAAAAGAAAAAGAAAATAAATAACGGATAAAAGCCAGGCAAGGATTCGTGATGGCGCAACAGGTATTATATAACAATGAGAGTGGTAGCATCACCGGAGAATGGGACACATGGGCTGTGGAGATTCGCGACGACAATGCGAGTGAAAAGACTTGTCGTCGGAGGGTCGTAGATTGTTTGCCCGTCTGCTGGCCATTATCTCGTTTTCTCACTGCGGTTTCCCGAACTCCCGCTCCCCCTTTGACGATACAATTCGGATACGAACACATGACAGACAATGATGAGGCATTCAGAACGAATCCCCCGTGGATCCACGACCCCATTATAATTCACTCAGGGCGACGAGAGTTTTGAATCATTCGATTTCATACTGGTGCATTTTAATGTGGTAAATTTCTTATCATACCGGGCGATGAACGACATCAATTTTTGTTTCATTCGTTCGATCATTCTCTTCCTCTTGGTCGCAGAAGCTGGAATTCGCAATAAATGAACTTATTGACTTCCTGACGAAAAATACCAACGTCAGATTTGGAAAAAAAAAGAAAAAAAAATACGTATCCTACCGCAATCAGAGAAACGATCGAATGATAACGTCAGAGGTCCCCCGAGGTAGGCAAGTAGAGTCGTTTACCCACATGTCAGTGACGCTGCTGAAGCCATATCCGTCGAAGAAGATCAATAGATCGAGGTGTGGCTTGCATTGGGTAACTCCACTGCTGCTGCTGCTGCTAATACCTCCCCCCCCCCTCTCGCCCCTAACCGATCGTTCGTCGCCAACCCTCTCCAAAATTACCTACTTCCCGTGCCAGAACATTCCGTGCCTCTCTAGAGGTCCTCTCGCTCCCCTCGCGCGCATCGCCGCTCTCGGATCGTCTTGCGGTTCTCGAGGGTTTGAGTGCAAATCGTGATGGTCTCTGGCTGTGTCCTCCACCCGCTTGCCTGCACTCACAACCGGGTTCCGCATATCGATCGTACACGCTTGCACTCACCTCGTAACACACCAATGACATTTCGTGTAGCTGACGGACGAGAGTATCCGTAGCACGAGGATCGGAGAACGAGCGGGACGATGGCGTGTGCCATTGGGGTGCGGATCTAAATTTTCGTGGAATCACAATCCGAATGCAAAAACTTTGAACCTCATTTCACCGGGCTTTCGGAATATTGAACATTCGGTTACCAAATCGATATTCTCGCACGGTACATCGAAGCCCGGTGGGTTTTGGATTCTGCGGGCGAGTGAAGAGGAAACGAAGGAGTTCGAACGCGCAAAGCACGCCAGAGTTTCCATTTGGAACGTTGGGTCTGCTCGAATCCTGGCCGTACCTTCCTAAATAGCTCCTTTGAAACGAGCCAGCTCGTTTTCATTCGACCGTGCTGCAGTCGCGGCTGCCACGGGTTACTATCGATGTCCGGCGGTTTATGCGGGCACGTGCCCATCATCCCTCGTCCCCCAATTCGCTACCGAATACCGCGGCATAGTACCGCTCCGCACCCCATCGACCGCCGCTGTACAGCTCGGTCTCTCGCTCCCCCCAATGCAATTCAGCCGCGTGCAGCTGGGGAGAGCTTCGAAACAGCCGTTCGGCCCGGGTTGGTAGTCCGCCACCGCGGCAACGTCGTTCTCGATGCGATGCTGTTCGGTATACAAGGTTTGTGCATCGTGGGTGTACTTCGTCGATGTCCGCAAACATTTCTCGACTACACCACGACGATCCGACCATAGGGCCATTCTGGCGTATATACTTGATGTCACCGATACGGTTTATATGCATAACAGGTATATGTATGTATATTAGGGTGGGTATTGTTTGGTTCATCTTCGAAATCTTATTGGGAGTGATTACCAAACGAATAAAAAAAGCCTATTTTGAAGTTTTATTTTAACCGTAGCCCATAATCAGGTGGGTTTCTATTTCAAATGCATGCAATTGTTTTCCGTTCAATGCTTCATCGTTGTACAGTTAAAAGTTGGAACGATCGTTTTAGGCGACCTCGAAGTTGAACCGTCGCCAAATTCTCTGGTGCGGTTGTTCCGTTAGACGAAAAAAAATTTATCGACCAATTAGCGCGATTATTTATTCCACGTTTCGAAAAAGTTATGTGCACATTTTTGCGAGATAATGTTTATTCGACTCTTGGATAATAAAGTGTTTGGCAATTTGACAGTCTTATCGGATCTTTGCATTCACCAGAAGCTCGAACGAGATTGAGATTTCGACATCGATTAGAAACCACATTTATTTTGTCGAGATTTCAATATTCATGAAGCAGTGTTTAAAAAAATGGAGACCCTAGCTTCTTTATGTGTATAATTGTCAGTATATGCAACAATTACCTTAGATAGCTTACATTGAATTTTATTACTTTCGGTTCGTCTCAGATTTGTAATATATTATTTTTTTATACATATATGCATGTTTGCGATACACAGCCCCGTCGTTATAATTCTTATAATTATCATCTCGCTAAGCCAACGACCTCGAGTCTGGAATCTAGAAGTTAATATAGTCGATAAACAAGTCATTAGCGACGCGTGCTGACGAGAGCCAAGTCTCGCGAACGTGTGTTGCGTATACGAGTAAGACCGCGAATATCGAGTGCCTTCGACGTCGCGATTAACGAGCGTCACGTATACGTTAACGCGGGTCAAAAGTTACTCGGAGAGACATGGTACGCATTTTTTTTAAATAAATCTGGCGCTGATATTATTAACAATAATAATAATAATCATTGTAATTGTAATTTTAATAAATCTACATCCACGTCATCCATTTCCACTGAGTTTTAGAAGAAGAAAAAACGATAAAAAAATTAATTGGTTACGGCCTCAGTGCCACTGGCCGAGATTTGCGATAATTACGACGAACACGGCCCTGTCCCATCCGGAACTACGAAGGACACTCGAAGAAAACAGCCTCGGCCGGCGACTTTCCACAGAGACAGACCTGCACGGGTGCATTGCGAGTGACAAGGACGGAATATAAAGACGGAAGATGAAAGCTTCGAGCTTCCGCGTTTATATGTACGTATAATATAAACCCCGAGTGACACATCCGGTGCGTCTAGTTTGGTCTCCAAAGCCAACCGTGAACCAGATCTCACACAAGAACCGTCGGTGTCTTCGCGTTTTCAACCGGAGTTTCATACACATACATCTCTTTTCCTCGATCCCTCTCGTAACGCTGAGAAAACACGATTCCGAAGTAAGTCACTCTCCGCGTTGCAACGCCGAGTCAGACACATATATATATATATATATCCCCGGCTCGACAGCGTCCGCCGCGTGTGCCACCTAACTCACCGATCCTCTCGCTGCGTGGACCATAAAGGCCTGAGAATCTCCGGTACCGAGTGATCGATGTACGATCGCGCGACTTGTCGTCGGCTCTCTCGGCTCTTTCGACTTAACCGTGGATATATATGTATATCCCCGGTGCGGATATACACGAAGGTTTCTATCCTACTCCTCGTTGTCCAGCCGGCCAATATTTACGATCTCGTTGCACGAAGAACAGACGACTTACTACTACTTGGTTGCTTCACGGCGGTTCTCGTACGACATGGACTCTCTTCGAGGATTCTTCGGAGCCATCGGGTATAGATGTCTCTTCGTCTTCTTCATCGTCTTTTCCGGCTTTTTCCGTCGGTACTTCTGCCCGTCATACGCCCGTTTCTCAATGGAAAAACGTCTCTCCGGAGTATCATCGGTCCGTCTCCCGCCTTGCAGGGCTAACCTTTCCGTCGGCCGTCCATAAACCGATGCGAATCATGTCCCACTGGTTCCACTCGACTCTCCCCTCTCCCCTCGCCCTCGCCTTGTCTCTTGCCTTCGCATGTATAGTATATTCGCTGCGTAACACGAGGGCTTTGATACCAAAAGCCAGATCCTCCGCGTCTCATCTGCTTCGGTCCTTGTACCCCGGAGGCTCCCGCTTGACGCTCATCCTGCATACGCAAACGTTACCCGTTGCTACGTGAGTCGCTTTCACGATTTCTATGATTACGAATAGAGTGTGTGTACAACCTTGGCAATGATGTACCGCGGGATAGCTTTCGTTCATCGATTTTACGGTCCCCCATGGTCGCACCCAGAAAGATGGAAGGTTATCCACGATGAGAAGCCATCGAATAAATTGCCGAAATTCATTCTCCAGTTTTTCGGACGACCGGGACGGAGGCTAAAATGATATATACGACGTGGAAAAAAAACTCGAAGCATGATACGACTCTTCGATCTTCATTATTTTTATTTTATTCGACCATGTGGCAGACGTATGGGTGAACCCATTGATATTCCGGCCTTCTCGAGGTTACATTAGCAGTTCTTAACCTCACCGATCATAGCGGATCAATCCTCTCGTTGGATTTCCCTCCGGAGCACGAGGAAAGGCAGTAAAATTTGCGAAAAATAAAAAAAGGAACCGCGAAAAGTCGAAGACGACGACGACGACGACGACGATCGTCATCTCTGGCCACGTGAGCGGGGACACGGCCTCGAAGGCACGAGCTCTCGAATTTTACGAGCGGCTGGTAATAAAACGATGATAAATCCAACGTAATTTCATGCGAGATAAGGGAAAGGGATCGTGGAAGAAAAATAAAACGGTGAACGGAAGAAAAAAGAAAAAAAATGGAAAACGGGAGGAAAAATGAAGAAGAGGGTAACGAAGACCGGGGGCTGGCGCTTGTACGTGACAGCTACGAACCCTATGCTCTCACCGATCGATATTTATATCCACACGCGAGATATATATACTTTGGCTTCGCGAATCGTTCGCTTACCCCTATTCTGCGGTGAGCACGATGTGCCATCGATCATTTTCGATCAGGTTGCGACTTGCTGGGAATGGTAACAAGCAAACTCCATCGAGTCCTCTTTGCTTCGGGAAATCTTTTGAATCACAGAAATAGTCACAATGATCGATGATACGTCGCTTTGTTCAATTGTTCGACATTATTCGACCAAATCATTGCACTTTTCTATAATAATATTCTATACAATCGTTAAAAGAAGGAAAATTATTAAAAATGAATAAATAAATATTCTTAAAGTAAATTCAATATTATACCATATTATATTAATTACATTGAATCCAATTCAAGCCATTGGGATGAACTTCGTGAGTGAATGTATTTATTTCATTATTCGTTAGCTGACAAATTAATTTACTATACTTTTGTCATTGAATAGAGAAAAATCGATAGATCTGCTTGGTTTTGAGGAAAGTTTCATCGAAGGCTTTGCAAGGCGCAAACATGGTTTCGATGATCAAAGGACTGCCGGAATGGAGAGCGCAGCTTGTTATTTCGCCGTAGGCCAGATGGTCGGATGGAGAACTGGCGAAGATATTAACTTGACGAGTCAAAGACGACAAGCGCAGTGTGCAGAGATGAAATTCTTGTGTACACAACTCCTAAAACTTATAGGGTGCAAAAGTTTGTAGAGGGAATTAGAGAAGGTTTGGTCCTATACAAGTCTTTCGAAGACGTGTTGCGCGGCCACGAGAAGTATCTGCAGATGCGAGGACCGGCAAAGATAGGTGCGATAGATCGTGTCCAGAACCCATGGCACCGCCTGCACTCGTCTCGGCAAAGACCACCACGAGCTTTGTCGAGTCCTCGAGACCGGCGTCCTTCAAGAATCATCGAGAATTCCATGGAGCGGGTCTCTCCGTACTTCGACCCCTAGAGTCTCGGATCTCCCACAGCCTGATATACTGGGATATATATACGTGTATATTGTGGACAACTTTCTACTACATCACTTTGAATTCTTTGCAGGATCGCAGTTTCTTCGAAACTCGGAAGGACACGTTCTTGTCCACGGGTCTTTGGTGCTCTGGTAGTGGCCAGCATAATGTGAAAGTAGCGAAAACCAGCGGAGTTGCTATCATCACGAAGAAAAAGAGAAGAAAGAAGAAGAAGAAAAAAGGTGAGAAAGACAGAGGTGCGAAAAAGTAGGGATGGGATTGACTAGAGGCCAAACCATTTGTCTGGCAACAGCTGCTAAGATGGAAGGTTTCGGAGGATGCAAAGTAAATAGGTATGAGAACGAGGCGAAGAATGTCGATGAAGACCCCTCGGGCCTCGTACAGAAAAAAATTATCGAAGGGGCGTTTGGGATCGAATTTGAGAAAGTAACAGGTTTATTACAGGCGAAAATCGCAATATATGTGTGATAGGGAATATAGGAATAAATCTTATGGTTGTGTCAAACGTGTCGTCGTGGTGAATGCAACGAATTCATATGGTCAAGTTAACTTTCTCCCATAGAGCGCAAGGTCCTTGCACGACCGAGTGAGAGTCTTTACAAAGTCGTGAGTATCGAATTACGCTACCGGTTATACGAGAGTTGGTTATTTCTTTGTCCATAGGTACGGCGATGACTTTTGTCGACGGATTTAATGAATCATTTAGTTCTATATAATTTATAATTAATATAGCAATATATAGTTTTTAAATAGAATACGTGTGTCTGTATATAATATTTATATTTCATAAATATATCTCTACTATATTATCCTAATAATATAATATTATCCTAATTTTCGAACTCTATAGCCTCAGACAGTGCAACTGTACCAGCAGGGAATATATTAATATTTTTCCATCATCGCTGTAAGCCGAACAGTTTGCATGCCCATCAAAGAACCACGCTCTGGCCTCCCAGAATCCACAGTAAGTGTTCATGGGCAAAACAGGGCGAGCTACCGGTATTATCGTCCATTTTGATGCGCCTACATTGATTTTACGATGGTTGTGGTTATGTTAAACCCGGAGCTGCCACCGGAGCGGCTAACCGGAGTCGTAAACCATTGTTAACAATAATTTACGACGCTTTTAGTGCGTACAATTATTAACGGTTCATTCGCAATTCTTATTTGGTCGATCGATTATCCGCAAAACTGGCTTGACAACCGGCAATTCGCGTCTTATTTAATTATTGGTTAATAACCCTTTTGCATGCAGCCATACGCATGACCCGAACTTCTTAACACACAAGCCACGTTTAAATGTGGCTCCGTCAAAAGTTCATCACCAAATATTAACAATGAAAATAATCGGGCGAAAAAAATTATAATAAAACTTAGGAAACAATTCCTTCATGGAAATAATAATTTTTCATTTTTAATTGCAAATTCATTCATTTTCATCCAAAACAGTTGAATTCCTAAAAATCCAGCTTTGTTAGATTCCGAAAACAATGATGAAGGAGCTCGCAAGAATTTGGATTATCCCAAGTGTTAAAAAAATTATAGCTTGAATATAATATCTATCGCGTTTTGTAGAAAGCACCGAGTCGGTTAACGGTGAACTCCCGGATCTCGCGGGTTGTACACATTGCTTATAATGAGATGCGAACGTAGTCGTAGCTATGGTGTTTTGACGCGGCTCTCATCGATTGATCGATCGATCGGACATGCAAGAATCCTGAGGCTCTCGTTGTGCATCGAAATCCTCATCGGATCTGGAATGCACTCCCATACGTACAAACATGTGTACATCTCCGGAGCTCTTCTGTCACCAAACCGAAGAATCCAATCGGCGATGGCGGGGTATAGAGTAGCGGGTACTATCAAATGGTCACGTAAATATATATATATATATATGCATATATATACATATAAGGATATCCATTACTACATTACGTTACCATGGTATATATATCGCGTTCCCAACGTCGTGTCGGAGACGTCCCCATTACGACGGTAAGTCACGCTCGGGTTGCGAAACGACTTTGGAATATCAGACGGTGCCGCGACTGCCTCTACCTCCACCCTCCACGTTCCTCCGCCGCTCCTTTTTCATTCCCTCCCATACACACGCCTGCGGTACTTATATTCCGATGATATATACGAGTTGTACGTCATGTATTCGACGCGATCTCCGGTCGCGCGGGGCCAACGGTAGCTCAACAACGGAATACACAGAAGCTACGACGAATATGAGAGAACCGATGGAGAAGGTGAAGAAGACGGGGGAGAAGAAGCGGCGGTAGCAGCAGCTACAGCTACAGCAACAGCAGCAGCAGCGACGGCTCTTCCGATCGGGTACGACGTGATTTTAATGCGAACGAAGATCCGAGAACTGCTGGGAAGCAGCTGAAAACAACTTTGGCAAAATAGAATATGTGTGCAATCCGACGACCTCCGGACGTCACCGAAACACGACGAAGAACAGTGTTAAAACATAAAAACCAAAGAAAAAAAATTATTTGCGCACTTTGTAGAAAAATTCACCATCGTATAATAAACGAGTCGTTCGAAAGTTCTGTCGTATAAAAACATTAGCACCGAATGCTGATTTTTAACGCTATTTTTGAATCTTCTGAATCTTTGATGGGTGTGAATTAATTCTGTATTATTTTTTTTTGTTATTTAAATTTATTTCATTGGAGTTTCTCGGACGTCTGTGGATCGAATTGTGAATTTTTTAATTAAAACCTGTAGTCCGAGACTATGAGTGTCGATGACACAAGATACGACGAAAAAAAAAACGTCAGCCAGATTATGGCAATGAATTCCTGTTATTACGTTTTCAAACCGAATATTTTCTACATTCATGGTGGTACGTAAACTATCCAAATGCATATAAAAGTCATGATGATTTTACTATAATTGGTGGAATCGACTTCAACGTGGAACAGATTGAAGTTCCGACAATGAAGAAACAGAGATACACACATAAAATTGCTGTCGAATCGCTAAAAGTCGATCATCGCGGACATCGACGCCGCGGTTGAATCTGCGGGCGTTGGCGACTCGGCTCCGAAAGAAAGAGCGACGAAAGCGCGGATCTACGCTGTGCAAACATATGCACTCAGAGAGCTAGGTACATATGCCATACAGACCGCCATTGTATAGAATTGGACGGACTTCTCCCAGCAGCAGCAGCAGCAGCAGCAGCAGCTAGTTGTGTACTAGCCCCGAGGGAAGCTGCTGGAAGCAACGAGCGTGCAGGAAGCGCTGATACCCGAGTACAGCGGCGATCCGAGAGGGCTGTAAACCCGACCTCACCAGCCTCGTTTTCGCACAGTGCGCACATCACCCGACCGAACCTCTATACGCGATAAATATAGAAACGAAAAGACGTGGGTACAAAAAAAACTGGAGTGGACGAATCACAGGTACACAGCGAACATAAAGCCCGATTCACACACGCAGTCACAGACTCGACAATGACACGAGCTCGTGAACGTGTGTATATACCTACATATATACACGAGAGAACTAGGAGTTTACGTTTGCGATGGAAATACGCAAGGAACGAGACGAGAGCAGTCGGCCGAGGGTTATGAGAAAGAAGAAAAAAAAAGTGGGTAGCAGGGAATACCGGGCACACACAGCCGGTGCACCGCGAACGAGAGCCAGGGAAGCGAGAGCGAGGTGTATCCGCGCGACGGACGCGCGTAGGAAGGAACGAGAACGGAGGTAACTCGGGCGAGCCATGCCCGAGTGTACATTCGAGTACGTAGAGACGTATTAGGGGCTCACCTGGCCTGGTGCCCAACGATTGCGGGCCAATGCTTCCGAGCTTTACAGTCATGCGAGGTTCGCTGTACGATACCCGTACGTTGGTGTGCGTTGAAGGACGTGGAGAAAGGAAAGAGGACCCGAGCGAGGGAACGAAACGATGAAAAGAGGATGCTAACCTAGACGCGATGAGTGGGATTTAAAAAAAAAAAGGAGGAGGAGAAACATTGCGGCTTGTGTATGGATGAGGTACATGTGCGCTGCTGGTGATGCTGATGCTGATGCTGATGCTGCTGGTGCTCCTCAGCATTGCTGGTATACCTGCTGCTGATCGCCTCCGCGATTCCATTCGCAACTGGGCTCCATTTTGTCGGTTATACATGGGAAATATCGCACACGTGTCCGTTGGTGCGATACTTCTGCCTCCAAGTCTCTTTGAACCCGATGGGAACTCTCGTATATTGGATGATACAAGTAAACCTTGTACGATATGTGGTACCCGTGGATTTACGATGGATATGCGCGAATTCCGAAAGCTTTTGGTCCCCCAACGGCGTATTCTCGGTGCGGCTCTCTGATGAACCGGCCGGGGCGCGCGTGTTGCGTTGATTGCGTCAATGATTTTGGGAGAGGGGCTTGAAAAATCACGCGGGCCACTGATTATACCTATTATAAGCTTCTGTCAATTCCTCGATAATGTCATATTTCGAGTGTGGATGTGTCGATACGTTGATTTCGTGATGCGCGAGCAAATCGAGTTAGCTTTCGGTAGATTAGGAA
Source organism: Sussaba pulchella (assembly GCA_963971145.1). Classification (NCBI taxonomy): domain Eukaryota; kingdom Metazoa; phylum Arthropoda; class Insecta; order Hymenoptera; family Ichneumonidae; genus Sussaba; species Sussaba pulchella. The sequence continues at coordinate 5,502,396 of OZ020174.1, read as the reverse complement.
AGAACATCCAATTGTAACGTCTGATAGACGTCGGGGTTTTCGTTTCGGTCATTTTTCCATCTGACCGAAGTTGGCTGAAAGAAAAAAAAGGAATCCGATGGTTTTGGTGTACTTTTTCCAAAGGGGATCTGCAGATGAGAGTGCCAAAAGTTTTTCGATATAAGACGTGTTCACGTGTGGAATATCTTGCTCATGGATGGGAAAAAAGGATCGAGCGGGGCATTAAGCACAGCCGGTTGCTCGTGGAGTGGCTGACTAAGCACCCACCACCCTAATGGTCGTACGTTCACTCGCCATCAGGCTGCTTCTCCTGGTCCTGCTTCTGCTGCTCATGCTGCTGCTGCTGCTGGAGGTGTTACCACTGCGCCTCGATGCTTCCAATAATCGTACGTCGGACACTTTGCGGTGAATCGAGAATCGTCGACGATGGGCAAACGTCGTTCCATAGTCGAGACTCCGTCGTTCCGAGAGTTCTCGCGTTCGACGTATATATCGACGCCAATCACCGAAGGCGTCGGCGGTTCGCCAATATCGGGTGTCAGGAAAGTCTATCGAAGATAAGGAGACTTCAGAAAGGTGGATGAAAGCAGAAAGAGCGAGTGAGCAATGTGGGGTTGTTGGCGAAAAGATCGGGGGATGAAGCAGGACGGCGTAGTTTCCTCGAGAAGACGACAATGACAACGACGACTAGGACGATGTACGGAGCTCGTGGAGACTCCACTCGAGACTGACTCGGACGAGCGGCCGCAGAACTGAAGATCGCCGAGTAAGTATACGACTGGTGCTACTGGATCTGCGGTCTTCGAGCCGGTTTCCGACGTTCTTTTGCCGTTCTCCGTCGAGGAACTACCCACACTCACTCCCGTCGAATGAAATGTCACCGGAGATTCCGTAGAAAAGGACGAAGAAGAAAAAAGAGAGGACCCAAAAAAAAAAGTGCCTTCGGCCAGACGGAGAATCAGAAGTATAAAAGAGGGAGACGGTTGGGGAAGAAGGTTGAATGAAGGAAAGCGCAAAACGAGAAATTTCCAGTAGCACGTAAAGATAAGAAAGACTCCTCTCGGGTTTCCTTTCCGGACGTTCGCCGAGAACTTCGTCGATCGCCCCTCTAGCTCCAACAACCCCCGTCGCAATCGCGCCCCGGTAACTCTGCGTTACTATTCAAACTGCCGTTATTTTATTACCCGATTCTCGTCCTTGAATCGTTTCAGATTTTATAGGTGCGTGCAATGTCAAGCCGCGCGTCGTGTCGATAATATCCGGATTTTTCTGGTGTGGCTTCAACGTACCGGTTTAACCGTTCGAGTCGTATCGGAAAATGTGATACTATGTAGCGTAGCGTATCACGATAACACGGGTGCGGATGGAAGAGCGAATGTTTAAAGTACCGTCGGTGCTGAATTTGAAAAATGCAATCCTCTGACCGCCGATGTTTCGACCGAGCACGGTATTGAAGATCCATAGGTCCGCACGGGCGATCTCGAACGGTCATTGTTCCGAAATAAAAATTCAAAATACATTGTTTCTACTCGTTAACGAAACGAACGGCATTACATCGACCGGGTGGGGATCGAAAATCCGACTGATCACAGTTTCGACAGGTCGATAAATCGAATCAAAATGCTCCGAAAATAAACACAACGAATCGACATAGTTCCGAATGACAATATCTCGAAAACGCTTTATGCAGGTACAGTGGCGCAGCTCTTTCGACCGCGTGAAGATAGTTACTATACCTGTATACATTTTTAAACGTTTGCTAAAATTTCTATGTGTTCGATAACCGCGTGATGTTTAATCCATGGGCGACTCCGGGATAATAATCCTGGCACGTGATCGATTCAGTGACGTTGAATAACGATGAAAAAGGCTCGGAATCAAAGTAAGCGGAATCCCAAACCCCGGACCGTCGTCGCTCCCCGCCGTCGACATTATTTTATTGTTATAACGACGTCACCGTCACGAAGCGCTTCGCGAATCAAACACAATGTATGTAAAAAAAATTAGAAGAAAAAAAACAAAAACGATAAATAAAAAAACAAACGCGGGTTCGCAACTGCCTAAAGCAAAACTCGGGACGTACGAGCGATAGGATAGAACGAACGGAGAAAAAACGTCGACGTTCAGTGCTGCCGGTGAGATGAACGAAAATAAAAGGCAGAAGTAGAAAACGAACGATAGATGTAGGACGCGTGAATGGCAGCTGCAATCCGGTAGCTCGGACTCGCGTCCCAGCTGCTATGCTGCTGACGCTAACGCTGGTGCCGCTCAAACATCCGATATTTGATTGGAATGAGGATAAATAATTTGAAAAATATATACATATACACGAATATATACACAAAAAATATCATCCGACAGACGCGGTCTAGTGAAATGGAGGGAGACAAGATCCTGGAGGAAATGAAATGCAGATACGGGCAGCAGACCCAGACAGCGGCGAAGAGGAGGAGGCGGGAGGGGGGGGGGGTGCTTACAGAGGCTGCGTAGGGAGACGCAATCCGAATGGTGTAGCGGTTACGCGGTTTTCAGCAAATAACACCAAACGATTTGTACCCCAATGCGGAATCCATGGCGTTTGGGCTCTCAAGTCTTTAATCGCCATCACGAAGATTCCGTTGATGTGAAAGCCGCGTGATTGAAAAGGGGAGAAGCGACATGACGATGCGCGATATCTACAATCTGAACGCAGTATTCGATGCCTCTTGATATCGCTATGAAACGCCTACCCTCGGTTCGAATCTATGTAACGAGGATGGGATTATTGCGCACCCAGACAAAGTACACATCGGTCGTCGGCTGCGTCTGTCATCAGCAAATTTCTGTACATCCATGGGATTTGGCTCGTTTGATTGTTTAGTTATTGTAACCCTCTCGTCACCACGATTTTGTCAATTCCCGTCAGTCACACGCGGGGTCTTGAATGACTCCGGATTCCAATCTTTGATAGAATATGTTCCTAATTATTATCGTAAGATTAATTTATGCAAAAAATTATGTAAAGAAATGGGCACAAGAGTCGATCCTAAGGTCGTCACTTGTCTGAGCCCTGGGGGTCACCCGGGATCCCGATGGAGACCACAGGGTTCAAATCTACAGATTCCCTATTATCTCCCAAATTCTAATCCAATTTCTTTCGTATCGATCTCAGCCACGGATTCTTCCACGACATTTACGATCGCTGTACCAAAAAAATCAAACAAACAAACAAAAACGGTTTCTACATTACTAAATCCGGATTATGGAATCCCGACGCAAAATGAGCCACGGGTCATGATGATATGTTTTCAGACGTATCTCGTCGTTTTCATTTACGATCGTGCGGCACGTACGCCTAGCGCGGACGTCAGTACCCGGTTGTTTGGGATGCGGCCGAGTGCACCGGGCTGCACGCGGGACCACGGAAAGAACGGATTTGCCCTCGATGGACGTGGAGGAGGCGAAGACACCCGGAGGACGGTAGCAAAACGAGATATCGCAAGATGTTTGCGCGCTCGTGTACGTGTTTGTGTGGAACAGTTGGATCGCACGATCACCGGTTAGGTACGCGAGACGGACAAACGGGCGATATGTCGGAAGGGCTCGCGGGAACGTTTCACGAGGTCGTGATGGTATTCGGCATTGCGCCGCATATTATCCAAGGATGCACGAAACGCATCGAACGACATCTCGAGTCTCGTCACGATCTTCGCTTGTTTTGTATTGTTCGCCGTCGGGTTTCCATTCTTCCGCGCGTGTTTGTTTGCTTGTTTGTTTCTTTCGTTTTTGTTTTTATTTATTTCATATTTTTTTTTTTTTTTGCGTGGTTGGCCCACGATGAACTACGTTGCGGATGCAAACACCGAGAAGTGGAGGATGAAACGGAGAAAAGGACGATCGAACGTGCGTGTGCGAACGCGAGTATCGCACACGACGCGCGTTGCTCAGCACAGAAGCTAACGACTCGTTTGCGAATACCGCTATGCGGCCACTCCGACCTTGTCCCGTCACTCGAATCCAGGCTCGCCTTGTTCGAAATACTCGCGAATACCGCGAGAATTCTCGAGTACTTCGCGGAAAGAAGATTATTTTGGGCGGGATTTTACACGGTGTGTATGTATCGTGTAAAACAAGGAACGTAATACCTTATTGCCAGAAGCTTGCAGGAAAATTATAACGAAAGTTCTACCGATTATGGATGGCCAGAAATTAATTATCAAAAATATGGTGCGCAGCCGTATGCACGCGAGTCGAACTAGCGATTTACCGGATTTTTTAACATTAAGTTTCGTATCTGGTTTTTTTTCTTCACCACAGACGTGGCAAAGTGTCTCAGGTTTATTTTCTAACGTGATCACACGCTTTTCGTTGAACAAAAGTTATTTCCATGAAATGGATGATGAAAATTTTGGGAGTATTCGGTAGTCATCGAAAGCCGTCATTATTCCAAGCGTCGCCGCGATTTTGTACGAGCGAAAAGTTAGGAAAATCCAACGGGTAAAGTTTACGTCAACACGGAGGGCGCGTGTGAAATTTATAACGCGACGTGTGACGCGCATAAATTCGCGGGACCCTTTTCGACGCGCATCTCCAGGGGTCGGTTCTCGTTTGCCGTTCGAGGGAAATATTTTTCTCGACGAAACTACACGAACCATGGAAGCCTCGGGTGCGCATGGTGAAAGAACAAAAAATAATAATAATAAAACTTTGAGCACGACGAGAGTCACGCTCGGGCTACTCGTCATATACGAAGAAGTCGGTATGAGTTCGCACGTGTTATTTTACGTCGGAAGGAAAATGCTTATTTCGCTTCTATCGGAGATGCGGTGAAAGTGCCGACTCTCCCGAGATGCGCAGTCTTCTTCTCTCATTAAGCGTTAATTATTTGTATCTCTTTGTAATCCTTTCACTTCGTGAACGTAAGTCGAGCACTCGTGGCTGCCATTTTATTTATTTCATTTTCTTATGATTCTTATTGTTATTATTATTATTCGGAGAATCCCGGAAGGAATAAAATACGCACGGGCAAAAATTCGGTTCCAAGAATTGCCGTTGTTTTCATTGAGAATCTTTGAGTTTCGGATCTGACGAACCGTTTACAAGCGCAAAATTCACAGACTAGTATTTGTTTATCTCGCAGGTGTACTCACAAATTTTCTCGAAATTCGAGTCTTCTCGTCATCGAATGAATTCACATGCCCCATCTTACAAGCAAATGACATATAGACGTAGTTTCTTACCTGCAACAAAATAAAATGAAACGTGCTTGTTAAAAAATTGAGCAAGTTCATCGGAAATTTATGCAGCAATAGGTGGCATTTTTTTCTTTCGGTCAAGGACAGTTTCAAACGTGAAAAATATTCCTCGTTGTGTCGTCGAAAAAAATAATTGTGAAAAATCTGAACTAAACAAATGTAGAACAATATCACAATCAGTCTCCTAAGCCAACTGTACTCGTTCACGATCCCATATTCAACCCCAAAGTATTAACCACGGAAATAAAATGAAAAGTAGTTCAATAAGCAACAACTCGATCCATCCGAGCGTTCGACAGCCGCAAAATTTCAAACCCACTCCTCTCATCAAAAACATTTCTCGAACAATTTTCCAAAATATACGGTACGGTTGAAACATTCCCCCCCGGTGACCACAAATTCGTTCCCCCTTCCGGCACGGTTGCGGGGATAAGTCTCTTGTAATCGCGAGAGCTTTTCCGTGCAAACTCATGTCTGGCCGTATATAAACCGTTTGCAACGGTGCGGTTTGAAAATTCAACGAAAATTCAACATGGGAGCGGAGCACGTAGGTATAATATGAAATTCCAGAAGCGCCCGGTAGAGACGCACGTTCGCCGTGCTGCGCGCCACGATGAAGGCGAAACGTCGCATTCGGACATCACCTCTCGCGCCGTGGCCGGATTCGAGCCAAGCACGAACTTCTCTCGGGCTCTTTCACCCGTCTCTCTTGAATAATATGAAGAGCCGGGGGGTGGGAGCGGGGGGACGCGCGGGGGAAGGGGAGAGGTCGAGAGAGAGAGAGAGAGAGAACGCTTACGAGCGCCACAATTCCTACCGCGCCCCCTCGTATAATTAGAGATGACCCGTCCTGATAGCATCCGGCAACCGACTGCTTCACTGCTGTAACCCGAACAACTCTTCGCGATCTGTCTTTTCCATGTTCCATCCCAACTATATATATATATATATCCTATACAGACACAGCTTCTACTATAAACGTCGTTCCCTTTCATGAGCGCTCCGAACTGTGCCCAGACGGTCGGGGCTATTAAAAACCCTCTAAATCTGACACACAAAATAAAGTAGCACATGCACACCGTCGAGGGTGCACTTTAATCCGGCCGTTATCATTTAATAATAATTGCTCCACTCCGTTGATCCCCGGACCGGGGTCTCGTGAATATCCATCGGAGTAAGTGCGTTTATCCCCGGAATATATTTCGTTTCAAGCTGATGAAGCTTCGGTGCCGGAGAACGGGATGGAACGAAGATCGGTCTTCGTGTAGCTTTGACGAACCATTGCAGCCGCGGGGTCGAGATGAATTGAGATGTATGGTCCAGTGAACGACGCTGAGAGTGGCGCTGCCATGGTCAATGAATGTCGCACGAGGGGATTGGGTTTGCGGAATTTTAGCGCTATCCCGTCAGAGTTCAAAGACGATGCAATAATTTTTTTTCCATTTCATTCATTTGGTCATTTATTCATTTTTTATTTTTATGCTCATGAAGCGAATAATAATTTTTGAATTTGAATTATTTGATCAACGTCAGTGTAACATTCATAACGTTCGTGTAGCACGATGGTGATGCATTTGCAATGCATTTTTTTTTCTATACCGAGTGTTAATGGAGCAGTGAAAACAAAGTATCTAAAAAAACGGAGTATTTAGTTAATGAAACTCTTGCGGGAAGGCGGAATTTAAAAATACGTTGGACGATACCATGCTCACAGGTTCATCCCCGAGTAAAATAATTTCTTCGGCCCGCGGTTTCCTCAATTACTACCGAGTTGCTCTTTGAAGCGCTGGCCAGGTAATTTCTCGGAGTGCCGGCAGAAAACTCCAGCAAACTGGGGGAATCTTCTGCCGGGACTCGAGTAGGCAAATTTGTGTTTTACCGACTCTACAGAGGTGTGCCGTGAGTTTGCTAACTTTCGTGAATATATCAGCTATCGATTTTGGCGGTTGATGGACTGCGTGTCTTGCGTTCGATTTTCCGTAAAGCCGTTTCAAATTCCGGCTCGATTTTTGTTCGAGAGAATAAGGTTTCGCCAAGCGCGGAAAATCGATTTCGGGGAAAATCTCGGGATGGTAAATGTAAAGCTTTTCAAAGTTTTCTCGCCTCGGGCCGCCAAGACGGTTGGACCAACGGAAAGTAATGGATTTTTCCGATAAGAAGTCCATGGGCTTGTGTTCGGTTTTTGCATTTTTTGGATTTCTCATGTCGTCCGGAATAGAAGCCCATGGGCTACGTTACGAAAACAGATTTATTTGAAAATAAAATTCATTTGATTACTGAAAGATTATTTTCCATGAAACCGCTGAAAAGCGTATAAAGAGCCAATATGATAGTACGAGCAATATTAAAATCTATTAATATTATTCAAGCATGGAATGGTTTGTTTAAAATGACGGCGCATTGTTATTTGTCCTTAAATAAAGACCCATGTTTCTATCCATATAAAGATCCATGGTTTCTATTTGGAGAACAAAATGCAAATATAGGTCCAGTGAGTGAAAATTTAGTTCAATAATGTAGAAAAGTTCGATAAAATCTGATCGAAACAAAAATGTTTGCCGTCGAAGTGCAACGTTAGTTGTTTTCCACCCTCACAGCCGCGTTCGACGTTTCACACGAGCATTTCCGGTTCGACCGGCGCGCAGCTTCCTCGCGTTGCCACGAAGCCAAATACACGGACGGAACTCGCTATGGTACTTTGGCCAGTCGGGTTTCAGCTCCCGGCACTATTCCTCGTATTTCCCGTGGCGACGGACAAATCAAAAGCGCCTGCGGGAACAATAGTAGGAATTCCCCGAGCCCGGACCAACACGGAAAGTTATTATTATAACATATTTTTTATTCCACGAGTTTTCCGTGCCGTGAGGGCTGATTCTCGAGACTCTGGTGGCTGAATTCCTTGCTCGGGTCTTCCGTGAGACGTACAACTTAAGGGCTAAGCTTACATAATGTATGAACGAAATGGCTGCTCTGGCCTTGATGATAATTGAAAACGGGGGTTACATGTCTGTTTAATATTTACAAATTCAACCTACAAACTCAACACACACCAATACAATACAAGCACATTCAACATCAATTAGTCAGAGTCCATCTGGAAATAACACAAGAAGCGAGAATGAATAAAAAAGTATGTACGTCGAGAAGTATGATGGTAGGAACGAAATTCCCCTTTCATTTAAAATTTAGAAATCATCGATACAAGGACATATTTTTCGAGTAAACGACTAAATTTACGATCAAATTGAAGGAAAGAAGACCCAAAGAATCTAAAGAACCTAAATAATAACGCAAAGAATTCGTAGAACCCAAAGAACCCACAATATTCATGGAACGCACACGATTCCGAATTGGAAATACCTATGTTGAATTTTCCGTTGAAAAAGATAATATTGAAATAAATGGAATCCAAAATAATTATATTGACAACAAACAAAATCTTAAGTTGAATTAAAGTTGTATCTTTGAGTTTGAGTTTTACGTGTTTGTTTTATGAACGAATATCAACATTCACAAATCTGAAAGAGACGAGTTCCGAAGAACGAGAAATATTTTTGGTCTGACGGACGAAAAAAAATATGCAAGAATCGTACGATTTTTCGTGTAATTCTCGTTTTTCCTTGAATGGCTCATTCTCAAGCACCTTATGTCTGCCAATACGTTACCGATCGACGCAATTCAAATAGGAATGTACCAACCCTTTTTCGAATATTATTCGTTCAGACGAGCCACATGCTCAAACTTTTTTATATTTCAATATTTTTATTTCTTTATTTCTCGTAACCACAGCTGGATTATCGCAGTTCGACGATACGAGACTTATGCTGCATCGTCGGAAAGACGGAGCACATGGGGGATAAATTCAATGTGCATGAAGCATACTGTATTCGCGACAGTAAACGTGAAACTCCCCAAATATCGCATATGTCGTCGTGTTTGTCGCAACGGCATGACGCAAAGTCTCAACTCGCGAGGCTCGGAATGGCGAAAAACGTCAATATTTGATGCTGCACTATTCCTACCGTATTTATACGAATCTATATCTGACTTGACGAAACGACGCCGCGAGCTTTCAAAGGCAAATAGAGCAACGACGACGAAATACAGTGATACGCCGATACGGGCGGGAAAAAGAGAATTCTTTCGCCGTGGAAAGCGAGAAGGTGAGGAGCGAAGACTTTTCACGTCGCATACGATCACGGATTAGGCCAGAGCCGATGCTGACGGAAATCGGGACCGCTATAACATTCCGATAGAATATATGTATGGGATATTCCACGTCGAATCGGACAGGCAAATCCCTGACTCGTCATGCCGATAACATGTATTATCTTGATTTTGTTGCAGTTTTTTGGAGTTTGATTTCTTTTGTGATTCCAGTAGGTCAAAAATAAAGTTTTCCGAAATTTCAGAGTAGGAACTTTATTGCAATTTTTCTTTTTTAGTGAAAAATATCATGAATGTTTTGAGTCTATTTTCGTTTCTTTGATTATGATTGTTTCTTTCTAATTTATAAATAAAAATAATTGTGTTGACAATGATAATGTCAATCATGGTGAAAATAATAATATCACTAATTTTGTCACGGCTTCGAAGACTTGATAATATGATTCATTTCGGAAAAACAATAGCTATAAAGATCCCACTGTGAAATTTTAGCAAACTCCATTTTTTGACCGACCGGAATAACGAAAGAAGATCCAAATTTTCAATCATGTCAAGGTATAATTTTCCTTATTTAAGAGTACTTTATAATTTTCCAAGGGTTGTCAGGGGATCCGAAACCCTCCAATGAAAACCAAAAAAAATCACGAAGCGAATCGGCAGGGTTCAGGGTTTTGACCGTCCGATTCACCGTGGAATATCCCATACATCTAAATCGCAAAGAATCGATGCGTATAGATCCGAATGCGTGTAGAAAAAAAAAAAAAAAAGTATATTCTATTCGGTGAACGGAGAAGAAACTACATATACATACGAGAGGTACGAAAATCGTCCTGACGAACGGATAAAATCTCTCGGAAAAGCCCGAAGGTACGAAAACGAAAAATGTGACGTCGACGTATGAAAGAGCAGCGCGGAAAGGCAGAGAGAATAAAATGTTGAAGGAAAAAGAGGAGGCGTCGAGGCGGAAGACGGTATAACAGGATGAACACGGAGGTAACGGAAAAATGGGAAACTAAGATGAATTTTTTGGAGATGAGTAACGACGGGACGGGAAACGCTTGTGTTTGTGTGTTGCGAGACACGCGCGACGTTTATCTCACATGAGAAACCACGGTTTTTCATCCGAGACTTTCATTTATCCGAAGCTACATGTACGAATTGTGCCGGATACGGACTCTGATGCGGTTGGCAACGATATGGCTCACTTCGTTTGCATTGGACGTTCGAGGCCAAGTCGGCCTGGGAACGTGACGTTATTTTTACGTTTTTTCAATGTTTTTAATCTATGCTGTAAAACATTGCAAAATACTTAGTGGAAATCTCCAAAATCTCATTAAATTGATGAAAAAGAAAAAGAATTGAGGATTTTAAAACACTGGAAAGAACGTAAAAATGATGAGCGCGGCGTTTCAACCTGGAACGGCCCATGTTAAGCTTCTTAAAAAATGGAGCCCGCCTCGGAAAAGCCTCCAAAGAAAAACCGGCAAAAAGCAGAGAACGGGAACGAACGAAGCGTGGGCGAGGCTAAAAATGTGCGATCATAGACGACAAAGAAATGAGGATAGGGAAATGAAAGAGAGCGTGGAATTCTGTAGAAAGTGGCGAGAAAGAGAGAAGTGGGAGGGAGAAAAATGGGGAGGGAATGGGAAGAAGAGCGTAAATGTTGGGGCAGAGTATGAGGAAGAGTGGCTCGATGGTTATAGCGGTCGATGTTTATACGACGAACGGGCATAGAAATCTTCGACTCGGCTATATCGCGGTCAGTGGGACAATCGCCGGAGAAAGTTAGCCTCTCATTTCCCTCCCTCGTTCCGAACGAACCGCGACGCGGCTGTGTGTTTCGTCGCACGCGGGCGAGCTCTATCCTGGTACATCACCGCTGCATGCGCTGTACCGTGTCTACCGTTCGTGAAGTTTATGTACGAACCCGAAACGGAATCCGCGAGAGTACCGAGTTTTTACGATAAGAAGCTCATGGGCTTGTAATTCGTTTTTTTTCATTTTTAAGATTTTCATGTTGTACCTACCTAAATAGAAGTCCATGTGGCTCTCAACGGAAACAGGATTATTTTTAAATAATGTTTGGCTGATTAATGAGAGATTATTTATATTTAAAATATTGCAACAATAGAACAGTATAGAATGAAAAGTTATTCTTATTATCTTGGAAAATATCATAGACATATAAGCGAAATAATAGACAAATAATAATTGCAAGGCGAGAATTATTTAGATTAGCAATTTTTATTCAGCAGCAATCCGAAGATCAATCTGAGTGAGTAAGTTTTGGAAGCATTCTTGTTGCTCCCAAATACAGGCTCATATTAAGAATTCGAAACGACTTCGATTGGGAAAACGAAATCCAAATATAGAACCAGGTTGGACCAGGATGAAAAGATCTTCATCATTCAATTTTTTTAAATCAATCAATGTGATTTTGATCAATGGCATTTTTTTAAACTCCATTTTTATTCACGTATGAGAATTTTTTTTCGTCACTGGAAGTAACGAATAATCCTATATCGTTAAGTAAACGTTTGCAACCGACTTACAATATCTCATATAATTATTCGACCCATTTTATGAGAGCTGACACTTTTCCTCCATCGACAAATTTCGCATTCCAACTACTCTGATTTTTTTTCTAGCCGTCGTACAAAAACGTAACGTCAGAAGTGCATAAACTAAAGAACTAAACAAACGAAGTATTCAGGGAAGCAAAGATAAGAGTAACAATGAGGAAGGAAGTGTGAACAGCTCGAGAAAAGTTGATCGACCTAACGATTTCACGTAGCGAATGCGTAAAAGACACTCGTCGAACTTGCCAAGCTGTTTGATTATGCATCAGCAACATTTACGACGTTCGCGCGCGTCTCGCTTCCTCGGCGGAAGTCGCAACCGATAGGATCAGAATCAAAGCGCAAACCGTGTACACAGACACATATATATATGTATAGAAACGAACATGGCGAGTGACTGAATCCCAGAGCGTGGACGTTTCGCCACTTGAATACAATGAGGAGCTGCATCGACGACAGACCAGATACGGGTAATCGCATTAATCGATCGTCCGTAAAACCATCGTCCACGACACTATTCGACTCTGCAGCTTCTATAAAAGTCCGGATGTACGCCCAAAACACTCGATATACTACCCTCGGCTCTATTGCGTTCGTCTCACGGTCATGAATCTACGTCCGCTCTAATTGGAAAAGTCCGAACTGTCGATAGCGAAATTCCAAATTTCCAAGCACGTAACGCGTTAGTTCCACCTTGGCCGGGAGAAAAATATCCTCCGGTCTGTACGACGTAGGTATATCGCTCTCAGCGTGTACACGCTCTGGTTACCGTCGGTATATTTAAAAAAAAAACATTCTCAAGCTATATTCATCGCGAAAAACATGTAACGTATATATATACATATATATGTATATATGTATATATATATATATATATATATATACGTGGACTCCATAAATTCAAGGAACCCGTCGTTCTAATGTTGAGCACGAAGAATGAAAAAAAGGCAACCCATGAAGAGAATGATTGACACATTCGTTCGTTTGCGTTGCAAAAAAAAATATATCCATCCAGGTAAAATATTAATAACAACGCGATGAATAGCTCGCTCATTAAAAAAAAAAAAATTGTTAAATAGAAAAAAAAAAAAAGAAAACATTCGTGCCGCGTCGAACGTTTCTCGAACAAATGAAGAATAGCCCGTGCTCGCTTCGTATATGCCAATTAGACAGTTGCGCGGACGTACCGTTGTGGCGTTAATTTATCTAACGCGTCGAAGAAACCGACGAAGGCCGAAACGGGGTAAGCGATAGAACTAAACGTTCGAACGATTAGGAAGAACCTGACCCGAGGTTCATCGTTCAACGGCCCATGTATACGTATATACATAAACCGCACAAACTATCGTCGCAAACGCCGTCCCGGATTTCTACGATGTGAAGCGGCGTCTCCGTTGCGGCTTCGCCGATGAACGGATGAGGATGGCCACACAATCCCGGACTTACGAGCCGTACGGCGGTTCCGCGTTCGAAACGACCGTAGGTGCGTATATACGTACGTGAGAATAATCAGATGCAAATAGAATGTAACCCGTGGCAAATCGCATGCTCTCGGCGAGGCCTCTCGCGGAGCGGCTCATTGGTACACGCTGGAAATAATAGCCCCGAGGCTGTATCTCGCTCGCATGACCGTGTGCTCCCTCTCCCGGGCGATACCTTGACATTGGTTCAACAGACTTAACGAGCAACGATCCCCGAGAGGCCGGTTTTCTATACGGAGGGTCAACGAAACGAGATATAAAACGCGGTGTGGCTATCAACGATCATTGTCGGCGAATGTTAAAACACAAACGTTCGAGACTTATTGTCAATCGCGGATGATATCGAGATATCTGTTATTTTTTTCGACGAGAGAAATTAATGAAAAAATTAACGAGACAGCCGAACGCAGTTCGAACATTTTGATAAATTTTTTTTTATCGTTGTCGCGTATTTTTCTGTGATGTGAAATTATTTATCCATTCATCGATCCGTTCATTAATTAGTCGGCGATGGATCGGCAGAAAATATTTTACAGTAATTTTGACTAACGTACTTTCGGGCTGTTTCTATTTCTTGTATTTTTGCATGAAATTAATTTATGTATCCATCTATCGATCTGTTTATTAATTAATCGTCGATGAATCGTGAGAAAAATTTTCTCCTTTACGAAATTTGTGATATTTTAAGATGCTGATTTGACAACGAGACTCGAAACGACAGATCCGAGTACAATTCCGTCGCTGTTTTGCGGTCTGAATATTATTCGGGCCACGAGAATTCGCCAAGTGGCGGGAATAACGTCGTTTTCCTTCAACATAATGAAGAATAATTGTGTGAACGAGTCACTTGTTCCCGCGCGATACACTATCGTGAGTTTGTGGATTGTGTCTCGTCTATCCCCGCTCTGATTTCACGTTGCGAAGACATTGCGACGGAGATTCGTCATAGAAATTAAGTATTGTTTTCGCAGACGCAATTGGAACACGCCGAGGCCGTTTGCGGCTACGAATACCGATTTCACCCGGTTTTCTCGGTTTAATTACCGCAGCAGCCGACGTGCCAACAACAACAACATTGTTCGGTTGAGGCGAGAACAAAGGCAAGCAAAGTCTTTCGGGTCTAATCACCTGGTGCGAAGTTTCATATTCTCGTCGAGTATTTCAACGTTGCTCATAGAGCCACGAAGGTGACTATTTTTTTTTGTCAAAGTCTTTGCTCACTCGCCTTGAAATATCTGTGGTTTGGAGGCAAAACCTAATGAGACAATTTCTTTGCATAATTACATTACATCAGATTCTTGTGATTTGGATTGTGAATATGGTTCTTAAGCACAGAGTGGCCGAAAATTGTCGATACGGAAATAAATAAATCAGATTAATCTATCATAATAAATTAATTTTGTCGGAAAAACCGAACGAGTCCACCGACCAAATCCAACAGTGTTTTTTTTATCCGTAAGCTACGAACTATTCGAATGCTACGGAAAAGTTTCTCAAATAATACCGAAAACTGCAAGTAACCTGATAATTAAATATTTCAAAATCGATTACTCAGCTTCGATAAAGCGTTCGCACCGTAAAATCGTTATTCCTCGAAAGCTTTGTTTATGGACTTATTCTCGTTTTGCCTCCAAGTCACGGATCTACGAGCCAAAACTCCACGAATGGCATCAGGATCGTTCAACCCCCGCGGATGAGAATCGCCGTCGCTGCTGAGGAGGAGCTTTTTCCTGTTTCCGGTGGTCCGCGCCAGAGTAAGGATCGGCGAGAAGACGCAAGATTAACGCTAGCAGTAACAGCAGTAGATGCAGCAACAGCAGCAACATCCAACACCCGGGGCGTCGCCCGTATGACACTCGTTTTTGCTGCAATGGATGTTCGCCAGCTAGCGTTTTTGGAAGAAACCATTGCCTCCTTCGCTCTCCATTTATTTTTCATGGTTTCTCACTCGAGCTTTCTCTTTCACTGGTCTGTTTACCAGCTAACCAGCCTCAAGCTATAGCCACAGCACACACAAATATTATGGCTGTCATGACCACGAAAATTTCTGGGCAGAGTAGGTATAGAAGCTCTGATCGAAGAATCTATATATTACCATCGCCCCCGACACGAAACACCCTCTCTCGTTCCACTTCCGTTCGGAGATGGAATTGAATTTCCATTTTCCACAAACAGTCTTATATCTAAGCCTACGGGGTTCGATGGAAGGGACGAAGAAAAACGATTCGTTGTAAATTCTCGATCCATGGAATATCGTCCCGAAACAAATATTGATGTTATCGCACGGGGTTCCGTTTATGTCCGCATGATTCTGCCGAATTGAGGTTTCCGGCGAGCTAGTGATATTGCTTTTCGTAGGGTCGTTTCGGAGTCAGCGGTTTTCCGGCGATTTACATTAGGCGCATAACCATTATGGATATAACTCCGAATCGCATAACCGATTCATTCACAATGATATCGCTGTTTACTTGAACCGCAATGGCCAATCACATATTTCAGAAGACTCATATGCAAAGCATGTAGCAATGTAGCTTCCCATGCAATGAGTTTCCAATGTCTTCGGGTAAGGAATTATGTTCCCCGATTTTTCCAAGTTTCAAGTCCAGTAGTTTCAAAAATGAGGGGGAGAGGGGAATTCACAATTTTTGCATATTTTTCAGAATATCTTTTCAAATATGCTATTCAAAATTATGAGTAAAATATTTTTGTATTCCCCATATCATGCCCTTTCGAATGATACCCCAGATGATATGTCAAATTGAAGGAAAGAACTTCGATCACCTAATTTGCCCGCTCTTTAATTCTCGTCTGAATATTTCCAAGCGTTAACTAGTACAAAATATGAGGGTTGAAAAGATATATTACCATACCAAGTTTCAAATTTCTACGTCGCATGGTTCCCAAGAAAATCGGCTGTGACAAACGGACAAACGGACGGACATCTCGAGTGATCTTACAAGGGTTTCCTTTAGAAGTGCGGAACCCTAAAAACGGCGAAGCCTCGCAAAATCTCGTGGAACACCGAGTCCACCCTTGGTCGGAAACTATATCTTGCGATTGGAACTTCCGAACAACTGGGGGGGGGGGCGGGGGGGGGGGGTTAGGCTCGTAGTGGTTTCGGTCCTCTCGTGCTCTTCGAAGTCTCGCAAGGACGTTGACTGAAGTAGGACTCTCTCGAGGAATCGAGCGTTCTTGCACGAAAAGCCCAGGGCTTGGCGAGTTTCTCGCAGCGGCAACGAAGATCTGGGGAAGCAAGGTACACACGCTACAGTCGAAGTTTTCCGAGGAAATAACAGCCAGTAGTTTCCCCAATGGGGTAGCCAAGCGACTCACGGGCTATGCCAGGCTCGAGGACGGTTTGTCCGCTCTTCGCGTACTTTGCGCATTTCCGTTCTGTTCCCCGGAGAGAGGGAGCGCGCGCGACAGAGAGAGAGAGATAGAGGGAGAAAGAGAAAGAAAGAGAGTCGGCGGGAAATAAAACCCGAAGGACTTGCTGAAGAGTTACTACTCGCCAAACCAATATATACGCGCATAACGTCTCTATATTTTTATATAACGAACGCTGTACGGCAGGGTCAACCAGGGCTCGATCGGTAAAACCAGTTGAGAAGTCAATAAGTGCCTGAAAGTGCTCCGCACGTTTCGAATAAATCTTTCAAATGTTCATTTCCACAAAATTAGGGTAAACAGTTGCGAAAGTTCCCCGCGGGTTCGGATTTGGGACGAGCGGTGAATACAGAATCGTTCCTTAACGGGCAATTGTTTGAGGAAAAAAACGGGTGTTTCGAAGAAAAAAGTAGATCTACGAATCGAACGAAGGATCATCATTTACATTGACATTGGTATTTGAGACCGTAGAAAAATCTCTCAGAAAAAATGTTGCCCCAATGTAGTTTATAGGACCTTCGGACTGTCGGTAATCGTAACGTTTACCGAGTCGCCGAAGGAGGAAAAAGGTGATAAAGCGTTCAAGACGTATCGTTTTATCTTCCTCATGGCTGTTAAGAACGAGGACGAATTTCCACGTACATGGCACGATCTTTCCTACATTGTTGCCGTCAGTAACGAGAATTGAGGAAAAGATGGATGAAATATTTCGACGAAAAAAAAACCAAAAAATAAAAATAAACACAGTGATGAATATTTATGGGGTCGTGAAACGAGACCGACTACGGACGAATCCATCAAGGAAACAAGGTGCAGATGGAGCTGATGGTCTCCCCGGCTACACATGCTCGTACACGATATAGCCGTGTGGTATATAGTGGCAACGTAATAAAGAGAGCAGAGATTGTGAGATGCGTGCGCCGCGAGCTCGCAACGGTTTATAAACGAACCATTTGGAATTTGCTAGGGCGGTTTCCTGATACGTTTTCAAGCTTCTCTCGATCTTCATCCACCTTTTGCGAGCAAGATCAACGCTAACGATCTCTACGAACCGCAGATCTACAGCCGTGGCAGGGTTATCGATTCGCTCACCGACGATTCGAGAAACGAGCCTGAACGAAGATCCCTCGCTTTTCTGCCTCCCGTTGGATAACGCGCACCGGCAATAGCCTGGTTCTGTTCTGTTTCAAACCGCTGAATAAGCCTCCGAGAATGAGAAAGAAAAATAACTTGAGAACGAGATGAAGAGAGAACGAAGAAGATCGCGGAGTTGCACTGACGCAGTCATAGAGCCGACCGGCTAACGAGTTCTCTCGGTGCCAAGTTTACGATCTTCCACCGGTGAATCGTACTCGTTCAGTGATTTACAACGGTCATTGGGTCAGGGCCGCGAACTCCTCCCTTCGAATGCTATACGTATGAGCCAAAGGGGCCGATGGGGGGTTGGGAGATAAATTCCGAGTCAGAGCGAAGGAAATTGCGATTATTCAAGGTCTTGATCATTTCATTCCGTTTCCTTTTCTTCTCCCCATCGCGTGCCGAAGATATTCGTTCTTTCAGACACGTTTGTTTCGCAAAAAGTCAACGTTGAACACTATAATTTGCCATTCGTGCGGCTTGTGTGCGCCGTACGTTGAATTTTTAACGTTCTGTAGATATCGATGATTGCTCCGTCGATACAAAATTTTGGTTCAGTAATTTTTTAACGAATCCTGTGCTAGAGGCCTCAGTTTGTTCAACGTTTTTTTGGTCGAGAGAAATAATAATACTAATAATAATACTAATATTCATAATAAAATAATAATAATAATAATAATAATAATAATAATAATAATAATAATAATAATAATAATAATAATAATAATAATAATAATAATAATAATAATAATAATAATAATAATAATAATAATAATAATAATAATAATAATAATAATAATAATAATAATAATAATAATAATAATAATAATAATAATAATAATAATAATAATAATAATAATAATAATAATAATAATAATAATAATAATAATAATAATAATAATAATAATAATAATAATAATAAAAATAATAATAATAAAAACGTTTCCATTATCCGAGCTTCCGCTATTTCTTCAGATTTCTCTGAAACTCCAGGTGAACCTAATAAAATGTGTTTTTACATTGGTGACGATGACGACGGTCGGGAAACACACAGAAGAAAGGCGAGAATGAAACCGAGGGCCGAAGTACACCTGGGCATGAAGGCGATAATTAAAGCGCCCGATGTGGTAAGAGAGCGCGGAGGACGGTCGTGCGGTGCGCGAGAGAAGTCGACAAGTGGATATGTCGATCGACGAGGCGTTGGAACGCCGAGGACATTCGTCTACGTTTCTCTCGCCATCTCCGCACAACTCGGCGCTTATGACCGCAACGTACCTACGCGCGTGCACAGCTGCGTGCGACTCGCGTTTCTGTGATAAAATCGGTCGAGCGTACCCCATCGCAAAGAACATACAACGCTGTAACAACATGTGGGTACGCACCGCGGAATTATTGTCAACATTCCCCGAAGAGCTCGTTGACTGATTCTCGGGAATGGTGCGCGCGGCGGCGGATAACAAGCCGCGAGTCTGCGCGTGCGGGTTTTGTATGATTCTTTCATTCCGCGACCGAACGGATATGTAATAGCATCCAGACGCAACGAAGCGTGGAGAATTCGAGTTGGCAACGTTGGAAACTCGTCGTTAATCGAAAAATTCATTACCGGTGTTACTAATTGAAAGTTGTAAATCTTGGTGCGTTTACGTGGTCCGTGCTGGCTTCGAAAACGAATTATTTTGGTGAATAAAGGGTAGAGAAAAGGAGAAAAAAATTGGAAAACGATCGATAGGCCTTGTTATATATCTGTGATTTGCAGGCAAAGCCGAATAAGTCCATAGAAAGAGTTCTCGAGAAATAACTCTGGAGGACTTTACGTGGCGACAAATCGATTTAAAAAATAATAATAATCAGGTCACAATCAGTCTTCTGTACTATGCAAGGTCGCATTCGGTAAAATTGAAATAGTCTGTAATTTATGAATTAAAAAAAAACGCTGATGGACTTGTTCGGTTTTGCCTACTCCTCTCCTCTCGTTTCGCTTATCGATGCGAGACAATTAATAATCGATATTCTGTATATGATAATCAGATATATTCGATCCATGATTAAATATAATTTCTTTAAAAAAAAAAGCCTTATACGCTTTCTCCTCCAAACCCCATACATATTTCGATATCTTTTTTCTTCATTTACACATTGGGTTGTACCTGCGACGGGCGCTCCAAACGCTCAGGGAAATATCAGTAGGTCAATGCCTTCGGGAGAAACCCGTTTAGGGAGATAAAGGACGGGAACTACTGCGGTATTTATATGGGGAAACCTGCTGGTCAGGTACCCCTCGGATCTTAACGAGAAGTCTTCGTGTATAAACGCGAGCGCGTGCGTGATCGTGTGTTTGGATAGAAAAACGGTGCGGCATCTCCGCGGGCTGAACATATTAGGGACTGTCGGTCGATCGAGTGACTCGCAGGTACGAAGAGCGTTTATATGCTACACGAACGGCAAACGAATGCCATAGGTCGGAAAGGAGGTCACGCATATGGGCCTGTCCTGCTCAACGTTAATCGTTCAAACTCCGAGAGACCGAAGAGTCACGAGCGACGCTCTGTGGCATTACTTTACAGAACGATGAAAAAAAAAAAAAACATACACACACGCACACACACATAAATATTTTCTCCGGGCCTCGACGAAATAATTATTCAAGCTTCGGTGAGTGAAAGGTTGATTTCACTTTGCATTCGCTGCATTCAAAAATCCATATAATTACAATTATTATGACGCAGAAGAGCTAGACGTATGACTTGGACGCAATCCGTTTGCAAGATTATGCGTGACAATGAATTAATCCTGTAGACCCCCCTCCCATGTCGAATTAATTCAGTATGAATTAATCATGGAATCACAATGGATTCAATATTATTCTTTCCTCCATTGGAACAAATACAAACGTTTGGCAGGCATTGATATTCGTTTATCAGGAATGAATTCATGATAAATTCCTCTGGATAGATTAATGAAGATTTTTCCTGGAATCATATATTTTTTACCTCGAGGGAGGAGCTGACGAAATTAGTTTTGCATCGTATTAAATATTTCTCATTCTACTCAATTTAATCTCGTCGAGAATGAAAACAACAGCATTGTTTTCTTTTGAGCGAGCTACGTCCGGCGAGTGAATTTGTTGTCCATTGCTATGCGTAGTTCAGTCCTCTGGTCAATTGTCTCGTTTGTCAGCCGTGCCACTGTCTCGGGTGCCGTTATTATACATTTTATACCTTTTCATCAAACTGTGTGCTGTGTAAATGTTTGTTTCAAAATAGTTTTAAAAAATCTAGATGTCTGATTGTACTTTTTTATACTTTACCACTCATATTAATGAGAATATCAAACCCGATAAAAAAATTTTGCCAGCTTCTTCCTGAAAGAAAAAAATTACGTATATATAATTCTGAAAAAAATTTTATGTATTAATCCGGAGGAATTCTTCATGAATTCATTCCTCAAAAACGAATGTGAGTACTCGTCAAACGTTCAAATTTATTCCATTAGAGGAATGAGCCATGGTTGCCCCATGCTGCTTTCATGCTGCATTCTTCCGAAATGAGTTTTTTTACACGGGAATATGTATAAATTTTGTTAATTAGAACCGCTCGTAATCTTGTCGGGTGCTCGAAGTTTCAATTAATACCAACAAAGATTTTGCGATAAAATATTCCGCAAATTTCCGGCACCAAGATGGCCGAACAGAAGAATTCCCACACGTGGTTACAGGGGAAGGGCAAACCCGAAACGGAATTTCGGCGAAAGTGCACGAATCTGTGCGCGGGTGTACGTTGCATATTGCAATGAATATCCGACGGAGCGGCTGGAGCGCATACCCACTTCTGAAATTAAACTTAGCAATATGAGGAAGGACGGCCAGCGTGGGGGGGAGGAGAGCGGAAGGGCGTTGGTGTCGGTGATACGAAAGCTCTGTTATTAATATGAGGAAACCGCGGTATGCAGCGGTGCGGTACGGTAGTGTGCCGCACATTCGAGTTTCCGTATCCACGTCTCGGTATCACGTTTGGCACCGGGTCCGTGTGTACTCGCGAGGCCGGGAGAACGAAGGAGGGGAGGGCTGAGGAGGCATTACGATTTGCATCGCTAATACTATTCTCCCGGTACGAAAATTCGAGCGGGAATCTCACGGTTTCGCGTGAATAGCCGTGTGCATACGGATGTACATACACAGTCGGATGAAACCGAGCAACCTGTTTCCATCGTCTCTTGTGTGGTTGACGCGCAAATCGCACAAAAAACTATATCCCCGTAGCGAGCCTCGAAGAGTCAGACACACGGGTAGCCTCGCCAATTTTTTTTCCATCGCCCAGATCGCATACCCATATATATATGTGTATATGCACACTCGAAACAAGAATGATAAAAGTTTAATTACTGCTGCCGGTATATTAGGCGGGGCCGGAGAGATAAACGCGTGGTTATAGCAACGGAGAGCAGTCCAATATGCACCGGATATAACGAAACTCGGATACGAGATAGTGATACTAATATATAGACGAGCCTACGAAAAAAAAAAAAAAAACGTTGCGACACTTTGGCCAGTACTGTATAATGCAAAAGGGTATAATCCAACGAGAGCTGTGACGGTGAATTTACAAAAATTTCCGATAATACCTGGCAATGGGGCGACACGAAATTACCGATACGCTGGACCAACAACGAGGGAACAACTTTTCGCGGTATAAATTTGTCCGGTGACTGTGTATCGGTTAAACTAGTTTGAATTATTCGCGTTAAGTAGATTACGACGGGAAACAAATTCAACGAAGTCCCCTCTCTCTTCGCGCCACTTCTCTCTCTCTCTCTCCGTACCTCGCCATTGCCCATTTCGGCTCGGATCTCGACCGATAATGCTGATTTAGCCAACTCCGAGCCACGTCGCTACACCGCTGCTGCGCTGTTAGTTCGTACACTCCGGGCCTTTCGCGTTAACGCCGAGTTATCGGGGCCGAAGTGAACCCGGCACGTCGTACAGACTCTAGGTGTACGTCGAACCGTCGAGGCGTGCCCCGACGACGTAATGAGATTAGGCTGAGGATTAGACGGAACAATACGGAAACCGCGCTTTACTTACTAAATTAAATTCAACACGGGGCCGGGAAAACCGTTTACATCGCGACGGTGCTGCCGCGTGCTCGAATGATGATTATAACTCAACGTTCCAAACCCAACAGTTTCTGTTTTCGGACGAATTTTGATGGAGTCTAAATTTATGAGAGCAAAGAGAAAGCTCGTCGAATTTCAATTATGAAATTTAATTGCCAAATTGATGAACATCGAAGAAAGTGATGACCCGTTTTTGTTCGTTCGTTCGTTGAATTCAGATTTTAGAAAATAATCAATTACGGTGGTCCAGATTGACCGCGTAGCTCTCATTGGGTTTTACAGACCTACGATACGAATTCAACCGTGTAATTGTGGGAATCGGCGTAATGTGTGCCATCGAAGGCGTGAACGAGAGGATCGAACGTTTGTTGGGGAAGGCGAGGAACGGGAACGAACCGAAGCCGGAATCTTGGCTGCCTTTCTCTCGATCTTCGTTCAACGATACAGTCGGTATAAGAAAGCGGGTCCTTGCAATTGCAAAGTTCGGTAAACCTAATTGAAGAGAACGAGTGACCTAAATTGACAGGTAACCAGTGCTGACTGGTAAAAGCGAGGAGCCGTCTGGGATAGACCCCCCTCCCCCGCGCTGTCCACCCACCCACACAGACGTATATATTTATACACATATACGCGTTCACGAAACGCGCGCTACCGCGGAAACTACATTTAAGTTTCTCGAAATGGCCTTTCGGGGTTGCCGGGCGGTTCCGTTTGTTGTTCGTTGAAGTGGAAAATACGGTGTGGGGGCGACGATGCCGCTCGTGGCGGTGTCGGTGATGCGATGAAACGAGCGAACCAGCTAGGAAGTAGGCCGTACTTCCGAGATTGTTGTGTTCGCGACGCCGCGAGAGATGCTGCAAACCATTGTTCATAATATAGGTATCTGGGTATCCGGGGCTCTGTTGAAATGACTTTTCAAAAGGAAGATACATCCTTATCCGGCGGCGAAGTACACCCGGGCAACGGATAATTAGCGACAAACACTGTTATCAGGCTTCATCGTCGGTTTGCCACTTCGTAATGATGTCCGTTGACGGTTACCACACTGACACGAATGATCGAATAGCCGCTATCAACGATTCTTGACAAATGCGTCTTCGGTCCGTTGGGAAGGACGGGGGGGGGGGGGGGGGGGCACTGCTGGTGACCCACTTTAGCGGAAGAATAATGAGTTTTGCGAAAAAGTTTGTTCGATTGAATACAAATTACTTCCGCTCGCTAAAGACGCCACGAAGGTTCGACAGATTAATATCCGTACATATATATAACAATTCATAACAATCTATAATGGATATTGTAAAAAGTTTGCGCCGATTGGAATTGACGATGAAAGTAGGTCATCGGCCCAAGGCAAAAACGTATTTATTAAAAATTGTCGATATTAATGGCCGTTCGATCTTTGCCCGTCGGTGGTGATTGTATCGATGCGAATTTGCGGTGCAACGCGAACGGGGATTATGAAAAATCGATATTTCTTGAGTCTTGAGAGTTCTGAAGAATTAGTAGGTTTCAACGTTAATATCGTGACGACTGGGAGCGGTCGCTGAACAACCGAGGAACCTTTATCTGCGTTCCACCTTCATTGCTCACCGTTCTTCGCGCTGCATTGCCCGCCCCACCCGCCGCCCCCGCGTTCCGTCCCGGCGCATTGCCGTCTTTGCGAGAAAAGACCGTTTTGGAAATTGCCTCGCGGCTAACCAGCCGGAAGTATTATCATTTCAGTTTGAAGAATCATTGGTTGCCCGTAGCTTTTTCCATGATTGCACTATAATTCCGTACTGGGCGTGTATATAGTCGACGACCAGCGGCATGGACTAATAGTACGTATAGCGGTTGTGCCACTGCGCCGCCAACGGAGACCGCATTCCCATGGACTGCGGAAAATGTCCATCAACATAAGTCGTAACCGCGACAACGTGTACACACCAACGCGACGACTGCGTTTTGCTATCAGTTTTCTAATTTTTTTCTGTCTTTCTGCGAGTTTTTTTTCACCATCCCCAATTAAAGCCGGAGATCTGATGTTGTTCCGATCGATTTTGACTACGAAAAAGACGAACGTACTCGTCGTTTGGAAAACATCGTCGCCAAGGTCGTATACTCTCTCTTCCTGTCTTTTTCTCCTTTCGTGACGTGAAAATATTTTTCGGAGCGGAGGAAAAAACCGCAGTAGGTGCGTAGTTGATGCAGCCGCGGAGGCTAGACCGTACGGAGTGAACCGATGCGTTATAATTACGTCATTAATCAAACACTCCGGTTCTGGATATAAACTCTCGGGATTTTTCGGAAACGGAAAGAAGAAGAAGAAGGGCGATAAGTACGAGTAGGACTTGCGCCCTGAGGGTTCTGTGTCATTATATTATCATCAAGTTTAGTAGGCAGTTACTTTGTAACCGCGAAGCGTCAATCATTATGATGTCCTGTATTATTAAACGATCGACAACAGACAATTGAAAAAGAAATTAATTATTCTGGGGCTGTGTAAAGCCAAATGCGAAATTAAATTTGTCACGTAATAATTATACGCGGAATTAGAGATTAATGAATCTCGTTTTTTCCTCCTTCACTTGTGCTACGAGACCTTCCCACGTAGGAAATTTGAACGTCACCGGAAAGTACCCTATACATTTTGGTGATCAGCCAGTGAGTCGATCGACGAACAACATAATGCTCGTATGATGGTTCGGTTCAGACGTATGACACCCTCAAAACTAAACAAAATGGTTCTCGACCAGTGCTGTTGACGAATAAAAAAAATACCACTGACGCTGCTGGTTGACGCTCATTGCGAGCAGCAGTACCACGATTCTCGTATCCTCGTCGGGCGTTGGGTACACGCTACCGCTACGTCTGATGCTAAATTCATTCGAATTATCTTTGACCGCGAGAACGCGGCCGGGCTAGCGGGCGAGGGGAAGGAAACGCCCTCGCGGGTTCCGTACAGCCTATATATTTTCTTTTCTCTCGCTCTTTCTCTCGGGTTTGAGCTCTGAAAGAGAAAAATGTGTACTCTACGTGTCTCATTCTACGGGCGCACGAGGGAGAGCACGATGAAACAACAAAACGTGGGAAAGAGCAAAGCCGGTTAGTTCTCAACGATAAGGAGTCTCGTTTATAATAGCCAGCTGCCCACTGCCAACATTCGCTCGTCCGTGCGGATTCTCTCGCTCTTTTGCTATGTACAGCTCGGCTCTCTCCTTAACATCCCTCTTCGCTCTCTCGCCCTCGGTACTCCACCGACGACGCCGACGCCGACGACGCCGCTGCCGCGCTAGACTCGTGCGCCGAGTGAATGTCTTATCGTTTGATTCGCCTCTCCCGTTTACCGAGCTGCCTCCGGAGAAAGGCAGGAAATTGTACGCGCAGCGTCTTGCCTCACTCACTCGAACTTACCTGTCTCTCGATACCGCACGTATGTGGGTGTGCGGAATATGAACTTTTATAAACCTCGTGTACCGAGGTTCCGCCGACTCGCACGATTCCCCCCACACGTTGCGTCTGTTGAACTTTTTCTTTTGTTATTTATTTTTCGAAGTGAGATGAAAGTTCAACGATGGTACGTGGTTCTTCGTTAAATTTTACAGCAAGCATTTTATCATTAACAGGATTATTATCGTTTCGCAATTTTGTAGTTTCTAGCATTTTTTTTCTGGGCAGTGAATGCGTTTTGTTTTTTGTTTTTTCGAAATTCGTAATCGGCAAGAGACAGAAGGGTAGAAGATGAAAATGGAAAAATGAATTCAACAACGGGTTTTAAGTCCGACTAAAGAATGTGGGAATAATTGGAAAGTGAGCGAAAGAGAGAAGCCCGATTTATGTACGCGAAGGATTAATCGTTACTTTAGGAGACACGTCGGTCGTTTTGGCATTCGATAAATTGTTCAAAAGTGAGGAATAGTAAGAAATTAGAGTGATTAGAAAACGTGCTTAAAAAAATTAACAAAAATCATTTCAACAAATGGAAAAAATCGATGTGCGTACAATACCGAAAAAATCGATTTATCATTTGTATCATTCGTCGTTTTTATTCACTCATTCTATTTAACCCGATTTTTCATCATTACAATGTGATTTAAAAATCCTTTCATCGTACCCGTCTATTCATCCAACAAAAAAAATATTAATCGAATTTTTTTCACCAAACTACAATCCAAATAGCATCGACGATGCGAGTATGGAATATTCCGTTCGCATTCATTCATCGCACCGACAATTTCGCAATCTGACTTTCGTCGAGTTACTTCGGTTCGTGTACACACACGACGATGTAAAAAGTTAGACGTCGAAATGGAAATCAAATACAGGCATGGAAACGCAATTCGACGTTTCGTTTCGTACGAACGGTTCTATCGCCACTGGAATACGAGGCGTTGTGAGCCGGCCTGAAATCGGAGTCTAATAAACTTTCTACAATGAACGAGTGAGCGTCACTAACGTCCGGATGTGCCACAGAAGCGAGTCATCCCCAACGGACTTCAGGAAATGGCGAGCCGTCGAGACGCTCTTCGCCATGCAAATAACACACGAGTATTAGAGATATAACCAAACACACATACAGTACACGCTGCATGTATCAGCCCCCCCCCCCCCCCAGCCGTCCACACGACACGGACCGTACGAAGAGGAAAGGCAGCGGACAAATCTATGCCAACAGATGTGTGAAAGTGGCGCAGAAACGGGTCACCGTTTTGATGTACGAGCCGTGCGTGGGAGGAGGTAATATAGTCCATCGTTGCTTCCGCATCTCGAATTCGAAAGACGAGAAATCTTGCATCACATAGCTTTCCAGAGCGAACGATAAGAAACGACGTATGTGACTGTGTCAAAGCGAAAGAGCTTGCGACGATGATGATGAAGAAAAATGAATTCTCCTTGGAACACGGATTTCTTCGGAGACGATGCAAACACAGCAATCATAGAATTTTTCCTCAGTGGGCGTGAAGTAATTTTTTTTAATCAATAGAAGAAAGAGTTCAAAGAAATTTCGAAAGACCAATAATTATTTTTAATTTATACACTACACATTGAATATCATTAAATTATTTAATAATAAAAATTAAATAACAAATTATTCATTTTATTTTAATTTATTAATTTATAATTTATATATATTAATTAAAAATAAAAATGTATTATTGGTTGGTGTTTGTGATAAGCTCAGGTTCGTATCGAAATGGCTTCTAGATTCTGCACAACACCATCGATCCGCATTACCACCGTTTTCCCACCGCTCCGTGACCCAATGACACATTTTTTTTTCTTCTCGTTGATATTCCCGCTCCAAAGAGCGCTTTCGACGATTCAACGTGAAATACAATCGAAACGATCGACCGGTAGTCATTCGAAGATGCATGCATCGATAAACTTGTACTTTCATCGCCCGGTTACGACTACTGGAAACTCGACGATTCGTGCGTCGATAATCCGTTTGAGTTTACGAGACGCGAAGAGAAACAGAATCAATAGTCGTTTCCATTCGATGCCGCGAAAATGAATCACGAAACGAGTTTCATTCTTTCAATTTCGTTAGCAACCTCGATGACCGCGGGGTGTAAATATTCAGTGTTTTTTTTTTCGTGCGAACGAAACGTCGGACGCGCGAACTGCATTCGAAAGAGATTTTTGATCGGTTTCGTCGGAACGAAGCGACGCTCGAAATGCAACGAAGTCGATTATGAAAAACGATGGAAATCAATTAAAAAAAGAAGAAGAAAAAAAAGTATTAAACGGTGAAACGTCGCGAAAGCGAAGCGAGCTACGTGTTTGCAGTATCGCGGCTTTCGCAAGCGTTGCTTTCCATAAATTCAAAATCCGATTCGATCCTACGTGCGATCGAACTTTTCCGTCTCGAACTCTCGAATGTTTTTCCCGTACCGAGAGCGATAAATTCACGGATCTGTACGTTCGAATGTGCGAGTGAAGAACTTTGCACGGTGCACCGCAATTCACTCGCCCGAGATTCCGAGTGAATATCGATGATTGCGAGGAATTTCGAGGCCGCGTGTGGCCATTAATGGTCAGTGGTCGAAACGAATTGGCCAACCAAGGCCAAGGTTTCCGACTCAATGTGTAACAAATGGATCGCCTCGTTCGATCCTGGCCGTGGGGATGTGTGTATGATGTGGCCGGTGGTTCGCTGATGCGAGGTTTGTATGAGAGAATGCCATTGGTTTACACCGAGGAGCTAACCAATCTAGGCTCGAAACAAAAACAAAAATACCTAATACGCATACCGAAGAATGATTATAGCTACGGGCTGAAAAAAACGAAAGTAGCCCCGACGAGTAGCCGATCCTTGCGTACTAAAGTCGTACAAGTACGAGCAGTCGTGTTTTTTATTTTGTTTAAAACGAAAATTCAACCTCTCGCTGCTTTGACGACTGTGTCGGAATTGAAAAGAGAAATATTGATAAACTGAAAGGTAATTTATACGTTTTCTAACTATAAGTTAATGAAGTAAAGAAAATATAGAATATAAAACATAGCAGAGAAGAAAAATATTAATGTAAATATAATGTGTAAAACAGGAAAAAAAACTTCTGAAAAGGTCCCGAACCAGAGGGACGAAACGTGAAAGAAGTCTTGAGATAACCTAAATAACGAAAACACCTACGAAATAAAAAAAAAAGTAAATGAAGAAACTCATTTAAAAAATCCTAGCAGCATGACGTCGACGGTCCGAGCCAGAGGTGGTTTTTGAAACTAGCACTAGATGTGTACGTCATAATATACATATATATGTTACGGGTGAAGTTAGATAAACGGGTAAACCTAGCTTTACCCGGGTAAACCACGTTATATCCGCTTTCGCTAGGGTAAAGTCCGAAATATATTTGAAATTGTACACGTTTCGGGCTTTACCCGAATCACCTATACAAATAATCTAAATAAATGTAAATGTAAAGTTATTGGAAATCTTCGTAACTCGAAATGTCACAGCAGCTTGTCTTGTTGTTGAACAAATAGATTATAGTATCCTTGACTTTAGCAGGATACAGTGTTCTTACTTTTATTTGTAAATTGTGTTTTTTTTTTACTTCAATATGTTTTTCAAACATTTATGGCCTCGGACTCGGACTTCGGACTTGTGATTTCGGACTGTACCCAAGCGAAAGCGGATAGAACGCGGTTTACCCGTTTATCTAACTTTACCTGTAACCTATATACGTCTCAAGCTGCCGAAGAAGGACGAAAAATTCGATTTTCAATTATGTTCGAGCCGATACGAACGTACTGGAAGACATGTAGGATTAATAATAGTTGGACGATATGAAAAAGTTGCGAGGAAAGTACTATCGAGTCTTATTGAGTGGCACACACGGGTCAGGTACGACCAAGTAGAAAGTGAGCCATACGCGAAACGTGAGTTACTTATACTTCGCAACACGGTAACGTATGAGTTTGCGTACATGTGTCTGTTTCAACGCCGACTCTCGCGTGTACGTCGTACATCTCTCATTACCCGTTGCTATATATAATCTCGCTCGAAACCTTCCGGCAGTGTCCCACTAATACGTGACTCAAAGTGGCACACTCTCTGGATTACCGTTCATTTGGATTTGACAAGTCGCTCGATCTCGTCAAAACGACGACGGCGAGCATGAAACGACCCGTGCAATCAAATATAGCTCTCGAATACACCGCGAGGAGAGTCGTTCGACAATCTCCGAGAAGTGTCTTACGATCGTTGCTCCGTTGCATTTATCCGAACCATTTCGCGTCACGATAATAATTAAGAAGGCTTTGTCAATTCGCTAGATGAACCTTAATAATTTTAATTATTCATTTCATTGAAAATAAATACTATATTTTTCTCAATAATTAATAATATATTGCAGAGAAATAACATATTCAAGCGACTCCTCGGAAATTTCATTTCTAGCATAATCCTAAAAACAATGCATCATTTTTCCTATTCTCTTCTCGCCTGCAAGCGTTGGAGGCTAATTATTTTACGAAATAAAATCGCGGTATTGAGATCATTTTTTTTTTCGCACTTTGTTCTTGAGAGAAGATTTTGTTACGAAAGTTTTTTTCGCAAACGAAATTTTCCATACAAGGTTCCGAGGACGAGGTGAACTGGTACCAAAATGGACGTTCGCTCGGCGCCTCATTGCGATGAGCGGAGCGTACACAATGTCGAATAACGAATCATACACCGCAGTGTGTACGTACATCGCACGTACACCGGCATCCTGTGAAACTCGTGTACGCGTAGCTACCGAGGATCTCGTCCGGTATCGCGAAGCACTTTCTCTCTTTCCCTCGTTCCCCCGGCGTCTCGTTCCCAATTACTCGAAGCGAGACGCCGGTGGCCCCGTAATTACACGGCTGAGGTACCACCAGCGGGAACAGCAACAGCACCGGGAGCAGAGACAATACACAACAGCGTATACACCCGGGCATGCAGCAGCAACGGGGAATGGCATTATATTTTTGACCGAAACTCTGTCACCTTTACGGAACTCGGTTTACATGTAGTGGCAACATAGCGTGACCGGAAGTCATGACAGAAGAGAAAGAACCCGCGCCGTCCGGTAGCAGAAGCTTCAGCGTGCATAGCACCAGCGAGACCTGGATAGTCAACTTAGCCCATCGTATTATCATCCAGTTCTCTCACCGGTCCCCCACCGTCCACCGGACGAGAACTCGGTATTTTCTACTTTCCACCGTTCCATTACAACGCCGGGAATTTCTTTTTCACAATTTCTTCGTGAAAATTGGAAAAAATAAAAATGAAACCTAGCTATGCTTCGAATGCACCGAGTTTTTCGCATTGGCACTCAAAGAGTTGAGAAATGAGTTGATTCGTTTTATCCATTTTACGATTTCAGAAATGAATAAAATGCAAACAAAAATGTTTTTAAAATGAGAAAAATAACGGCCATTTTTTCTCGTCCCAATGGAGATTCAAAGTTTGCAATGGCCGTACGATGGGACGCATCCGAAGTGAATTTTCCATTCTTGAGATAAATATAAAGCAGCATATTTCCATGAGAGAGAGAGAGAGCTCGAGTCGCGGAAGACGTTTTGATTGAAGATCCATCGGCGGTTTCTCGACGAGCGCGGTGGCAACGGCTTTCTACGATGCCCGAGCGAATGAAAAGATAACTCCGAGGTTCGCTAGAGAGCAGTTGGTATGTTCCACATTGCGAGCAAACACTCATCGCGAATTAATCTTCTTTCCTCGCGCCACGACCGAAGCGCGGTTTTTCCCACTGCGTGGAATACGCGCGTACCGTGTACTTTATTTTCAAACTAACGAATCGGTTCGGAGGATCGCAATTAGCTTTCTACTCGTTGCTGGCAATAACTCGGGCCTCTCGCTCGTGCACACGTGAATTATATCGAATGCGATAAAACGTCGTTGCACTCTCGTTCACGCCCACTCTACGATCGACTCGGGCCTCATTACACGTTCGACCGGTGTCGCGTGTCCCACATAGCCGCGAGCTCGCCCGTACAGTTTCCTTCGTTTCCTCCGCTGCCAACGATATAATACGCGTCGCACCGAGCATTTCACCAATGGCGCATTCGTTGAATCAATTTTACGAATAATAATATTGAAAACGCTAAACAACCTTGATCGATGGCTCATTAGGGAAATATATTGCAAGTAACGTCTATGTACATGGAGAGGGACGTCCCAAATCACGGGAGTGAATCCCTTTTATCCCCTAATGTCTTTTATCTACGACGTCACTAATTTTTTTTTAATTTTTTAGACGAGCCATCCCCATTCCCTCGCCCCACCTCATTTTTTTAATTCAGAGGTAACTGCTATTTCCTCCGTTTTTAATTGGATGACATTTTTTTCCTGAGATACTTTATGGAAATTGAGGGTATTTTTTCATAAAATTGGAGTTTTTTATTTTAAAAAAATCCGAGTTCCGTCGAAATGTCAATATATGTTTGTGGTTTCTTATCTAAAAAATAGATAAATGGAATCCATCTCGCGAAATAATATATTTCGATTATTTGCTATCAATCTTTATGGGAAAAAATAATCAGAAAATCGCATTTCTATTAAAAAAAGATGGGTTGGGGGGGGTCTAAAAATCCTTAAAAAAAATTAATAACGTCTTAAGATCAACAAGACACTACAAAAATCATGAACCACATAGAAGGCCAGAAAGGTTTCAATCCGGTAATTTCGGTAAAACCAATAATTCGAAAGTAATAAATGTTACGAAACAATAAAATTACTCTCCAATTTTGAGCTTTTATTTTCTTTTTCTTCGTCGTAATCGAAGAAGCAACCGTAATCGATGCAACTTTTGTACGCTACACCGTTTTCTCGACGAATTTTCTCGCAATTCGGTTGCTAATAAATTCCTGAGAGCACGCGCTAGCCAACTCAGCAATTAGCTTTCCAGTCGTGGGTTCCACAAGTTCCTACAACAGACGCTTATCGGGATATCGGGCCCCGTGTGCTACCCATTCGACCCACATTTTCGCTCGGTCCTGCTGGTGTGCAGTTCGCGCCGTGTACGTAAGGTTTATGTACCAACAAGTCGGACGACGAACGTGCACGGGGTAGGTACACGGTACAAACGTGTGATCACCATACACATGCAACGAGACGTATCTACTGCATCCTGTGTACACTTTATCACATACACGATTACACGGTACATGTACATGCCGTACTGCGCACCGTCCGGACATTAAATATCAATGTAACCTTAGTGCGCAATTATGTAAGCCAAACGACAATTTATTTCTCGTTCCGCGACACGTTTCTTCGGAATGAACTTGGAACGAAATAATAAAACGAATTGAATTGGCTGCAGTGAAAGTCTGATGCAACATTCATGACAATTTCCGACCCTTATTCTATCACGAAATAATTTGCGATCATGGAGCAAAAATAATTTAACAAAGAAGCTGGAAATTGAAATCTTCCACATCGTTCCCTCGTTATGCCTCATTTTACGCAGAACTTCATAATAAACACTAATAAAAAAAAAAGATTTTTCTCTGTCGAAGAAAAAAAAATGCCCCATTATCGAAACTATTATTCCCAATTCGTTTCTCAATCCGAATAAACATTTAACGATCAAAAACAAAAAGTTTTGAATTAACCGAACTCGGTTCGAACAAGTCTCTAAAATTGACCTCATAACGCGAACACGGAGATTGGCGGGATAGCGTAGCGACGACGATGAGGATGCGGAGTCCCGCGACGACGTGAAAGGGCGACGGAAATGAGGGGGTAGGTTACCCAAGAGAGTTCCAACCCGGGTTTCGCTCAGGCTCAACGTCATATTCGCTCGCTCGGTTTCTCGGTACCGCCGAAGAGCTGCCGTTGCCGAGTTGCCCGGAGGGAGAACCAATTTTAGCGCGGCATGCATCGCTCGCCCTCCGGCCAACGGAAATTTCTAGCCGCACGGAAGGGCGACGGGGGCGGGAAGGACCGCGAACGTAAAATCTGAAAGCGATTTTCAGCCATGTCGATGCAGATAGTTGCTACGACAACGTGCTTCACCCGAGGTCCTTTACAACGTACGGGAGAATGATGCTTTCTGTAACCAGTCGAGTGTGGAAATTCTTGACCGCGAACGTATCCCCATCGACGTACCGCTACTTTGAGCAAATGCACCAACAGAATTTTCGGAAAATCCGACCTACGAGCAAACGAAAACTTCGTCCCGACTCTACTGTACGCAAACGTGAAATTCACCCGCGAACGTCAGGATCTCGAGGTACGAATAATTTTCCACCCTCGCGAGATGAAGCAAAGGATAGGGTCTATTAAATATTCATAAACAATGAACTTCGTTCCTCGTAGCTCTTGCCTTGTACACCTGATAATTAATTTCTGAAGTCTGTTGCCTCAGCGAGTGGAGACAATGCGGAACTCTACGAAATATTCCATTACACTTTAAAGCTCTTTGAGTTACGACTACATTATACCGGGTGCTATTCGGTTAACAGCCAGGGCCAGTCGACGGCAAAATGTACCCGAGATATATCGATCTCGTTTTGGAATAAGGGTGTGACTTAAAAATTGCGATTTTTTAGTTAGTTGTGGTTTCGAGTTGTAGAAGACTTCTACAAATCGAAACAACAACTAACTAAAAAATCGCAATTCTCGAGTTGTACCCTTATTCCAGGACGGGTGCGATATCTATGTATGGGGCAAACTTGGCCGTTTCACTGGACTGGGTGAAACCCTTCTATCCCCCGATGTGGTCGATGATTTTTTTTTTTGTATCTTTTGAATCCTACGACCTCACTAATTTCTTTTTTAGGTTTTTTCGACCTTTCCTTCCCCTCCCCCTCCCCGGCCATTTTTTTGTTATTAAGCGGTAACTGTGATTTGCCATCTTTTTATTTGGATGGAATTTTTTTCCTAGATACTCTATTGGAATTGAAGAACTTTTTTCATAAAATAGAAGTAGGGTTTCTAATGTTTTTTTTTTGCAATTTGGCAAAAATTCGAGTTTTTCCGAAATTTGAATATATGATAATGGTTTCCCATCTAAAAAAAAAAAAAAGCAAAATGAAATCTATCTAGCGAAAAAATCGATATTTCAATTATTTCGATGGAAAATCGATCGTTGGCAAGATAGATATAATTTTTTTTGTTTTTAGATCGGAAACCGGTATATATAGAAATTTCGGAGGAACTCGAATTTTCCAAATTAAAAATTCCACCCAATTGCCCACTCCAATTTGATGTAAAAAGTTCTTCAATTCCAATAGAGTATCTAGAAAAAAAATTCCATCCAAATAAAAAGATGGCAAATAGCAGTTACCTCTTAATAAATAAATAAAATTGTGGGGAGGAGGGGAAGGAGGGGTCTAAAAAATCTTTTAAAAAATCAGTGAGGTCGTAGGATCCAAAAGATACTTTAAAAAAAATCACCGACCACATCGGGAGATAGAAAGGTTTCGATCCGGTGAAACGGCGAATTTCGCCCCATATATATATAGGACACATTGAGACGTGGATATAAAGCTAAACTCACTTTGGTTATAACGATACGACTACGGAAAACCGTTGCTCGCAGAATGTCCCAAGTGTCCCTGAGATCGCTCAGAAACGTTTTTTACCTTCATTTTTCCAACCATTCACTGGTCCATGGAAGAAACGGCTGGTTCGCGAAAAAAAAAGGTGTATAGTACTACAGTTTACCGAAGGACCGGCTTCGAGGCATCCTCCTTGGCGGTAGTTCGTAAGAACGGACTCCCCCTTCGGGCTGTGCGCGCCGACCGAGTGGGTGGTCGGGGTTTTCTATCACGGTTTAGAGTTATAGATGAAACAGGGCGCGGTGAGAGAAGCGAACGACCAACTATTCCGCAGAGCCGAGGTACCAGTACGCTTCGATCGATTGCCGGGAGGGCTGTTTCGATAAATTTCAACGGGAAGAACCCACAGCGTGTCTCAAAGGAGTCGGGAGTGAACCGCATGCACCGACGAGCAGTCGAATGGCGCTCTGGGCGCTCGCTCACTCGTCCATCGTGTTGGTTAGTACATAGATATATATAAAATTTATACGTGTGTATGCAAGAGTTTGAACGAGAACGAGGGGAAAAGGAGGAACGAAAGGAAGCTGCCTTGGAAATTGAAGAGCCACGCTTTTTGGAAAGTCTCCAAAGGGTGAAGAGGGGACAAAAGAGAACTCTCTTCTCTCTCCGTCTCGCTCCCTCGACGGGCCATGGATCACCGTCTGCGAAGTTTCTTGCTTTTGCCGAAATTGCATCGCGGCCCGAGAGGCTCTTGAACCTGTGCGCAGTCGGGAACGATGATTAGCTGAGAAACACAAACGGCAGACGTGACTAGCCGGGAAAATTAGAGATGGGAGTAATACATTAATGGATCCAGTTTCATAAACCCTTATTCAACGGAAGTCTTGATGATGACGTTGTAAAAAAAAAAAAACTTCTCCGTCGAACTTAAACGTCTATCCATTTTTTTTTTCATAGCTTTGGTATAAATATAATAACCACTCACAATAATAATTATATATGTGTAATTGATTACTACTATAATTATTTATTACTATTGAAAATGAATATTAATATTGATTATATTAATACTATAATAGATTATATAGAGTTATTAACAATTATATTGATATTTATTTTCAATAGTAATTAATTTATATAGAATTAACTCATTTATTTGTCACTAATATGGTACAAATAATGGTATCCTTATCTCTTCAAAGGTCGAACGGTATCACAGGGTTATTCCTCGTTCAACGAAAAAAACGTACCGGCCGTGAACCGAATCCCCGAGAGACGCGTTCCGACTTTGGGCAGTTGTCGTTGAAGCCCGGTCCTCGACATACATGAGCTAGTGAGCTATTCAGACCCGGCTTGTGTCATATCTGTATCCGTAGCTCTGCATACTCCCCCCCCCCCCCCTTCCCATCTGTATACGAGTAAATGGGTCAAGCGTTCGAGCGGTAAACGCGAAATCCCGGATGGGTACACACACACACGTACACAAATACGCGTACACACGGAGAGAACCAGAGGATAACCGTGCGGGCGTGCACTTAAGCCGCTTAACTTCCGTTTACAAGTACAAAGTCAAGATCTCGAGGACGAGTAAGATTCAGCGGAGTGGAAGAGCCCGGGTTGTTGTAGGGCGAGCAAAGAGCGCCGGTATTGGTTGGGCGAAAGGATGGTAAAGGCTGTGGGAATCTCAATGTTTCCGTGTATGTATACCAATGAAACCAGCCTTGGGACAGATAAAGCCGAAGGGATGGAGAAGATTCGCGATATACACAGGAAGGAATGAACAACTTTGTTACAGTCACGTCCGCGGGCGGGGAGGAGCAGTAGCAGGAGGAGGAGAGGGGGGGGGGGGGGGCAAGTAAACTCGAATATACGTTTCTACGTTTGCCTCCGAAGGTTGCTACCGGCGGGATTGCTGCCGTTGGTGGATCAAACGAAAGCTCAACTCTTCGAACGAGCGCGAAGTCACTGTGGATATATCAAATTATAGAGTTTCGATGGCTCGCGGGTTGTCGGCAGAAGTGATGCTCGGATATTTTCGATTCTCGGACGTTGAAGTTGCGAAAAAATTTAACAAGAGCGCTCATTCACGTGGATTCGTGATCGTTCGCCGAGCGGTTGGGATACACGCGCTAGAACGTGCGCCCGACAACGATGATGTTGCTACGAGATAGAACGGTGAGTGGATGTTACCAGCCCCCGTAGAAAGTACCACAACCAAGTACACATTAATATATATATATATAAATATATATATATATATTTGTATATTGTGTGTGTGTGCGGCATCTCGCGAAGCCAGTCGATCTGGACGTTGCGGGAGATGACGGGCGCAGCGTGGCTTCACAATCCAAATGGTAAAAATGTGGGAACAATGGAGAAGCCGGGAACGAGAGACGAAGGAATTGTGTACAACCCGAGAGACCTTTCGGGCAATCGACGATAACTGGCAAAAATCCGTGTACACAATGGGATGGAAGCGCACGCCCTCCCGTCGAGGCCTATCCATGACTAGATAACCGTTGTGTGTGTGTGTGTGTGTGTGTGTGTGTGTGTGTGTGTGTGTGTGTGTGTGTGTGTGTGTGTGTGTGTGTGTGTTGGACGTGTATCCTAGGCCACATCCCGAGCCCTCGCAATATCTATCTCGCCCGCTTATCCACCCACCGGGCCCCGCGCCAGCGCCGCGTCCCACCCATTTATTTACCCCGTTTTGTGGAAATAAATGACCGAATTAATGGAATTTAAAGAAATTGTTAAATTAAATTATGTGAGCAATTATGTGCTTCGCGAGGAAGGCTTAGTGGTATCATTGACCTATTACGCGGGGAGGTCCTGGGTTCAATTCTCGATGGAAAGCCTGCGGATCGTAGTTTCGAATGTCGAAAGTTCCGACGATGCGAAACTCTGATGATGCAATGTTTCGAACGCCGATTTTTCGAACGAGCGCGGTATTGACAGTGCTGGGCACCGATTTGGCAGTGTCCCGAACGGGGAGAATACAGGAAACGTATGTACGGATATAATTGTACAATACGTTTACTTATTTCTGTTCGATAAAAATCCCGAAAACTCAACCGTACGCCCGTCAATAATTTCACTATGCCTCTATATACTAGTGCCAAATTATATATGCGTGTGTATTAGGGTGGTTCTTATTTGGGTCATTTTTGAAATGTGATTAGGGACCGGTGTCAATTAATGGCAAAAAAAAAAAATTTTGAGCCTAATTTGAGATTGTCTTAGTCCAACTCCTTCAACTTCCGAGATGCAGGTAATGTTTCCCGTTTAAAATACACGAAATTTTTTTCCATCCCGGTAATTATATGAGTGGGAGGACGAATTATTCTTGATAAAATCCAATACTATATGGAATTCACGGGTATAAACCCTACTTTCAGTCAAAAAAAATATGTCACATGGGTCATTTCATGCCACATTTACACGCACCTTCAAACCGATCGATAATTTTGTTTTTTCGTAAAAAATTATCAACGATTTTTTTTCGAGCCACCCTAATGTATACGTTCTTTCGCTGTTTTTAACTTTATTCGAAATCTTCGTCGTTCCGCAAAAATGCTACGTCAGCGCTCGTGCCAAATTGTAGAATGCAATCCTTGCACTTGGAATATTTACCCGCAGACATTGCGTTTCTCCCTTATTTCAGCTCAGTAAATTATTCATCGGTTGCTTTTCGAAAAAGATAATAACGATGATGTCGATAAATTGGGCAAGCAAAAAATTCTGAATTCGTCAAAAAAGATAAGCAATTCCAACTACAAATGTACGATCTTTAGATAGAATTCAGAAGAATTCGAGCCAGTAATATAAGTTTTGTTATACCATGAAAACGTTATAACAACTAAATCGAAACGAAATTGTATTCTAATTGAGTTCGAGTATGAAAACTGTTCAAAAGTTCAATGACTACACGCGGAAATCGTTATTCGCACGTTAACCGTACATACCGCGTTAAAAATTCTCCGGCGCTTTGTCAGCAGATTAATTTCCGTTTGAAAAATTGCTTACATAGAAAAAGTCGCTGACCGCAAAATGCCGCAGAAATTTTTCACACAGTCCTTGCATCTGTACTCGATGATTTTTGTGAACTTAAAGAAATACGAAATACAAATGAATAAATAAAAGCGGTCCACAGCTAACTCTGCCCACCATTTTATTCCGACAACAGTACGGTTGGCGACATCTCGCGGAAACGCTTGGTACATCGTCGCTCGGTCGGTAAAACAGGCGAGCGCCTTGACCGATGTACGTTATGAATTTTTTGGTGTTCCGAAACGGTGGAAAAATATTATTGTTTGTAAATTTGATGCTGGCTGACCTTGTAAATTGTCGAGCATGTACGACAGCAGCTTGTAAGTCCCCGATGGTTCCCCGTACAGCCCCATCATTTCCTTGCTCAATGGATTACCTTGAAGACCTAACACTTGTAACTGAAACAACTTTCCGATTTCGTACGGTAACACTCGAAGAAAATTATGATTTAACAACAGCTCCCTGAAAAAATAAAAAAAATAATAATAATATAGACGTCAACGTTTTATTTATTTATTTTTTTTTAATTTTTTTTTTTTGTATGAAAGAATTGAAAGCGCAAAAGATTCGTACTTAAGGTAGATGAGGTCGCCCAACTCGGCAGGCAAACTTCGAAGTTTGTTACTCCTAAGATCTAGAGAGCGCAGATGAACTAATCTGCCTATTTCCGGAGGTATCCTCTGAAGGCTGTTATCGTTGAGATAAAGAGCCGTCAGATGGGTCAATTGCCATATATTTGGACTCAGATTTCTTATGCTGCCTGTTATCTCCAAAGCCGGCCAATAAGATTTCTTTCCCGAGTTTGAATCCTCCGTGGACATAATGGTGTGCATACGGGACGGGTCGATGATTTCCATCTTGCGCTTATTATGGCGTGACATCTTATATCCTTGAAAAATAAAAGACGAATATGAATGATTTATTTTTATACTCAATTTTGCGTGTCGGAAATATTTTGCAAGACTGGAAGTTACATTCGTTGTAGGAATGAAGGAATAAAACTGTCGATGGATTGATATTTGAAGCTGTATTATTTTTAATAATAGAGAAATGATAAATAAATGGATGATAAACAGACAGGAATGTTTGTGAAAGGACATATCGGTATTAGCGCTGATGGAAATACAGGGTAAAGTTATAATTTAACGTAAAATCTGTGGAACTGACCTAAGCCGTGGGACAGGGAGGTAATCATGGGAGAATTGGTACCAAGGTTTCTAGGGTTCTGTGTCAACGTTATGAGGAACAGCGGTATCTCCCGCACAAAGGGATATTCGATGCGCACGAGCATCACCGGTGCTTCCATGTCAACGGAGGAATTTGTGGGAAACATTGAGGAATCCTCATAGCATCGGGTCGTGGATAATCAGACGGGGACTCGTCGGCAAAGATTCTAAAGGACATTTTGACATTAAAGAAAAAAACATTAACAGGTCCGACGTCTTAATCTCCATGTATCACATACTTTGTGAACGAACCGTTGAAACCCACACACCGTTAATTGCAATCGTAACTTCAGGAATAAAATTATCAATCGCAGTTGCA
This sequence comes from Sussaba pulchella, assembly GCA_963971145.1. Classification (NCBI taxonomy): domain Eukaryota; kingdom Metazoa; phylum Arthropoda; class Insecta; order Hymenoptera; family Ichneumonidae; genus Sussaba; species Sussaba pulchella. The sequence continues at coordinate 5,460,732 of OZ020174.1, read as the reverse complement.
GGTTATGGTTTCAAATTTACCGATGACAAAGTACAGTCTCAGCGATACTTCAAATATCACAGATAGCAAAGTTATTCTCATCATTGACAATCAATATCGTTCAGTACGACAGCACTATCCTAACAAAATCTCAACAAGTTGCCTCCGCTTGAATATCAATTTTATTTACATTACAAAAATTATTCCCATACTTTATCCGATCATCATTGAATCAAAAGCGTTTCTCAAAATCCATTTCAATATCTTAGCGATCGTGAAACGTCTTTGAACGAACGTTTGAAACGAAAACTAACGAAAATTTTGATACTTAACCTATGAGACAACTTTTCGAGATTGTAAATTTCACGGATCATAAGGAATTTTATCACGCCGCATTTTTTTGCGAATGATAGGTTGAATATAACCTCACGAGAGTCGAAAGACTCCGTCATAGAGTTTCCTGCGGGGAAAATTAATGCATCTTGTATCGGGACAATCGTTTTATATTTTGCTAGGTTGATTGTAGACCGAACGAAAAGACGTTTGGCGTACTGCGTTTTTCGTGATACGCAGATGATCGCGGACTGTCAAATGATCGAACGTTAAACCGGCATCGTCGTTTACGCACCTTCATCTACCTCTTGGCACAGACGAAACGCACGGGAAGTTTATTCTCAATGAAAATTAACGCGTAAACAAAACTACCTTGACAAACACAAATGGTCCATTTATCAACTGCACCGATCGCGTACAATCACGTATTATGCGAATTCGTGATAGGCAAGGTGTACCGCCGGTGAACATAAATGCACGTCGAATCGCGGGTCATACCGGGACCGATAAGCGCCATTTCTCGGGGCGTAAGTTGTTACTTACCGCCCCGACCGCTGGCTAGGGACAAATAAGGTTTTAGACCAGGCGCGAACGTGTCCCTTTTTTGTTTTGGGATACAATGTTTTGATATCGACATTTTTCAAATCGGAATAGGAAATATATGTAGTTGAATGAATAAAGTATGTACTCACGCGTTTGTCAGGAGGTGTTCTAACCCGCCTCGGAGATGCGTCTTTGTAGGGAGACTGATAACGGCGATGGTTGATTGAGGATTGAACTTTTAGATGGAAGAAGTTGGGAAACTTCGGCATTATTCATTTATCTTTTGGAATGCGAAATGATCCGAAACTTGAAGCACTCGCGGTTGATCTTTGCTGTTCGTTAGGGGACGACATACCCTAGCACGTTTTCGAGAGCGATTTTCTCGTGATAATCATTCTTTTTCGATTTTATGATATTCGAAAGATGACACCTGCTGGGCCTCATTTGAGAAGTTTCCCAGTATCACGTGAAATTAGACATGTTATAGATAAAACAATAATATAAACTTTGGGAATCGATGATTATGATCGACCCAACTGTATCGGTTTTTTTCCAAAATAGCAACAAAAAAGTAGATTTACTCAGAAAAAATAAATCTGTACATTTTTGCGAGGTATCCAGGCTCTGTGTTTTATGATCTCTGGCTCGCGGGTTTTTTCATCGTCGTTGGATTGTCGCGAGGGTCGCGAGAGATTGTCGTATTCAAGATGGCCGCGTCAGCTGCAGGTACATTCGATTGTTATTTCGATAATCGTCTCTGATAATTCATAAATCCTGTGTCCGATCAAACTCAAGAGAAATTTGTGATTCATTAGAAAATATTATGCAACATTAATTTGCGAAATGTTCTGTTTTATTCGATAACCGACCTTTTTGTTTCGCCATAACCTCCCAACCTTTAAACAACTTTAGCGTGCCGGTTGCTGTACGCTTCGACAAATGAATAATTCGTTTGTACATTTGATTGATCGCGTGTTTGTTTATTTTTTTCTTTTTCTGATTATGAAATATGACGAGACTAATGGTTTATTGTTTTGATAGGGAAATTCGTGAGCGCCTTGTGCGCTCTCAAAGGCAGCAGTGGGCAGCTAAAATTGGGATACACGCCACTGTGCACTTTACTTCAAACTCGCAACTACGCCGCGCGCAAAGGCACCAGAGAAAAAGCGAGGAAGAAGAAAGTTAAAGTTGAAGTACAGAAGCTCGAATTTATACCCCACAGAGAGAGAGGTGAGAAGAAGTGAGTACATTTCGATAACTATATATATTCATCCTCATCCTATCGAGGGCTGATCCAACGAAAAGAGCGCTGGTTTTCTTTTTTTAATAAACCATACACAAAATGGTCAAAATATTTTTTTTTTTTCAAATTCTAGTGTTCTTAATCCTATGGCGTTTATGCATGAAAACAAAATATCTGACGAATGTGTCCCATAATGCTTCTGACTTTTATCACCAAAGACTGTTCCTGTATTTTGGGAATCGATGAAACGAAGTCATTTTCGTTCGCAGCTCCATTCTGCCGATAGAGAAAATAAGACTCGACGATTCGTGGAAGCAGGATTTGCCCGAAGACAACGTTTGGATCGGAAAGTATCACAAATGGAAGGTATATTCGTTCGAGGAAGCTCTGAAATGTCACAAGGAGACCCACCAGTTCGGCATGTACGACGTGCCCAACGCGTTTGTCAAGGCCAAGATCGAGATGGACATGAAAGGTCCAAAGCCGAGCAGACCGGTCACAAAATTTGCCCGAATCATCGAAGCGCCTTGTCCTTACGAACACGGCGAGACGAGAACCGTCGCTGCATTCTGCAAGACACCGGAGGATCAAGAACGTGCACGAAAGGCCGGCGCAACCATCGTTGGTGGACCAGAATTGATACTTCGAGTACAGGTGCGATACGCAAAACTATGGCAATCTGCGCATTAGGGGGTCCCTCAATTCTAGTCATTTAGAGAAAGAAAATCTGGATCGAATTGGAGACCCGAACAAAACTGTTAAGGGGTGCCTCTAACCAATAAAAATATCCCATTTGAATGGTATTGCATATTTTTATCGTCACGATTAAATTATGTTGAGAAAGTTTTTTTTTTCATCTACGATTTGTACATTTCAACGACAGAAGATATAATTATCGCATGTAGACAAGTGATATGATAATAAAGTAGGTAAAGTAATGTTATTAAAAAGGGAAATTTCGATTGCTCAGACGCACCCCTTAACAGTGTCGTACAGGTTTCCAATTTTAACCAGAATTTTTTTTTCTTCATACCTCGAATTGTCGTAGAGGGCAAAAGTTTAAAAATTCCAAAATGACTATATCAAGGTACGCCCCACTGCTCATTGCTGAGAACGAAAACCAGGGAAATAAAAAAAAATGTTGTGTCACAAAATAAAAAATTACGAAATATTTGATGGTAAAAAAAAATTGAAATCTCGGACATTGACGAGGCCTCACTGAAAACTAACGACTCATTCGTATTTCGTTTAACAGACCGGAGAAGTTTCAATGGCCGATTACGAACACGTAGTGGCTCATCCGGACATGATGGCTGAATTAGTGGTGATAAAAGGCTTGTTGAGAAAAAAATTTCCCACACCCAGCTCAGGTACGCTATTGCAACAACGTGTAACAGCGTTGACGGATGAATGAAGGAGTTTTGACGAAACGCTTGTGTGTTTTTCACATCAAGGATCACTGCATGGCGACGTTGCGGCAATGGTAACTAAATTCGTTCACGGTATAAAATACAGTGGAGGACCACACGTACGACAACCTCTTTACGGAGTCGCTGAAATTACGTTCGGAAAGGTACATCATTCGCTTTCTGACAAATTATTTTCAATCATTTTTTTTTTTTTTTTTTTTTTTTTTTTTTTTTTTTTTTTTTTGGCGAAACAGCTTCGTTCAATGTAAAAGTAATGTCGAGATTTCGATGTTAAGCTTCTCGAAATGCTTAACACGTTGAACGCTGCAGCTGTGTTTTCGTGGATGCCCCGTCGACCGTGACGTTATTCTCTGTACAGTTAGATAAGGTCTTACAAGCAATTCATTCATAATTTTTCTATTTAAAAAAAAAATAATATATTTTAAAAAACATTATAAAAATAATAATAATAATAAATGAATTAAAAGATTGTAATTTTGGTAATGACGCAGAAAGTGGGTACAACTCTGATTTTTTTGAGATTGAATTATGATATAAAGGACTTTTCCCCCAGCAATTTCGTATATACGAGATATATATGTGTATGCTACGGATAAAGTGAGATAAACGGGTAAACCGCGTTCCATCCGATTTCGCTTGGGTAAAGTCCGAAATCCCAAGTCCGAAGTCCGAGGCCATAAATGAATGAAAAACGTATTTAATTGAAGAAAAAAACACTACAAATAAAATTAAGAACACCGTATCCTGCTGAGGTAAAGAATACTATAATCTATTTGTTCAAACAAGACCAAAAAAAAAAAAAAAAAAGTTTTCCAATAGCTTTACATTTCTATTTAGTTAAGTTATTATTACTTAGATTATTCGGGTAAGCCCGAAACATGTACAGTTTCACGGAAATATATTTCAGACTTTCGGAGAAAGTCCTTCATCCTTTATATCATAACTTAATCCCAAAAAAATCAGCGTTCCGTCCACTTTCCACATGATTACCAAAATGTAAATTATTTAATTCATTAATTATTATTATTTTTTTAAATCCTCAATAGTTATATTGTTCTTTCTGGCCGGAACCTTGATTCTTCGTCACTTCACGAAGGTTGTAAAGGCCAGTGAAGTTAGGTCACCAGCGACTCATTCGACCGTTCGCGTTCACGACTTCGATTATCGTATTTGGGCCCCGCGAAAAACTCGACGAACCGTCGTTCGGCGTTCAAACGTCTGAAACGTCTGACAGAAACATTTAACGATTGTATTTATTCAGTTGAACATGGATCCGCAAGACCTGGAGAAAAACTTTGCCGCAATCGTGCAAGACATCAATTCGTACCGGCCGAAGCGCGCAGGAGATTTTATCACGCGGTAAGCCAATTCACCAACGGCGATGAGCAATTTCAACGATGCGACAATTGTGCCAAACGCATTTTACTCATTCAAAGAACATTTTTTTTTTTTCCATAGAATATGCATTACGACTGAACTTCAGAAAGAAATGCTCAAGGTTGATCACGAATTGTACCTGAAGCAGGTTAAAGAACAGGACGATGACGACGACGACGACGACGATGAAGATGAGGGTGTTGCCGCATCCGTTTGAATGTTGTGACGTGCACGTTAAAAAATAAAAAAATAAAGTTATATAAATGGAATTTATTATTTGCCGCGTCTGTCACCATCTTTTATTTTGATCTTTTCCATGTTTTGTAATTTGACGAGGAGAAATTATGTTGTGAATCTAATAACTGTTGCGATCGCTAGACGAAATAATTATGAAGAGTTTGTATTTTATGATTAAATTTGAGGTGAGTACATTTCGTCCGTTTTGTTAGGATTGCGATAAGTGCGAGGGAGGCGTGTATTTTTTTTTTTTTTTTTTTAAGTCTTGTTCTCCGCTGCTGTTGACCTGACAAACTGACGAAAGACGAGAACGGTTGACTGCGAAATTTTGTAACGGAGTCTGATGATTCTCGTTTCTTGTCCGAGACAGAAAACGCTTTGCAGTTTTTTTTTTTTTACTGAATCACTGACTATTACATTATTTTAATTCTCTGATCACCGCCATTTTCCATTTTCCGCTTGGTCTCATCACGATCTCGTATGACCTCAGATTTCAAGTTCAGATAAAATATCTTCTAATTCGTTTTTTTATATATAATGGATAGTAGAATTTATTTATTCATAAGGAATCAGACGATTCATGAGAGAATATGTATGTTCAATTTTGCGAAAATAATGAAAGAAGGGGTGGAAATAATTTTATCCGCGGGGCGCCACTCGTCTAATCTCTTAGGGGCACCCCGATGGTGAGCGAGAGGGTCAAAATGATTATCTCTCTCGGATTGGCATGAGAACGACGGAGATAATTGAATCTGCTCGCAATCAGCTCTGACTGAGTTGCTGCGAATGACGCGCTATGGTTATCAAAGCGACGAAGAAAATATCTGTCCTCCGTGCTCCGTAACGTACAGCAGTCCGAAGAAACCACCGACATGAAGAAGCAAAGGCGACCGTCTGCGATAACTATGCATACGCTCCGAAGTCTTTAAAAAAGTTATCTTTGTATTCAATTATTACGAGTTAAGCTGCAATAAAAAAACGCCGCTACGGAAAAATAGTACATTATGATACAAGTGCGAAAACATTTTTTCTGACGAGTGTCAGTTTGCAGCACGAGCCGAAGGCGAGTGTTCCAATCACACGAGTCAAGAAAACGTTTTTCGCACGAGTATCGCATTAATTTTTATGTCACAACGTGTGTAAATGCGGTTTGATGCGAACGAAATGAGCGTAAAAATCGCATTTTACACACAGCGTGTCATAAAATTATTATTTTCAGGCTGAAGGCCGTCAACGGCCCAGTGGGGCCATACAACCCATCCAATAAGTCATTTTCAATATTCGCAAAAGCGAAATCCCGCAGCGTCAATTAGACCCTGCACAAACTTCGACTGTCCGCCATTTTGAATTAACCCGTGCGATCGGGTTGAAAAAATTCTCAAACACACTCTGACTATCGTTAAATCAATTAATGTCAATAAAAAGTGCGATCGCAATTATTTACACATTTAAAAATTCATGAACAACATTTTTTTAAAGTCAAAATGTTCCTCTGTGTGGTGTGAGATGGGATGGAGAAAAAAATAATCGGCGTTAATTTACGCGATTTCATTGGATCTGTAGAGCCGCCGGTCTCACGGGAGCAGGCTGGGATTTGCGGAAAATTCATCTAAAGCAGTTCGTCTAGTACCAATTTGTCTAATAACGATTCATCTAGAACAATTCGTCTAAACGAAATAGAAAAAAAACATAATTTTGTAATAAAGAAAAGAACTGAAAATAACCCTAAAGAAGAACATAAATATCCATATAAAACCCCAGATTTCGCCGAAAAATAACGTTCTTTCTCTGAGAAATAACGAATTGTTATTAGACGCATTATTTTCGACGAATTGTTTTTCAAACGAATTTTCCGCAAACTCCGGCTGGATGTTATTGCGCCGACGAGGGATGATGCCGAGGACCGAACCCGCGCGTCTGCACAACGACCTGCCTCTCAGCCGGTAGTAGCGGAAAAGACGTAGCTTCGTGGCAAAGTGAAGTGAACCGAAGTATGTATGAAAAGAGAACGGGGAGAACGGTTGAGCCTTCGTGGCGTAGACGATGGTGGTGGGGCGGAGACCGGAGCGCTCACCTACCTGCCGGTCTCTCGGTCGGCTCAGTAGTCGCTGTCCGCCAGGTTGAAAATCCGTCGCTTCCACCTGGTACCGCGCATCGAGACTTCTACCGCGTGTTACACGCCAAACTTTACGGAGAAAAACAACAAACGAAAACACGAAAAACCAATATACGCTCCAAAGAAATAACAATATAAAAAGAAAACAGAAAAAAATAACAATTGTCTGCCTCGAATGTTGTTTGGACTCGTGTCACGTGGATATACCCATCGCTATCGGCAAAGTTCGCGCGTACATTCAATGCCGATAGAAACCTCCGATCTATCGGGGATCTCCGTTCGATCGCTAGCTCCGCGTAGTTCGAAGAATAAAAATCTCATCTTTACCTAAACTCGCGATCGAGCGGAATCGATCGCGCGGGCGCTTCATAGATCTCAACCGATCGTGGCCGATTAAACCCCACCATCTCTTCCCCCTGATCGAAGCTACAGTGTGAAGTGATCGAAGTGTGTTATTCCAGTGTCTTTTTGTTTCGTCTTGTGATTGTCGTTGTTATCGTAATTTGTTTATTTCGTAATCATTTTTATCGCTGTTATTGTTGTTGTTATTATTACGTGAAGAAACGAAGTTTTGACGTTGATGGTTTGAGATAACACGTAGTTGTTGCCGCATCGACGATCGACGTGGATATGCCGTTTGCTCCTCATTGTCGGAGTTGAAACATCATCCTAGCTATGGTGAGTCCTGTTGATTCTTTATCCGTCTGCGTAAGTGCGTGTGAGTGTCCTCTTTTTTTTATTCGGCCGGCAAGATTCCCGCGCATACCCAGACTGTGCGCATGTGTCGACGACAAGACGGATTTACCGGATGTCGGAGGTATCGCGGGGTCGAAGGAAAGTCGTGTGGCCCGGTGAGAAAAGTGTGCCGTGGCAATCGAGATCCTCGCGTCGGCACAACGCCGACGCGTATCGCAGCATCACGATGGAATCGTGACGGCACGGCCGTGACGAATTTAGCACCGTGCCGACAGGTTTCCGACACGCTGTGCAGCGTCGGGGCAAAATTTGGGGGGTCGGTGTTCGAGCGTGCGTACCACGCGATCGCTATTCGTATGGGTTGCCATTCAAGGTGGACCAAGTAACACGCGTGTTGGTGCGGCCGAAAAAAATTGGGGCATTGATCGGGAGCATTGCTTTTGGAGATAGATCGATGTGGACCGGTTTTTACCGGTCAAACGATGCAATGTTTTTTTTTCTGTATTTCTTAATGAAGATTCAGGGAGGTTGCATATCGGCAAGTGGGTAGCGTATAATTGATGATACGAATTTAATTTCGTGTTGATAGAATCGGTAACTGGATCATTAGTTAGTATCTGCTACTGCGGGGGGTCAAATAATTGTGAGAAAAAAAAATGTGTATGCATTTTTTCATTTTCTTCAACGTTTCGTAAGGTCGATGACTTCGATAGTCGAATGGAGTATAAGTCGCGAGAGCCAGCACAAGTCGTGGGATTCTTCCGAATAGACAGAAGTTTCCCGAGCGTGGTAAACAAAATTATGATCGAAGATTATTATTATTTATGTTATTGTGTGTTTTTTTTAAATCTTTCGATTTTTAAATTTTTTTAATTATTGCGATGCTCGTTGCGATTCCGCGGGTTCGCATGAATAATCGTCGTGTTAAGAGCGTTATCCGGATGGGTCTTATATTGAACGTCCGTGTTCCGGCGCGTGTCGTTTCCTTTCTCACAGAAATACAGGGCTTACTACGATCGAGAGAAACGTTCCTCGGTCTTGTAACACTACTTACATGCCCGTGGAACTCGGCGCACCGTCGTTCCCAGGTACAAGACCCGCCGGGGATGCTACACGATCGTTGCAACGTGTATGTCCGTGTACTATATGTATGTATATAGATATATACATATTTATATGCGACCTCGATATGCGACGAACTTCGATTTCAACGAGGATTTGATATTTTCTTTATTTTCCAGTTATTAAATTATTTTTCAACATATATTTGCGGATCGGAATTATGTTGAAAAACGTTCACAAACTTGTTGAAAGTGCTATGATTTTTTTATTTCGTTTTCCCAATTTTTTTTATTCGGGAATAGTTTTTTTCTATGTAGTAGCTTGCATAAAATACATAAAATATATAATGATAATGTCTTCATTTTATATTATATTATATTTAATGTTCAATTTATATAAGATATCCCACTCAATGTGAAGATATTTCCTGGGTATTGAATTATTTGATTGATACCACATAATCCTTCGATGAAAAAAAATTCTAGTCACGAACGAAACTGGAAACGATATATCATCGGCTTTGCGATGCAGATAGCTGTCCAAGGTGGAGACTTTTTTTTTTTATAGCCGGTTCTGGGACACCGCATAGATACCCATGCGTTTATCTACGGTCGTGGTAATTGTCGTAACGTCGTTGTCGTGTCAAGGTAACAATATATCTGCATAGTAATTTCGGCCAACATTTTTCTTCGCTTTTTCCCACACAATTGCGATTTTACAAAATTAACACAAGTTGGAATGGAAAAAAATTGCGATATTTATTTCAGATTGATTTTTCCCTTCTTAAGGACGTTTAGGCTTCTCGAATGAACGGCGTAACGTTCAAACTTTCGTGAATACATTCGTCGTGCAATTTTCGATATAATGTCCAGTATATAAGCGAGTCACAAGTAGAAAATTCACGCGTGGACATCGTTCTTGTCAGTTGAAAACCTCATGAAGACGCTTGCCAGAGGCGGTTTGATTAAATCCAATTGCTCGACAAAATTACCGTGAAAATTATTCACAGATGAACAGCATTCGATTGATGTATTTTTCCCCGTCTAGATTAGACTGTATTTTAGAGGGAAAAAAATGATTCGGTAGGTCTAAGATTTAAAGTATTCACTGAACAAATTATAAATTGAAAACGAACAATATAATTATCAATACCACGTGCCGTAAAAAATCAAAACAAAAAAAAAAATGCACAAACGGCATTCAGTAAGGATTCGTCGTTCGCCATATGTTCACGCGCGAGCAGTTTTATGCACGCCGCAACACTAAAAATGTCCCTCTCGCGTCGGGGCAGACACCGGAAGTTGTATTCCCAACGATCGAGCAACGCCGGCTGTGTGTAATTAGTTGTAAGAACTATAAATAAACCAATCGAGATTTACGATTGTAACATTACAGCACAGACCGTTCAATTGCTCTTATATCATTTTCCTCGCACTTTCAATGCAACGCTTATTAACGCTTGTGCGATTGCTGAGATGCCAACTCGCGTCTCGCCCGTTGATTTTACGGGGCAAAGAAGAGAAATAAAAATCTTTTGCTCCATCAACGAACGAATTTGACACGACTCACGGTTGCTTCCGAGAAATCGACCATTCGGATATTCTTGACTGAATTCCCTTCCGGTCACGGATGTTCTCGTGAATCAGTGCCTCGCAATCTAAACAATGTCTCACCGACAATCCCTAAAAATCATCCAAATTACTCGTAATAAATAATTTACACTTGAAAGAGAAAAATAAAAAAAATTACGGAATAATTATTTTTTAAATAGAGAAAGAAGAATGTTTAAATCATGACGAAATTCTTTTTGTAATCGTTATTATCAAAGTTTTTAATCAAAATTATTTTACTGTCAGTCTCATCATCATCATATCCGCTTCGTTTTATTATGAAAAAGAAAGAAAAATAAATATTAATTCAATACATTAAAATAAAAATAAAATGGTAAAATGGGAAATTATGTGGATTTCGACGAGCTTTGCAGTGTATCCGATTGGCGCTACGGTTGGTAATATAATTCCTCCGTGAGACTGGGATACAATGGTATCACCGGGAAAACTCGATTTTCTCACGTTCGAGTAAACACCGAATGCGTATTTTCTTTTTTGCGCGTCCCAAGTGTGATACAGTTTCGAGTGTGTACTCCAGCGCACCGGGAAATCTAACAGTATACAATTTCGCGAAGAATGCTTTTCGATTTAACATCGAGATAAGGAAATAATGCATTTTCTGCATATATTAAATATATACATGCACTCGGGAATGAGAAATGTAACGTTCTCGTTGCTCCGAACTCGGACAATAATGCATAATAATGATAATAATAATGGTGGAGCTCGAAACAAATATGGAATATTTGTGTTAGACGGTCATGATACCGTTTCAGTTTATTTCTATTCTACTTGTCGAATATTTAATCACATTTGCAGTCATCAAAATTCCGTCGACTGCATCGTAGTCAACTTTCCGACTTCAAAATTTAATATAAAATATATAAATGACAAAAATATTGGAATATACATGAGATAATAATAGTGATCATATATTATACGATATTCTATTGTATTATATTATATTTTATTATAATTCATCATATATTATACTATTTTATAATATATTATTGTATGTTATATACATAATCTATAATACTATTTTCGGTATTTTAATTAAAGTGGAGCATGAGCTCGATCATGCGGGGCATGATCTTCTTTCGCGGAATCGTGACTGTGAGATGTTTCCCGTGTGCAATGCAGCAGCATCATCACCAGCAGCAGGTTACCGAGAGTACGAGTACTCTACGGTGTAAATGCGTCAGGTGTACCGTACCAACTAACGGATAGAGATCCTCTGTGCGACGCGCGATCTCTCGAGTTTTGAACCCGTGGCTCGCGAGCTTGTTCGTTTAATTTGCGCATAAGTGCAAATTCAAACGGACAATTACCGTTCCAACGGCTTTGAATGTTCGATGAATAAATTAATAAAAGAAGACAAAAACAAAAACCAGTCGTGAGAAACAATTAACAGTTGATATTACAATTGAATAATGTCGAATGCCGGTGTTGCGATCGGTGTGGTTAATTTTTCTTCCTCCGAGATCCAGTCGTCGAGCGTACGGTGCGTGCGTATACGCAATGAATTGCGTATGTAAGCAGACGCAGGACGTATGTACAGTTACACGAATGTTGCTTGGGCTGCTGCGTTTCACGAGTAACCGAGAGCCCGGGACCACGTAGGATAGAGAAAAAGAGAGAAAGGAGGCGAAAAGGTGGAAGCGGAGGTATATATATACAAGTATGTGGTTGAAACACACACACAGAGAGAGAGAGAGACAGTATGTGAGAGAAGGAGAGTTTGACGTTTGGTAAGGAGGCCACTGGCGACCCGAGACCGTCACCGTTATATCAGCGCCCACGGCGAAACACCTCGGTCCAAGTCTTGACTCACCTGGATCCGCAGCAGCCTCTCAGCCAAGACCAGGCCAGGACCCGCAGGCTGCCCTTCTCTCTCTCCCTCTCTGTCTCTCTGTCAACCATCTCCATTCTCTCTTTTCTTATTTTCAATATTTTTTGCTGTTTTTATTTAGGTTATTTCGTTTCTTTTTTGGTACGTTTGTTGTTCGACCCCACACGACCGGCCGGACAGTACCTACCGACAACATCAGATACCACGTGTGCCAACGGGAACCCTGAGCGGGTTTCGATAATGCGTTGACCCTTCTCGACCGAGGTCGAAGGAGATGCCCTGCGGTCAGATAACGACCGATTATATTATTTACCGATACGTAATTACGCGATCGTAGCTTCTTACAATCAAAGTCCAATATCAATTCATCCAACTTCATCGGTATTACAATTTTTTGTTTTATTTACCGTGCTAATTATTTAATTATGATATTGAAGTCCTGTCAATATTGTCGAATGTTCGTTTCCATAATTTCTCGAAACCTAATTTCTCGTAGACAAACGGGCTCGCAGATTTCACAATTCCTCGAAATTTCACCGCAGAAATCTATTTTCACTTTACGGTAATAACGAGAGAGTACTCCCTGCCCCCTTCTCGTCGGACGTACGCAAGCGCAAGCTCATTCGAAACTTTGGAAAATCCGCGAGTTTCACTCGGTAATGTATGGAACGTTTGATAAACATTTTCCATTGGTGGATTCAGCGGTACCGCGTGTATATCTCTATTCCCGCGAGAGTTTATCGTTGGTAGCTGCGTGGCAAACCCATATGGGCTCATATTCTCTCTGGGGGGATCTGGCGCGCACCTAGAGAGATATTATGCGGCTATATGCGCATACTCGGCCGGTCGGAAGGCGAGTACGCCTGGCACAAGGAACGAGTGAAGACAAATACCTACTTTCCCGTGCCCTATACCCCGGCGAGACCTCGCGTGTTCGTGTGTTCGGGTGCGCGAATGTGCGCGCGTTCATGTTCAGGCTGCATCACCGCCGCGGCACGTAACGTGTACTCGCGCACGATTGCTTTCAAGCTCGGTTCGACACTCGTTTTCTTTTCCGCTGTTACTCTTTCGCTGATTCCGGCTGTGGCATATTTGCAGACTCGACAATCTCCATGACCCGCACGAACACGCGAGCACACATATCGTCGGAGACCTGAAGTCGATGGAAACCGATGACCAAGAATTTTTTCTTTTTTTTTTTTTCATTTTTATCGAACGACCGCATTTTTCGCAATATTTCGGGTCAATTTAATTTTTCTTTGTTTGACGATAGAGTGGGGGAAAATGTTTTATTATACCTACGTCATTATTTTTTATCATCTTGAGCTGTCAGATTTTTTTTCAAATCAATAAATTATGTATAGTTCGCATATAAAAAACATATGCACCCATTACTGTCGATTTTATGTATAAAGCTTAAATTTTTTCTCCCACTTGAGTTATTTGCAAATATACAATGCGCCACCTGCGAACGGATTGCGCTAATGATTTATCGCCCACACGGTCGTCCATCGGTAGCCCGAACGACGTTCGCAACCTCGAACTTTGCATTTCCCCGACAATTTCTTTATATGGCGTAATAAAAATGCAGAAACGTGACGTTCCATTGCCAACCACAAGAGTCGGGAGCATTGTCGTCGTCGGTTCGCAACGTTGTACAGCGTCACGCACCGAGGAATTCAGTTACCTCTCGCTAGGCCGGCAATTTCCGGTTGACAAAACATCGCCAAGCCGGTCGTTGGATGCGCTTATATTCCATGGCGGGGACACATAGCACAACGGCGGGATCATCGGCAGCGGTGCGAGCGAAACGTGATCGGGCATTGATCGAGAACTCAGCTACCTGAGCCAAAGTCCAAAGACCGATTCTTCCTGGTTGCATCTTCTCCGGCAAGCAAACACGGCCAACGGGTCCTTCCTCGTTCGCCTTAAGGGGCAACGGTTGTTCGCGGCTTTCTCGCGCGAGAGTCAAGGGTTGCAAAGTGCAACGTCGCCGTTGCTTCGAAAAAGGGTTGGGGGGCACGATGCAAACGCAAAGTTGAACGACGGGGCAATTGCTTCGGACGACCAGCTGTGACTTAACAACGAGTACGATCCCCGGAAGCGTGTCGACGCACGCGTGAGCATGAAAAACGTGACGACGTACGGAACTCCGGGGTTATGGGGATTATACGAGTCTTGTATCATGTCTGTCATGTACAAATCCATCTGCCACAAATTTAACGACGTGTCAAATCACTCGACGTCGTGTCACGTGTCTTTCTATCGTAAAACAGGCTTGACTTTCGAATGAGGAATACAGTAGTATGGCAATTTAATTTTCTACCGAAGAAAATCTTAATTCCTATGTTGATGCATCGAAGAGAAGATTAAAATATTTTGTTTTTTGGCAAAATAAAGTCCGTTGTATCACATTGGGCTGCAATTTTTAATCGATCGAAATAAGTTTATCGAAGAATTATTCTTTATTTCGTTGCTTTACCCTACGACCGTAATTTTAATGGCAGCGGGTGATCGAGGGTGTAGTTTGATCAAATTAAGATTTTATCGATCGAGTTTGTTATATATATTTTTATTTTTAATTAATCTTTTATTTTTCTTTGTAAACTATCTTTGTGCGACAATTATTTTTCTATTATGAGAAATGATAATTCCCGCGTCACCGTCGCCATTTCTCGTGGCAAGTATAGAGGCTGAGCGTGACTATGTGAGTTGGAATTCATTGACCGGGTCGAACGGTATTTCCGAGAGGTTAGTCCGGTAGCTCCGGAATACCAGGCCTGGTTGTACTCTCTTTCTGATCTTAAATATCTTCCGACCAGAGTCTATAGATATCTTATGTAGATATTATAAATATAGAATACATAGAATAATATTATAAATATTACTATACTATATATAATAAATTGAAGTGTATACATATAGGGTGGTCCTCATTTTGGCTTTTTGCGAATTCGAGTGCTTCCAAAGGATCGAATGTTTATTTCGAAAAAGCCAAAATCCCGTGCATACGTATGAAGCACAACAGAAGTTTTTGCTATCACTGACACCTTGCCGTTATGATATAGCCAATGAACGCAAAATCGTTGTATGAGGATGCGAGCCATGCACGAAGCTTCGAGCTCAAAGTACACAGCCTGGCGGGCTTCGGATAAATAAAATGAGAAATTACCCGTCTGGAACTTATCGTGCACTTATTTATCACATGCGCGTGTAAAAATGGCACAAGCATCGACGGGATCAAAGCCAGACTCGTGATCTTCAACCAATCCTTTCAACCTCTCAGAAGCCAATGCCATTAAAATATCAATAATCTCGATAAAAAAAAATACGGCAACAACAACACATGAATAGTTCTCTCAAAGTCAATTCTATAGCACGTTTATAATTACTCCAATTGAATTCATATTGAATCTTCTATTTTAGTCGAATTGCAATAATTTAATTTCTTCAATAATTCGCTGCGCTATAAAAACTAATCAAACCCGTATAATTCTGTAAGTAATTTATTTTCATTTCCATTTTTATCGAACCCATGAAATTCAACGACAAGACGACGACGCTCGCGCCATGATTCCCGTGTATTTGCAGATGCGTAAGGAATGCACGGAAGTCATAGAACGTCGATCTAATCGAATCGTGGCGTTGCGGAGTGTGCGCGTAGGCAGAGCATTTATGGGAATTTTTCAGTGATAATTAAAGTCCGGTTCGTTCTCGGGCCCTCGGGTCTCTCGTTAATCAGCATTATAAATTGCCGATTGGAAGTATATCGTTCGAGCTTGTGACACCCCATACTTGTATCAATTGCATCAGTGTGCACGCGCGTGTGTGTGTGTGTGTCTGTAGCATTTTCGCGTATCAGTGCGTGCCCGCATTCTTTGTTGGGATACACGCTCGTACACGGTATAACCAAGGCAGGATCTCTGTGCGGTGCGCAGGAACTCCAGGATGCCAAGCGCCGGCACGCGTATACCGGGCGACACACACGCTCGGTGAATATGCATCCACGAATCGTCGTTATATATCCCGGAGAACGCGGTGAGCACGTTTATCAAATTAATTGCCGATTTGCATACAAGACACGGCGGCATAAGGGCGGGCGTTTTAACGAGATGCCCTCGCTCGCCTTCTCGGCTTTATTTTCAATGAAAAACAACGAAAACAAACGAACTTAACAAACAGAAATAAAAATAAAAAGAAAAAAAAATTGTGAAATAAATAAAATATCATTCCAAGCCCTTGAGAGCCGGCTAAGTTTTAACGAGCAATTATCGATTAATCCTTACGACGAGATGAAACCCCGCGGTACTCGCGTTACTAATTTCTCGAGCAGACGGCAAAGCGGTCCCAATGATTGACCGTATATGGTGACTTCTGAGAGAAAAAAAATATATATACGTAGACATGATATTGATAATGCGATGAACGATATTTTACCGCTAATTAATTACTTCACTTAATTTAATGCTCCAGAATATGCGACCATTCCTGACTGTCTGGATGTTCATTCGTAAACTAACGCAGAACAATCATTCATTCCTATGAAGAGGGAAAAAAGAACGCGCTTAATTTCCACAGACTGCGATAAAATATTTTATTCTTCCTGGATTATCATTACCGTGGCAAATACCGGAGTAACACAGTTCATTCTTCCTGAGGAGTGTCATTAATTTACGACGAAAGATATTTTTCTGGTAAGATTCTTCGCAAATGTATCAATGAACGGGACATCCGGCTTTCATCAATCTCATTGTGTGAATCAGGGACAGAGCCTGCCGGTATGACTCGTCGGAGATGCCGAAAAACATCTTAGCCTGAGACGTTCTCGAGCCAGTGGACCCGAAAGCAATTTGTCGTCAGGATGCATCGTCGCCATTGAGAAAAATCTTATTTTTTACTCCAGAATGTGCTCCTTTCGAACCGTCTTACGTAGTTTCCTTTTTCCCTTTTTTTCGTTCATTCTCGGTAAAGATTCCGATGCCGCAAGTTTGAAATTAGGGTAGCGACGGGATTTTGAGTTTACCGTCACCGGAGACCTTCGAGATTTCGATGATTTTCACGAAAATTGCCTTTGAGGGTTTGTGGACCTGCCTTCCTCTGTATTTCTTCTCTCAGAGCGCAGGTAGCCAGGTGCGATACACCCTGAACGAGGGGGAAACGGCTGGTCACGTTTCTTTCTTTTTTCTTTGGCTGAGCGAGCGAGAGTTTGAGGGATAGGAAAGTGACGTTGATCGCAGCGAGATCAAAGAAGGACAGACAGAGGGACATGGGAAAATCTTGTTCTGATCCTCCATTCTGTCAGGGGAACAAAAAAATGCAAACAGGCGTGGACGTAACAGTGGCACCAGAATCAGACTGCGACTGGTGGCACGGAGTCAACAGGTTGTCATCAGTACAGGTTCGCTTCTCCGGATTGTCGGTTCGTCGTATCTCGGAGTCACCCGACGCACCTGCCATCACGTGAGGATTAATCTGAGGACGGGTTTTCGTTCAGAACCTCGTGGTTTCATCTCTTGCTCGAAGACATTAAGAACGATAGAAATAGGTCCAACGAAGACGAAATTCGATTGGGAAACATATTGATTTCGACGATGATCCGAATATAATCCGAGGCCGTGTAGGCCGCATAAAAGGGGAAATGTTATCGTGACTATGCCTGACTCTGGATCGTGAAAAGAATTCATGAAATATATTAAAAATTTGAGTACCAAAATGCTCAGCGATGTTCGATTTATGAATTGTATAAAAACAGAATGCAGAATGTTGAACAAAATTTGTTACCATGTAAAAAAAAAAAGATTTATTAAATACTACCGAACTTGAATTAATTGTTCCAAATAATTAATTTCTTTCATAAAAATTTCTATAATATCTGACAACTCTCAAATATTATCTATCTGAATTTTATGCGCCCCAAGGAATCATATATTATACTCAATTGAACGCGGATGCGACATTTGAAAAACGATTTTCAAATTTATCGCTGCAAGAGAAAAACAACAACACTACAAACTCCGAGTGACGGATTTACCAGAATAAATCTGACGATACTCGACGCTCGTGACGCGGTAATGCGTGTGAAATCCTTCAATGTACAAAAAAAGATACATCGTTAATTCTAACGTTCTCGTGTCATACAATGGGGATTTGGAACGCGACTGCGGTAGCGAGCGACGATGAAAGTATGTGGAAGGCTCTCCCTTTCTCCCTTTTTACCCGACCCACGTCCTTTTACATGTTGGAATAACGATTCTTTCAATTATACTCTACCGACGGAGCAGCCTGTTAGCGAAGAGACGCAGAACAGTTTGAGAAATTGTTACGATGATTCATAGTAGTTACATCGTCACCTTTCAATCGTAAGGATTTATCTCCCTACTCATGTATACGTTTTGCTGACGTGATTTGGTTAATGGTCGATTCATAGACGTGATGGAATTCTCAGTTCCGTCATCAAAACTCCCGTAACGATCGATCGAGCCTCAAATGTCACCAATAATAAAAATAATAATAATAATAATAATAATAATAATCAATAATAATAATAATAATAATAATAATAATAATAATCAATAATAATAATAATAATAATAATAATAATAATAATAATAATAATAATAATAATAATCATAATAATAATAATAATAATAATAATAATAATAATCGAAATAATTTGCAAAGCAAACAACCGTGAAAATTCATATAAATGCTACGAACCCATCGCGTCAAGAAAATAGAAAATATACAATTTTCCGGTAAAACGCGACGTTCCCGTTGCAACCAGAAGCCCGACATGAAAGCAAAATTCTAATTACCTGATCACCCACGTGCATAACGTTCATTAAACTGCAATCTACTGCCTCGTACGTGACTCGACAATCTCGACTCTGCGCACGAGCCAACCCAGAAGGTAAATACATAGAACACTCGCGGTACACAGCAGTCTATGAGTCTTACAAACCCGAATTTCGGAGCTTATTAAAATATCAACCATATTCGTTTTCATCATAATCGATTTCAATTCGAAGAATCATTGTTTTATCAGATGTATAGACAATTAAATTTAAAAAAATGATTCCATAACTCATCGATTGCTAAACGAATAAGATTTAAATCAGATGCAACGATGATGAAAATGCATGAGCAATTGCAAAAGTGAACTTTTGAATTCGAAGAAGCGTAAAAAGATAAAAAATTATTCAGCTAATTTCGTATGTAAGCTATAACAGCGCGGATGAAGGTTCTGGTGAAAGGGTTAACTCGTTTTTTCCGCTGTCGATCGTCTTCGGCCACACGAGTAGAGTGACATCATCGATGTTCATCGATTCTGGCTCACAATCTCGTCGTACCGGTTGTCGGTCGCGCGTCCGAGTCATTGAAATTCATACCGTCGTCTCGGCGGAGCGATCGAACGAACGTGTACGAGAATCGCGAGAGCCCGACGGAATCGCGGCAAGTCGTTGTTTGTATTATACATTAAAGCTTTACACAGTCGGGAGAACTCATGGAAGTTTCGATGGTTTCGCTCGCGAGCGAAGAATAATTGTTTCGTAATAATTGCCGGCAGACGCTGAATCGTTCACTCGGTGTATCAGCGATGGCGTTTGCGCTGCTAATATTTCGCATTCGAGTCGCGTGCAGCGAAAGATTCAGACTGCATTAACGAGCTGCTGGAACCGACGTGCACCGACAGAGAAAGAGAGAGAGAGAGAGAGTGAGAGAAAGAGAGAGAAGGAAAAAATTGAAATAAACATTAAACGTTGAATGCAGGCATCCAAAGGTGCGACTGTGGACTGCGTGTAGATGTTACATATGCGAGTGTATACATACGTAAAGCTAAAATCTAGTCAGTGAAAACTTATATTTCCATCGAAACAAAACTACGGAATCGAGGAAAGTTTTTTTTTCAGAATA
This sequence comes from Sussaba pulchella, assembly GCA_963971145.1. Taxonomy (NCBI): domain Eukaryota; kingdom Metazoa; phylum Arthropoda; class Insecta; order Hymenoptera; family Ichneumonidae; genus Sussaba; species Sussaba pulchella. The sequence continues at coordinate 5,440,340 of OZ020174.1, read as the reverse complement.
ACATTTTAACAATAACAAGATTTTCTAGTAAAAAAAAATGGCAAAGAAAAAATTTCAATTGAATTATAAAACGATAATTAAAAATTTATAACTTATCGTGATAATATTATTCACATCAACAATATTCCATAAGTCTCCTTACAAATTAAACGGATGAAATGAATAATCATATTGTACCGAAGTCTTGAAAATATTGACTTCGAAATTATTCAAAAACTAATGTAATCTCATGTGCGAGGTGAATTATGTAATGTTGTGACTGCCCGTTGGTAAAGTTGACCACGAGACGACGACACAGGTGTGGCACAAGTACCACCAGTTGCGCTGGTATATATGTGTATACAAATATATATGTATATATGTGGCGCACTAAAAGTCACTGACTGAAACCTTGCCCTGCGATTTCCGCTCTTTCCCGACGCGATGTGTACCACGAATACATGTACATAGACGCAATAATATACACGATAGGCCGTCTCGTATTTCCAACGGTCAACCCAGATGCGCCTATCCGCAAATTGAGTAAAAAAAAAACGGAAAAGAAGTCATTTCTCGTGTGGGATATCGGGTGTCGGATAAAAGTTGGGGGACGACGAGTGTCGGATTACAAACTTCGCGTAGGTTCGGCGCGAATGGGTCGTTACCCGACGAGAGGATGAGGATTCTTTGACTCAAAACATCCTATTACATTTTTATCAACGCAAGATCTCATCGTTCGAACTTTGGGACTTCATTTTTCATCCTAATTCCACCATGGCTGACTCCTTTGGTCACTCGGTATATAATCCAAATGTATTTAAAAAATGCAAGTTAACGTTCGAAGTAACCTTCGGATCGCGTCGAAGATGGATATTCAACCGTGATGAGGCCTAAAACTAATTTTCTTTACGGAAATTGCAGCCGGAAATAAGGTTTCAATATATTACACCGGCTGCATCTGCCCTGTAAAGCTCGTGAAAGGCCGACGTTATTATTATTGTTATTGTTATTATTACACTTCTCTCATAATAATAATATCATAATAATAATCATAATACAATATTATAATAATAATTTATTATTAATGATAATAATAATAATAATTATTATTATTATAATTATTATCATTATTATCATTATTATTCTTATTATTATTATTATTATTATTATTATTATTATTATTATTATTATTATTATTATTATTATTATCATTATTATTCTTATTATTATTATTATTATTATTATCATTATTAGTATGATTAATAATAACAATAAAAATAATTATTATTATCATTTCTTTATTTATTTATTATCTTTCAATTCTCAAACTTCACGATAAATCCGAGCACCCATGGACCAAAATCTATCAATCCTTCCATCTCTCAATCTCGCGTTCTTTCCTCGTGTCTCTCGTCTTCGCGGCTTTCGTTTCTGTCGTTTACGAAGTCAACTTTATTACCACGCGTCCCGTACATTCGACGCTACGCTACACGTTGCGCGTTTAACGCGCCCTCGTCCTCGTATATCGCTCCGCGACGTCACACACCGTTCGCCGGGTGAACGAATTCCCGGATGCACGGGTCCCCGCTTGGGTTCCAAGCGCAGTCCCTCGAGGGTAAACCTTTCTCGGCTCGTCACGAGATACATGGGACACCGTACCTCTGTCGGCCTCTCTGCGTCCACAAGTGTACATACCTGTACCCATACGTTCAGAAGCCGGCTCCGCTACATATATATGAGCTATTCCATCGCAATGCGTACGGTCAAAATCCCGACCCCTGCTGATCCAGTTCGTGATTTCTTTTGGTTTTTAATTGGGCCCAAGAACACCCTTTTAGAATTATCGAACCCTACTACAACCCTTGAAAAAATTGAAAACCACTCTCAAATAAGAGAAAAAGTATACTTCAACGTGATTGATAAATCAAAAAAAATGCTGAAAATAATCAGACGTGTTTTTGGTGTCAAATGAATGCCGAAAAAAATCATGAATGGAAGTGGCAGAAGCCAGGGATTTAACCGTTCCATTTGACGTGGAATACCTCATATGTATGTCCGTATATATATAATATAGGTCTGACTATTCGCCCTCGTAAAAAGTACCGGAACGAAAGAGGACGGTGGCCGAAGAGCGTGTGCTGAAGAATCCGAAAGAGCCATGTAGATGACCGGCAGATCTGCTAGTCAAGCCTGGTGCGCTCTCGATCTGCCCCCCCCCCCCCCCTCTGTACCTTTCTGCTGCTGTTGGTGCTTTTGCTGCGTCTCATCTCGCTTGTGCCGGGGTTACCGGCTGGCAGTGCATATCTGTATATAATAGCGGAGTCAGGCACGTTTAGAGTGGCGTGCACTGACGTTCGACGGAAGCAAGTTCTACTCGTGGTCCTCCTCGGACTATATTGCTCGGGTCGTGTAATAAACACGGTACGCGCGCATATCGTTGCTCGAGACGTTTTAATTATGACGATATGTTTTAATTACGGTTCATTCCTGAGCTTTGCATGATAGAATGTAGACGAGGAGGCTCCGCACGAGGGTGAGAAGCTTCTCGTCTTCAGCAACTCGGTTCTTCTTCGGTGCGACTAGAATAGGTGGAGAAAGGGAGAGAGAAAGAGAGAGAGAGAGAGAGAGAGAGAGAGAGAGGGAGAGAGAGGGAGGGAGCCTTTAGTATTGAGCAATTATGCGTGGAAAAGAGAACTGATCATGCATCGATTAAAAAAGCAAATCTAACTTATTGATTCGTCACAAATGCATGTTAGGAAATATCATCACACGTACATCAATAACTCATTTATCAATGGTCATCAATAAATAAAAGAACTAAACATTCGACTACGATGCTCCGAATTGAAGGGAACAACAACAAAAAACGAAAGAGAACAAAAATATTTTACGACCAATAATATGGGTATATTTCCTTGCACACCGAGTGCAATAAAATCAAAACAAATCCCGACGGGATGGAATCTCTTTGATTCGTGAGATCCAATTAACTATATTGTCTATCCTTTGAAACAGTATATTGCTCTGTATTGTGTACGTACTTTTATGAGCACGTATATTGAAATTCTCGCGAATCGCGTGCATGCTCGAGATTCATTCCGTTGTGTACATTATATCGTACACCCATATAGTATATACGGGCACACACATATATACATATACTTGTATTATACGATATCCAACGTGCCGTAAAATTCCCTTGGTTTCCACGAGCCTGGGAACATCCTTGAAGCCTAATTATTACACGCCCGTTAATGTGTCTTCCCGAGGGCTTTCCGTCCCGTAGTTTACGATCAACGAGAATAAACTAAACTTTGCTTCGGGACGCCGACTCTCATATTATCTCCGACGTTTCGCATTTGAGAACTCGGTTGTTCTTCGTTTCTCTTGCATCCGCAAGATGTACGATAGTTCTTTCTCGTCTTTCTGCTGGGCGCGCGCCCGATAAAAAACCATTTGCGGCCGTCCCTAAGGGCTTTTACGTTCATGCCCGCGCTCACGCTTTCTGCCTACACACATATATATATATATAAATATCTCACAGGTGTTGCAAAATTAGATCCGAAACGACGTTAAGATAGAAGGCTTTGAGCAACACCTTCGGCATCTGACCTTCATCTACGTTAACTTTTTTTCTCGATTATTTTATCCAATTCGTGTGGAGAAATAATAATATAAGTAATAATAATAATTCAACCCTGGTTTCCTGTTTCTGGCCTCGGCTTAAAAAAAAAAGCCGAGCCTCTTTACTGTCCTCTAAGACGCAATACGACCGCACGTTATACCGGGCATTAAGGAATTAACCCACATTTTCAGAGGACATTAGAACAAATCTTGCGAAACGCTTTCTTTATCGTCAGAACTTTTAAGCTTTGAGTTATATAATTCTCTCTTTACCAGAGCCTCCTCTAACAAGGCTAAAGAGGTCACTTTTGTATGGACTTTTGTTTTTTTTTCCTCGTGCAACCACCATATTTTCGTGTCCAACGGATACTTTTTGCATCTTCTTTTCATCCTGCATTGCAGTTACACAATGCTCTCTGCGGTAATTGAGGGTGTTGAGGAAAACAAAAAAATTTACTTCGGCAATGGTGGAAATAGTTTTTTTGTCCAGGTAGTTCGCGGAACTAGTTATACAACGAAATGCTGCGGGTGGACCCCCGGGATGTCCGCGGTACGAGCACCTGCCGGATAATTTCATCTTTTTATCGCTCCATCCGGGCAGTACGAGATCCCAGGTCTACCCGGATTTTTATTCACGGGATTCACCGCGTAGTACGCGGAATTCAGCTGATACGGAAAAACTCCGGGGTAATTACGGATACAAAACAACGACAACAGAAAAATAAAAATTTTCGTCCATTTACATTTCGAATTTGAGGGATGGATTAGGTATTACCGATAACCCAGTATCAGAGGAGGTCGTCATCAACAAATACGTATTTGATTCAATTTTGTATTGAAAAACTGACTGCTGCATTCATTCCGACAGGGAACGAACGAGATTTGTGACGAAATACGTGCTGGAACTCTAAACCAATATATACAGCCGGCTGTTGAGCGCTCATTTCCGGCGTGGAATGAGCCAAGAAGATACGCAACTACTTAAAATATGCATTGAAAAAGTTTCAAAAGACATAAATAATATTTTCGAAATAATTCACGTATAATCAATTTCACATCTTCAAAACTCAAAGGTCAAGCTGCGAAAATTGATTTCTTCAATTTCGCGTGAATATATTTGATTGACGTAATTTATAAAATATACCCAATTCGTTGAATTCGTTGAGAATATCCGGCTAATTTAATTTACATTATTTATCCTTTCAAAATCTTCAACTCGCACATGTAACACCGTAGTTTAATTTACGGCTGTCCGGCACTTTCTCCATATTTCAAAATCGATGAAATTTCGTCATCAACCGATCCAACAAGACCCTCCCGGTCTCCGCGTTTACGCATATAAATCTGGGCCTCTCGACCAAACGCAGCAAAGCCTCGCCTCGCTTTCTCGAAAGGAGCTCGGGTCCGAACTTTATGTGTGTCACGATTCCGAGGATCGGCCGATAGTTCGGTCGTTGAACAAGCAACCGACAGACCCCCGAGTCGAAAATGGAGCACTCGAGAGCAAGATCCGAATCGATTATTCCGAAGGCTTCGCGTCGGCTTCTTGGATGTGCAACGGCTGCTGCTGCCGCTGCATTAATGAGCCGACGCGAACAGCCAACCCGAAACGATTCCGAATTTAGCGCACGGTTTACGCGCTATTCTCATGCTTCGTCTGCATCGTGGCTTTCAAAATTTATTCGTGCCTCAAGCTTCCTCTGCCACTCCGTATCACCAAGATCGGGGCAAAACCCAGCTTTCCAAGTTAGCCATGCAAAATAACCTTTATTCTCCAGTCATACAAATATTACCCGAAGAGATCCGTTCTTATGTTCCGACGGTGCGAAATTAAAAAAATCCAATGTTCCGACGCTCGGAACAATGCATTTTCGGAATTTCGCAACGTCGTAACTACGATCCGCGACCCCTTGATCCGTTCTTCGAGGAATTTCCGTTTTTCGCGGAGTCCATTGACTCGAACGTTCTTTTCGTCGTCCAAACGATTTGCCGCCTGCATGGTAACAAGTATTTTCAACGTTCCAAGCGACGGCGGAGGTCTGGGCGTGCGAAAGCACGCGGTACCGATAACGAGACCATTAGCCGCGACCGGCCACGCGGTGTATTCTCCCCGTTAACGTATCCATATACCATAAAGCTACCAGCGGCGTACGTCCGGCGTATACACAACCTACGAGCCAAGCTAAATAGCGCGCGGCATCTCCGAGCCTAAGGACCACACCTAGGACCTAAGCCTTTAAGGATCGAGTATCCATAGAAGCGTCGAACGAGTTCGGGCAAAGAAAGAAACGGTTCCCCGGTAACCCATTAGGTTCACGTCCACGCGGCGAGAGAGCGCTGTGCGCGGCACCGCGCTGCCCTATCCCAGCCGAGAACTCGAGCATCGCCTCGCGTTTCATCCAATGGGGGCCTCGGCGGTTACGGTGTCGCTGACACGCTTGTATTTTACGCTTCGATGGTGCAACAATCGCATAACTCTCGACACCTGACTCGTTGGATTAACCAACCGGAGATCGTACGTTTAGCTGAGCCACACAACAGGAAATCGTTATACCTACGTATATGCTGTATATAAAGTACTCGTTTATTATATTTCCTGTGCATCGTCGAACTGCGTTGTGTTGTTTTCTACGTAATGCAAAAAAAAAAAAAAATGCAAACTTTTATCATTGGTTATCGCGTGTGAATGTTGTGATAATGATAAAATACAATCATACGGTAATTTGCCGTTTATAATAATAGGAATTACGATTTCTCGCGCGTTTCGCCCGTAAAAATCGACGCAACGATGGGTTCCATAGATGGGCTTGACTATGGAGATGAACTTTTTAATAATATCTTTATGGTTGAGAAAACTCACGGGGGACGGGAGAACAATGTTTGCACCGCATAATTCGTTCACTTTTCTTGTTCTCCGTTTCCACAGATTTTCCTAACGATATCGACATTGTATTTTCGTTGAAGTTCCGAATCTGCGATGGGAACGCTGGCGGTTGTGGATAGTCGATAATAAATTGCTGAACGAACAATGGGCGAAAATGTCGCCAATAGATCGAAGAAAATTCGGAACAATGACTTATTAGCCGAGCTTGTAACATGTAAAAGATATTTCCTATCGAGCTTGTACATTAAAATGGTATAAGCTCGTGGCTCTCGTTACATCAATACGCCTCGTGACTATGCCTCGGAGATAAGACGCCGCTCGAAAATGTTTTTTTTTGTTTTTGTTTTTTAATTGTTATTCTATTTATATACGACTATATCGTTCGAAATTACGACGATTCCTTCGACGAACACTCGAGTTCACGCGCCCCTTAAAGAAATTAACGACATCGATAAAACAATTTTACGATGTGTATGTTCTCGCGAGCAATGCACTGTTCGCCTCCGTCGTGCATCGAAACGTCGTATAACCGATGCTGATGGCTGGTCGCGCCAGTCGTCCTTAACCACACGAGGTATTTGCGCCATGTATACAATTGTGGGGTACTGGCCGCAGGACAAGGCCGTGAGGGCTGTAGGGAACAAGGTCCGAGGATGCTGCACTTTGGATTCGTCGTTTTGACCGTCTCACTACCAAATTATATCACGGTTGTCACGCTGGGTCCATCCGGTCTGTTTTAAAAAAACGATTGTGAGCAAACTATCCGTCCGAAGTGGTCCAAAAAATTACAGAACATGCTTCGAACATTCTAGATGATGTACAAAAAGTTTATATATAAGAAATAAAATGGCCGCGTTAAAAAAAATGTATGAAGACATGAAAACAGTGTGACGGTGAAGATTTGATGATAAATTAATTCGCATTCGAAAGTGTTGGATAATAACAGAGCTGTAATTTCTGTCCTTAATTTTTCCAAACACTGACCTGATCGACCTGTATGTCCGGTGAGATTTTTTGTTTTCTTCTTGTTCTGGTCTTTCGCATTTTTATCATTGTCGAGTCTCCATCCATCGCTTCGGAAGCAGCAACGCAAAACCTGTTGATGCTATTATTATTGTAATAAGTCGTTCCTTCGATACGCATCTCCGATTCAACGCGGCCACGGCCAATCGCACATATGCAAATAGGTCTGTTACAATCGAGCTACGGTACGTGTTAAATTAATTGCCCGTGACTGTAACACCCCCCCTCCACCCGCCCACATGTTCTTCCCCGTGAGCACTCGCAATTCTCACTCGTTATGTTGATCGATGTAGAAATAATTATAATCTTTTTTACGTCGATGGAAATTCAAAGGGTGAGTTCTGTATCTTCGATCAATTCGCCACACGATTCCTCGTGCTCATTAGCAATCAAACTCTGAATCGCGAAATCCTGTATTAATCAGTTGAATCAGATTTGATCAGAAAAAACGTTGGTATTTTCATCTGCGCGATTGTCGGGAGCGGAAAAAATATATTTTCTACCCAATAGGACGTAGATTCGGGGAGGCTTTGTTGGCTATCGTGATTTGAAGGCTTTTTCCGATTGCCCGACAATTGCATTTCTTCGATAAAGTGACAGCGTAGAAATAGCCTTATAAAGATAGGCTTATAAATTGAGGATAAATATTTTTTCTGTTACCTACATTCTATTGCTTAATAAAAGCCTTATCTCAATTTCATAAATTTGCGTCAATACCTTTCATTTCTATTGTTTAACAGAGCTTAGAAGTCGAAAGTCCGCACAATTGCCCCGAAAACTGAAACTATTTATATCGAATAGGCAGTAAACTCGGGAAGGCTATCGTGCTTTGTCGTTGCAGTCGACAGGTTTCACAATTAAAGCCTTTACGAAGTAGAAACACAGTGCAATGACAATCAGCGTAGCCAAAGCATACATTCGGAATTGTCGAAATACGCTCGTCGTGTACTGGTTTAAAGCTGAGCTCACGCCAATATTGCTCTTCCTCAGCAAAGGGGATCTCACGTTCTCGTTTGTCGCTTCACAAGTCGGATTCCCTCCGTACCATGTCTTACCTTGAGGATCGATAATCAGAATCGTGCTCCCACGCAGCGCCATATTTTATCTCTGCGAGAGATTCGTTCGGATTGCCCGGCTATTGCAATTTTTCGATAGACTGTTCCCGCGCTGCACCGTCTTAAGATACGAAGCGCCGTACGAGCCCTGTCAGCGGTAAAATGATGTCTCTACCGAGTCAGCTCTCACGACGACCCTGTCGAAGAAAAAAAATAAAACAAAAAACAACGAAAGCCGAGACTCACGGCGCCGTTAGGCATGAAAAATTAATGCAACAGGCCAGTTTATCCGGACGAGCAAGTATCTGCGATGCAAACCGATCAGGCCTGGTCGCATCGCCCGTTTGGCAGTCCTGCATATCCCAGCCTGTCTCATCTGCTAGCTTCAATTGATAAATTAGATAAAAAAATGTCAGAAAAAAACGATACGTGCGTGCTTACTCGAATTACGAAAACGGAATCTATGAAAAAGGATAGATAAGCGCAATATCTATTATCCACGTACGGTAGTTGCGCAAGTAATTGGTCTCGACTCACTATCGGTAGAATATTCTTCGGGGCTAACGAGTTGGCCTTCACGTGCCAATCTAGCTTTCACATCCCTCAATACCGATAATGCATATATGTTATCGATGAGAGATTTGCATAATGCATCGCCGAAGTCGACGGGTTTTCATTTCGCTGAATCGCAACATCTTTCGTCCTAACGGGATTTGTTTATTCTTGTGACCGTTATTTCGTAAATTTCAATGTACGAGAACGTGAAGTTCGATCACGTTGTATGAAATATTACCAGTTGTTTCATTGAATCTCCTACGGGTGAATATTGGTGTTTCTCGCGACTTTATCAACGTCATACGTGCTGAGGATCCTGAAGTTGGTTGTGGTAAAATTAAGTTTATAAGGTTTTATCTTTGGCTTTTAATTGGTCAGCAATCGTAAGCTTTTTTAATCATCTTTTTTATCAATTTTAAGACCGCTTTCACACTGCAATGTTTTCTCATCCTTGGCGACCGCCACCTGGGTATTAATTCACAATTTAATCAGACTCGAGAAATTTGGCGAGATCTCCAGATTCGATAAACGTAATGGGTTACTTAGATTAATTATTACGTATTCCCGATTCGCCTCTCGTATTTCCGACTTCATTCGACCCAGTAAGCAATCGATAATTGGAAACGCTTTTACGAATATCGGTCGAACCCCCAAATAGTCCTCATCATCGCCAAAAAAGATCTCAACAATCCTGAAAACAAACATTCTCGCCATGATCCAACCGAAAATCAAGACTCGTCGTTCAGAAAAAAAAAAGTAAATCATATTTACGAGGCGAAAGCTTAAATTCGCTTTTAATACGCGAATATCCTTCATTGGCAGAAATGCTTGTAAACCATTCGTTACCGAGTTCGTGCGAGTGAAAGTGGCGACAAGTGCCAATTAAAACTTTTATTCCGTGCGTGTCTCTCGTGCAGGTGTGCGCGCGTATCGCGGAAGTTGCGACGGTTTGTCAAACGCACGAATTATTTCCGAATGCATATTCAACGAGTTTCGTCGGATATATGAGCGTTCTGCTTAATCGCAAAACCTCTTATCACGACAAACTGGAACCAACGGATCTCGTTTCGATTAAAACAAAAACAAAGAAATAAGGATTGAAATAAAAAATATACACACCTGTTCGCATCACCGCACCAACATCGTTCAGCATAACGATTCGTAATGGCACTACTTGTAGCTAGTTCCATACCGAGATGCGAATTAAATCGGGACACTGCGAAATTTCACGCTTGGCCGCGAGGAAACATATCTCTAAATTTCTTTTTTTCTCTCAATGCTCCGAGAATTCACATATACGCCGAGTCTACGTGGAGCAATGTAACGAGCTAAGCCGTTATTACAGAAATGGGTGCACCCGCCTAACGTGATCTCGATGGATTAAAAAAAACGAAAATATCAGATACAATATTCAAGTTTTCTCGTTTATTCGATTATTCGCTTGGGTAGTGGGGACGACCGGTATCCCAGCTTTTTTATATCTTTATAAATCCCGATTGCAAAGTTACTCCTTGATTTCGAAAGCTGCAAAATAACTGTAATTCCAGCGTCCAAGATTATCCCTGTAGACTAATTGTAAGTGGATATTGTAAATTAATTATAGCGAATTTACAGCATATAATTTTTCATCTGTTTTTCTTTTCGTTCGCTATTCGAGCGTGTTTGCAGTTCAAAGGGTATGTATTGAAGTCGCAGCATACTCGGCGCTACGAAAAAATGCGAAATATTGTGTCGCTAACGTCGGGACAACCAGCGGGTGGTTGATACGAGAAACCACTGTTGGATTATCATTACACTCGTGTTTGCTTGACCACCTAGTATTCGAAAATACACACGAGTCGAGATATCCTTGTGGTGCGGGCTACCGGTGCTCTTTAATATCAAGAAAATTCTTCGCGAAAGTGAATAACATCAGCACCGACCCGCAGCAGCTGCGGTAGGAGAATCTGGAAATGCTGGAACGTGTACTCTATCCGGGCAATCGATTTTACGTCGTTCCACCATGAGCCGAGGAATTATATTTCTCATACGCCGAGAAAATCCTTTTGAGACTCTCAGGGATGTAAGGAGGCTGAGGATTACCTTAATCTATACGATTTGAATATGGACTTCGAAAAAAAATGTCACGACTTTCCATTCATTTTTTCTCAATTGATTGCATCAAATAATGTTTCATTCGTTTTAAATGAATTTCTCTGTTTGATAAAAAAAAGAACTTTCAGTCGATTCAGTGATTTTGACAAGGCACAATTCATATCGTTCTTCTTAAAATATATCTACGAATAATTCTGTCGAAATATCACGCGAGACATGATATTGACATCGTTAAAAATTTCGTCCACCACATTGAAACATTTTTCGTTTCAATGTTACTGTTGAGTAATTCCCAAAGCCCTTGAAAAATATTCGCACACATATTTTCCGTGATATTACGAACGAAATATGATTCGATAAATTTCGTTTTCGCTGGCCCCGACGTACAAATATTATAACCGAGCAAACGATAAAAAAAACCGCAAAACCAGAAGTACGTGAGTCACGGATTCGCGCGTACAAACGTTGAATTCACCGAGAAAGCTACGTTCATTCCGGAATACGAATATTCCCCGAGTGTGGCAAGTGTAGCCGCGCGGTCAAGTGTCGATAATGCGATTGGCTTGTTCGCGCCAGTCCCCGTCGACGACGACAAGGACTCGGCGAGAGCGTCGAGCTCTGAATATTTATCAGGAGTCAACAGTCACAGAGACACACGGCGTTCTCGTCAAACAAATTCATTCACGAATGAAAGCCCGAGTGGCAATGCCGGTTGTTGACTCGCAGAGTTCGCACAGGCGCCAAAAATATAAACCAAATCAAAAGAACAAATGCCTCCAACAAGCATCGTGAAACCGTCAAATCAACGAGTAAAACGCAAGTACGGAGATTCCGATTGAATATCGATTAGTGTACAGAAATGCCAGATATCCTTCGAACGATTGTCCCGAACCATCAAAGGTTGTTGGCGAACCAAGCAAAGACAATTTATCTCGGCTTGTTCGACAATGAAACGTTCGAAGTATCGCCCCTTTCTTCCCTTCTTGCTCCCTCCAGGCGTTTTTACTATCTTCGTAAATCTTGTTATTAATGTTCGAGTCGATAGCCTCGCGGCTCTGGGCCATTCGTCAGCCCGTGCAACAATCTCAGACCCTCTCTCGGTGCAACTACGCTGGTTCGAACGACGTCCACCGACTTACCTGCCTGCATGAATCCCGCGCGTACATTTGTATCGCGTATAATGCAGTATGTAAGTACGACCTCTTATCGTCCATTGGAAATCCCGCTGTCCTCTATAAACGTCAATTCCCTTGGCACCAGTGGGCGTCGTTGGTTCTCGCACTGGCCGTGCGTGCACTCGTCTACCATCCTACGTATTTCCACCGCGCCTACTCACACCCGACAAACCGATATCCTAAGACCGGCCACCGCCTTCGCAATTAATACAAATTATTACGTATCACGATCGTACTCGCGTTACACGAGACGATTCGAAGTGACCGAATAAATTCTTGGCGTCGAGATCTCGAAGAACCTGTCACGAGTTTGATATCTTGGAATCCGATCGAGTATCTTTGAAATCTTTATGCAAATATAGTACGAGTAATATTCGTCGCATGGCGACTGACGGTGGTTATAGTTATTCGAAAAATGATAATTGGAGCAATTTGTGAATTTCGTGGTTGAGACGATCGAAGTACCTAAGATTCGTCGACGTCGAAATTGTATCGCAGAAAGTAGTTCCATCGAGCAAAACGATTCTTCCCGCGTTAATCGCCGTCGTTTCTCGCTGGAATTTCTGGCCGAGCGTGCAGGAATTCCGAACAATTTAGGGACGACTATAAATACGTAGATTAAGTTCTGGTTGGGTGGATGCGAAGGTTATGTGGTAACTAGTTTTGTGAGGTGCAGTTTGCGTGATGCATCGACTGGTTGGTATCTTTAGAAAATTCCGAGAGTTCATTCATGAAGATACATTTTCACGACAGACTTATCTACATCGAGTCGTATTTTTGTGTATACAGATTGCGCGTGACGTAGGGGGTGATCCGGTACATTATTCGTTCGGGAGAATTGCGATGATGTATCGCCGAATCCGGGTCCATTAGTATCGGGATCCTTTATCTTCTGGCATCAAGAAGTATATGGTCACATCACCTCGCGGCGTCTTTACTAATTCCTCGTGTCTGATCAACTGGGTCGCCGCCAGACCGTACATCAATGTTGGGATCCCTAATTAACGAAAACAACATTCTGATGAGAAATGTTTAGCTGGAGGGAATATACATAAAGTTCATTTAAATAGGGATATCGGAATTACGTTGAAATCATAATTGACATAATTGTTTCGTACTTCATGTTGGTTTCAAGCCGAGATTTACAGTGAGGGCTAGCGATAGTGAAATATTCAAGCTTGGTTTTAGGTGGCGCTGACGTTTTTCAAGGCCTTCTAATTTTTCTTATCTTTCGAAATTATTGAAGTCGTCGAGAAAATTTTTTCAAGCGTCGAACTTGTTCCAAACAACAAAAGATAATCGCCAATAAACTATGAGAATTTGTCGTATGAAACCAGCATCTGACAATATTGTGCGTCAGCGGTGATTATCGTACCAGGGAGAATCCTGTTTCTTTCTCGCCCATTCTATGTCTCATTCGCAGTAGCGTCACAGATATATATATTGTGTATATGCATATATACCGGGTGTTTCACCTAACTTGACCACCTTAAATATCTCGGTACTTATCGGCGTCACAAAAAATGTTCCAGACAAAGGTTGTAGGGTGCGAAGGGGGTCATCAAATGCGACCAATTTTTTTTATTTCGGTGGACGCGCTGATGCACAGTAAAGGTCACCTCCACTTTTTTTAACGGTACGGTACATTTTTTTCAACCATTCAAGGTCATTCAAGATCACTATCGATGAAAATCGAATCGACACCAAAAATGTTTGTCAGTAACTTCAGTAATCGTTCTGGGACAGTAAATGGAGGATTTTGAATTCCATTTCATTTCAGTTCATTTTAATTTGTGACGTCCATAATTACCGAGATATTTAAGGTGGTCAAGTAAGGTGAAACACCCGGTATAGTATATGGGCGTTAACCAGAATCGATAATTAATGCAAATACCAAGGTTAATGATCTTGATAGCCTTGTAGAATTTGTCGTCGGTGGTGAGGTCCTCCTGGGGTCTCTTGGTGCAGTGATACTTGACGTAGGGAAAACATCCGGTTCGCAAAACGTGATAGTTGCTACTACCGGCTGTCCAGTTGAAGTGTGACATACCTCGTTGATCGTTGACGACGTCACGGTACTTGACAAAGTACGACGTCCACGGTGGCTCCTTAGTTTGCAACAAGTACCTCGTTAGAACCTATTTAACGTAGTAAAATACATCAATGGTCCGAATACACACGACCGAACGTATTTCTTCTCTTTGCATTCGGTCACTCGCAAATAAGATCTGTCCTACCGATATCGTGGCACGTTCTCGCAGCGTCCGAATCGTGAAAACGAGAAGAGCTTGGAGAACGCGTCACGTCAATGGACTGCCTAGGTAGGTAGATAAATCGTTGAGCTATCTCGCGTTCTTCACACGCTTCTCTCGCGCAATGCGAGAAAAAAAATTGAGCGATATTTCGTTGGATAATTCAACGGTACGTCGGGGACCGTGGGATATCTTTCACTGATCGAATGGTCTCCAGCATCATGGATGGGAGATCTGGGGTTGGGAATTTCTGTACAGTTATTGGCAGTCCAGAACCAATTTTCCAAGCAACGAAACTTGAATCGCACGACCAAAGGTCCATTTTCTTTAATATCATCCACCGTATATTGCGCGTCTGTGGAGATGAATATTGACGCCAACATGTTCTTTATTCTGATAAAAAATTTTGAGAAACGAGAATTTCATTGGATTCTCCTAGAATTCCTTGTTTGTATAATACGATTTCGTAACATCGCGTCGAATAGAAATTAATCCCGTTTGCTTCGTGCATTTCACAATTTTTCAGTTTCAATAGTACTTGGAAATTACAGAATGCTGGAGAGCCTTCGAGGTGTTTATTTCGAATACATTTCATGCAAGACCCGTTATACGGCACACCGGTCGGGTAACCAACGATATCTCTCAACTTCCTACTTCCGAGCTTCCCGGAAAACGTTTTATATCTCACCTCCGAGGCCAAAGGTTTGCCCTTCTCAGCGAATCTTCTCACTCCATGATTTCCATCGTCGAAACGTCGTTGAACCAAGACTTTCCTGAATGAACGACCAATACTGCTGATCATTCGCGTTCGTTCCCCTTCGAATTCTCGATCGTAATCGACGTCCGTCGTGGGAATTCGGCACCAAAGCGAAATGGTCCGCAATTGTTCGGAGACGAAATTTGCAAGTCGAAAGGAACTATAGAAACGTAATTGGAACCTTTCATCGATAAATGTGTTACGGTTAGGTCGGTAGACGACGTTTCGGTTACACAGGGTTTGTCGTTTGAACGCCCTAGGGTGGTTCCGGCGCGTTCGAATAAGCAATTCGCTCGTACGCAAGCATCCAAGTTGTTTAACATGAGCGCCGGTGTCGACTCGAACTGTTGCAGCGAATGTGCCAGAAGGCTTTTGCACGTCGCTCGACGTGCACCTTTCTAAAATAAACGGTGCGTATCCGACGTCAAGGGGCACGCAGTCGGTAACACGTGGGAAATGTCAAGGTTGGCAAGTAACTCCGAATGCATACGTCGAGGTTAACCCGTGGTGCACGGCAAGTTCGGTAAGCGAATGATAAACAACGAGGAACGAGTTGCCGTCACCAAATTCCCGGAAGTCTACGTGAGCTTGAAGAAGACGAAACGAAAATCCGTTTTACAGTTGCCTAACGCGCACCATTTAACGGAACATCCAGAGGTTCGGGTAATGGAAGTACAATCAGTAATTAGTATGCTGATTCTATTGTTGAAGGAGGTATTTCAAACGGTTCGTTCCCAATGAGCACGTAGTATGCAAATAGGGAAAGACAGAAAGAGAGAGAGAGAGATAAAGAGAGAAAATAGAGGTAAAAATAACCAAAACAGGGTCGGCTTGGGGTTAACTCAGAAAACGAGTTCATTTATATTCATGGACTAGTTTCGTTATGGGTGTCAGTGTAACTTTGGCAAATATCATTTTACAGGTGTAACTCAGTATATATCTTCAACCCGAACCAGATGCTCGGGCTTTCACTAGACAGGGAGCATACCGAGATACCTCTCTACCAGCTTCCACCTCGTCCCAAAATCTATGGTGCAGAATGTGTTTCCAAAGAAAAAATAGGCTGCTAAATCAATTGTCTAGGAAAACTTCCGATTGCTAATGCACTCATGCACCCTTTTGGCATGAGTGCTGATTGCCCACGAACTTTCAGCTTCCCCGAACATCCCAGATATTTTCGGTCAGACAGAGCAAACACAGCACCACAATGATACATCACTAAATAAATAAGTACCCGGTCTTGCCCGGGTTTACGCAGAGTGAAGACGCCCCATTTAGGCCGATCGGGGTCGGTTTTTCGAAAAATCATATTGACAGCGACTTTCCTCTTTTTTCAAGGTCAAGTGTGCAAAGTTTCAGCAAGCTCGGAATAAAACTGTAGATCCGTATCAGAAAAAAAAACAAGGACACACTATTTGATATAAACACATACAATATAGAGATATCTTTTGTTTGCTTTATTCATCGACGTAATTCTCGTCCAACCTCGTCCGGCTTCTTCGTCGAGTGAGCTCTTTCGCAGGATTTCGAGGTCGCAAGAATAAACAAATAAACAAACGAATACCACGAGGTTGCGAATCGTTGCGTGATTCGAGATTTCTCCCGTGCGCATGTGCCTTTGCGCGACGACTCGCGACGCAGGCGCGAATTGAAACCGAAGAAAACCTGTGTTTTGCACGGTGTAGTACTGTAGCGTCACGCTTGTAGCGCTGCGTCGGTCGTCGAGCCAAAGTTGCACGCGACTTGGCGTGCATTACGTGCTACGTGCAACATCGTCTCACTCTCCGTACCTAAGCTTCTCACCTCGTTCTCGGCGTACGTCGTTTCGACTACGTGGAGCGAAGATCACGTATAACTTTTGTATTTCCGACGTTTCTTCGTCTTACTACCGAAGCCTTTATCGTCCTTGCAATGCTATCACAACAGCCACGCGCGTTCCACACCCGAGCAAACGGTCACGTGCCAGCTTCGTGGTGTGGTACCAGGGTTATTGCATACGTTGAGGTTATGTGGTACATCGACCGAGCCGCCATGGGTACGAGCGAGATAGCGCCATCGGCGATCGCTTAAAAGCGAGAGAAATAAACGAATTGTAGATAAAATGTGGTACGGTACACCGGGGCGAAATGTACCACTCGAGCACTGAAGATAATCTCGACACGTAGCGCAGGAGATATTGAGTTTGCATTCGTTTATGAAAAGAGCTTTGCTCGGCGTTCGTCTCTCTGTCGCGAGTTGAAAGCACAGGCGGGTGAATCAAGCGATACTGCTAACCGATGCTATTCCCTGCAGCAATGAGCATTGGTGCCGGTGACTTTGGCAAGCTCTCGTGGCCGATAAGGGAGGCCACGTTGAAGCCGGACGAGCGTCAATACCGATGGTACCGGGAGACGGCGGGCGCCAGCGTCGTAATGTTTATCGATTTCGCGGTCTTTTCGAGATTGAACAGCTCGGAGTGGCGCTCAGAGACCATCCGCCTGATGAAAATCTATCGAATTGATTGAATCGACGCGATGGAGATAGTTGTACCTTTTTTCTCTTCCTTCTTTCTTTTTTTATTTTATTATTTTCGTTGTTGAATTATATGAGATGCGTGTTGAAGCCACGAAACACAAATCGAATCGTGCGAAAAGCTGGCGTCGAGGATCAATAGTTCTTGACGTCATAACAGCTTTAATATTACAGCGAGCATGCGTCTGCGCGACGCCATTTAATTATCCAGAAATATGAATGCAACAATGTATGGAAATATTGGCGTTTCGTGTACGGGACTTCAGGGAATTACGGCTGAAGAGTAATCATGGGCTAAAATATTTCGGTCGGTTATTGAATTTCTTCGCTTTGTTCGTTTTTCATTGGCTGTCGGATTAGGTCGGAGCCGATGCTGCTCCATGAACGAATTCATCCTCGATTTGACAGTCGTAATTTGAAATCCGGAGCAGGCAAGGATTGGAAGATGCGGATTAAACGTTGTTACACACGAGAGAGCGACGGCGTTGACGGGAGTAATCTTCGCAAGGAAATCTAGCCATTTTCGGTTGGAGAAATATTTCGACGATAACATCCAGATCTCTATGTGATATGTTTGCGAAGTATTTTAGATGGCATCAGATTAGAAATTAATCCTGGAGAACCTGCCATCGTTTTTATTGCAAAATTATGCTCAGAGACTTGAAAATCGTAATCAATAAATTATAAATAATTTATTAAATAAATGCAACAAGCAAATTATCTTTAAAGTTAGAACGAGTATAACTCTTGAAGGGCCAATCGTACTTCACGTGTAAAGGCTTGAGCTCTCTCACGCGAGACCTGGAAAATGAGACTCTCTTGACTCATTTCCACGACTCTTAGCTTCCAACCGAGACGCTCTTTACGTCGAGTCCCTTCGAAATTAACTGCAATTAGCAGTTTTCCAACGCTGTTACTCGGCGAAGCCCGTACCAGGAGCGCAGTTAGTCGAGAAGGAAAATCGATATCACTTTGACAGAGAGAATTCTGAGTGACGGGGAGAGCAATATAAACGTGTTCGTGTGGGTATTTGCAGTTCACTGGGTCAAGTAGAATTACACAAAGCGGATACAGTCGTTCCTTCGATGGTTGGAAAATTGGAAAATGTTAATCGACAATTTGGGTCAGGAGCTTTATTCGCTATATTCAATTGACTTTTCCCAAAAAATGTTCGTTTGGAATAAAAATAAAAAATATTGTTCAGAATTTTTCCAATGATTTCGTAACACGCTTGTTTACATATATTTTAGGGTGTCTTGCGGAAAAAAATCGACAGCTGTTACATTTGAGATAAACAATATCAGATAACATTTGGCCAAATCTGAGCCCAGTCGGACATTTCTGAGAGGCTCCGCATTCACTATATCGATTTTGCATTTGATTAACACGTGAAAAAAAATGGTTCGAACCACTGCAAACAATTTAATCGTTATTTTATTCCAAACGTTAACCAAATATAAAATCTATGTAATGACTGCGGAACCCCTTAAAATAGTCCCATTAGGCTCAGACTTACCCACATGTTTTCTGATATCACGTACCTCAATCAAAAACCGCCGAAAAAAAATGTCCGTGAAAATACGTCGACATATCTGCGTCGTACTACGATCTCGATTTTTAATACGTTTAATATCGCATGGCCCTCAAACAAGAAATATTGTGAAACATACCACGACAGCGGTAGAACAGATATAGACGGGCGAGCTGGTGGACGATAAAATTTTATATTGAAATTCTGTTTTAAGATCGTTCCCTAGCCGTGGCGCGCGTATGTCACATGCATGGAAATGGCGGGCATTGCTCGGGGAATGTCGACGTTTATTCACAAACCGCTCGACTGTATGGTCCGAGAAGCCGTCAACCGAGGCTCCTTCTCCGGCGAAATGGCACTCGGACCTTGAGACACGAGTGAAAGATTAAGTAGATACGAACGAAAAAAATAAGAAAATAAAAAAACGGAACGTTGCCACGCCTCTTATTCATACCTTCGTTTTTTTCTTAACGGAGAAAAAAATATAACGGTGGGAATCAAAGGTGCTTCCTGTGTAACAGGATTCAATGCAGGATTTTGTTACATGTAATCTCGACCAATTTTCAGAAAAAACATGTCATCTTCATGGGAAATAAAAAATTCTTTAGTCGTAACGACGTAGATCGGCGTTTCTTCGCTTTTATGGCTTTTTCTTCAGATTCTATTTCAACGCAACTATTCTCGGAATATTTTCTCAAAGTAAGAAAAATTCCTAGGAATTCTTTTCAATTTTTTTTTTTAGCTCGCGACATACTTTATCGACGATACGTGAAGAATTTTATCTTATTTTCCTTGCAGCTGTGGCATAACGAGATTTTCCTTCCATGGTCCTTTTCATAAATTGAATTAAGAGGAAGGAGCCTGAGGCTTCGTATCCTCGTTATATAAACCGAATTTGAAAAACAAACATGAAAATTGAAACGAGTTTCGCAATCGAATGTTATCATAATCTGACCGCTCTCGTGCAGTTACGTATTAAATTATATCGGAATTGATCGAAACAAGGCGAAACGTTTGAATGAACGAGTTTATCTCGAACCGTTGAACCGGAAACATGCGTGACACGGGCGTAACGTTCATTAAAATGTGTAATTAAATCGGGAATGACACAAAAATTGATACAAGCAATTGTTTTCAATTGAATGACTAAAATATGCGTATTTTTTTTGTTTTAGGTAAGCCCACTTTCGAACAACAACAAGACGTTGCGTTATTTTTGACCACCTGGGAAATCCTTGATCACTCGTGGTACTGATAAATCATCTTTGAGACATGTTGACCAACGAGCTGTCGTACGAAAGACATTAACGTACGCTCGAGAAAGTTCGTATGATCGAAATATATAAGTAAATTATATCCTTCAAACTGAAACTCTCAATTGCAATAATATCTCTCGCCTTTCTCAAAATACATTATTTTTTTTTCGGAAAAAATCCTATCCGTTGAATTAGCGTGCCGCGAGCGTTATTACTTATTTTTTTGCATCACCATAATTCACGAGAGGATAACGTCTTATGGATTACATAATCCTTGGCCAATTTATCGGTGCTCGAACATAAACAGTAATAATTTTCGAATGAAAAATTATCATTCGGTGATATATAACCGTATTGTCAAGATGAACACAACAAAACGCCGATATTGAGAGAAATAAATTATTTTTATCTACAACCACGTGTCAAGGAAGATCCATAAATATCGTACTTTACGCGATCTTCACCTTCGTCTTCACCTTCTCACGTTCGTCGAAAAACCCGACCTCGCGAGGTAAAATCGATAAAGCGTAAAAACCGTTTTCGTTGATCGCTCGATTCATCATACCCAGAACTTCGTTATTAAGGGGTGAGAAAAAAACACGCACATATCTTAAGCGTGAAACGTGTTGAAATTGTTTATACGCACTTGCTACGACGAACTCTGACCCCTCTTTCGCTTCACCACTTTCCGACAAAGCGCGGAACGGCGTTATGTACTCATTTCGGTTCATGCGTGAGTCTCTCAAAGCATTACGGCAACCGACCGCGATAAATTACATAACTTACAACCTGGAAGAAATATTTTCCTTGCGTATTTATGTATCTCACTGCGGTCTCTGTGCAGCCCCGTAACGGTACGGAACGACGCGGTTCAACGACCCCGAAATCAATCACAACATCGCATTACTCCAAATAAAAAATGAAAAAGAGGCATTCATTTAAAAAAAAAAAAAATATTTAGATTAATGAAAAGTTGGCATCGAGAAAATTGAACATATCCGTACCACGTCAAGATCAATCAAAAATATACACACATTTCTAAAAATGAACGATAATTACTAATAACAATTAAATTAGGGTAATTAAAAATGTTTAAAAATCCATTAAATTATTTAAAAAATTGTTGATTAATGGGAACTTGCCTACAAAAATTGAACACATAGATACCACGTCAATACCAATTTAAAAAAGATATTTAAATGTAAAATATGTACAATAATTACTAATAATAATCAAGCTAGGATAATTGAAATTATTTTCTTGCGAACCGTTCAATGTAGAGTCTGCGTAGTTCCCCCCTTAAGGCTTGCGATTTCAAGATATTGCGGTCACTCGGACAAAACAAAGACGAAAATCAAAGCAGAGCGATGGAGCCTTAGATAAGTCGAGAACAGCCGTTACCGCGTTCGAGTTCGGTCGATGCATGCACGACGGGGACACGATAACGAAGTAAATGAAGACGCGGAACGAAATTCTAGATAACAAATCTCCCCAACCAATGTACCACGAGCGGATAAACGAATTTATTAACAGTGCGATCGAGGAACAACATAATTACGTGTTTTTTCCCCTTTTTTCTCCCCCATCCTTCTACGTTTCTTGTCTATTTTATCGCGCGGGCGTCGCGGCGTTTACGCTTCGAAAAATTGTTCCCCGTTAAGAAACGACGATATACATTACCGGCGTGGACATGTAGAAGTGCTGCGTAACACAACCATCGGGCTTGTATAAATTTCTTGCGCGTTCCACTTCAACGTGTAAGCCAGACCGGTAGTCGCCGTTGCATCGACGATGATCTCGTTTTCGAGCGGGTCTCGTCTGAGCGAGATCGCGAGGCAACCCCCCTTAAGCCGCTGTGCCGCCTGTCTCCCTCTCCCTCGGTTTATTACAAGCCCAAGAAAGATGGCAAGAATCTTTCAAAAGTATTGTTCTCCAGCATCGTTGATTTCTCGAACGAAATACGAGAACGGTTAATTGCAAAGTTTTGAGACGCAGTCAACCGTTCTCGTATTTAATGCGAAAGATCAATCGTAACGTAGAACAACGGTTTACAGTTTTTGTTACCGACCGAGTACGGGTCCATTCATCTCGAGACCGAGCGAATGAAAGGAGATCGAAAAAGACACCGCGCGACTTTACATAATGAAACTCGGTCGTCGTTGGGTTTTAATGGCAATCCCTTTCCAAGTCCGTCGCAACCCTCTTTGCCCTTACTTCTCTTCTTGTACCTACGTGCCCTGCGCGTCGCTGCCGAGCGGCACAGGATGAACGAGAGAAAATCTTTTTGTTACCGTATTCGTCGTAGCCGCGGACTCACTGCGGTTCGCGTTGGTGTGGTCGATGTGGTGTTCTTACTCGTATTCTCATGTATCGCGTCTGTGGTTTTGCCTGTGGGACAGTGCCCGCCATTGGGAACAAACGAGAGGGAGCCGGAGTAGCTACAGGACGAGGATATGGGAGGAAGAAAGATTTAGTTTCTGTCTTACGGTGCAGACTTCCTCTCTTATTCTCCGGTGGAAAAGCTCTCGCCAAAGCCAACAGACGGGTCCTACTCGAAGCTCTCGACTCTAAACTCCCCCCCCCCCCCCCCCTCCACAGTCGTTCGGATCCCTCGCTCGCCCTGGTTTCGCACTGTCCTACGGTACGGTGGTATTATCGTCGCGACGTTACGGCGTCTCGCAATTATCTTCCGTCTGAATGTATCTCGAGGAATTGCAACTGTACTTATCTATACACGAGTTTCTTGCGTCCAAATCGTTATTCATGCCATTTTTTTTCAATCTGGCCAAGTGAAAAATTGACGATGCAAAAGTAGGTACATGTTAAAATGTCGACGCAAATCGTATCGAGTTATTCCGCCGAGAACCTTATGGGGTAGGAATTAGTTTTTGCATTTTTAAGAGAAATATAGGCCCGGATAGGCCTGTATTCGATCGGGCCTCTTATCGGAAGAAAACCACTACGTCGTTGGGTGAATCGTGAACGTCCGCACTTTCGATAACCCGTAATGACACTTTTTACGAACGTCCGGGTTTCACGTGCGTTGACGTAAAACGTAATATTGCCATTTTGATTAACAGAATCCATTGAAGCTATCGGAATAGGGCACCGACAGCATCAATGTCTCGTTCTCCGCGGAAATTGAATGATATCGAAATTCGATTCGCCAATAATAATATAAGGATGAGCTGCAACAAGGTTGAAAGCCCTTTTGTCTACCTCGTCGCTATACCTTCCCATTATCCACGGCTAAAGGTATAATTGACCACGGAAGCACATCGAATTTCGATAAAAGTCGCGTCCATATCACAACAGAACCGACGAAATTTTGATCAGGCACGATCTCATGTCGAATATTGTTGTATCGAATTACATTGGTTTTTCACTGTCACGACCATGTGCCCTAATTGCTTTTCCGGGTTATTCATTCGTGACGCCATCAACTACGAATTAAAAAAGGAAAATTGAAAGTCGAACGACGGACGTCGACTAGGCTGAAAATGCAATTGAAAAAAAATCGAAAATCGAACGACGTTGGACGTCGCCTTGGCTGCGACTGAAGTTGAATAAAAAGAAGAAAAAAAATTGAGAAGTGAAACTTGCGAGAAGTTGTGAAAAAGAAAGCCCGTTGGGTGAAGACGTGTCTCGTACACTCTCACAGTTGTAATCTCTTATCTTGCAGACTCTAACGGTTAAAGACATTCTTTGACTGCCTGCGCACCAACATCCGGAGAATTTCCAACAACAAACAACAACAAAAACAAAACAAACAAATGACAAATTAAACGAATAAAAAACAAAAAACAACAAATGCCTAACAATTAAACAATCGAATCGCATTTTTAATTTCAGTAGTTATATGTTATCACAAGATCATCTGTCGTTCACCAAATTACATATCTCGTAATAAAATAATATCTTTCAAATTCATTAATCTATCGCTCAATCGTCTTAAATAACATTCCAAATATCACGTAACTGCCAAAAAACGTTAAAAAAAAATCAAACAGATCAAATAATTCGGACGTGGTCAGTAACCAGGACTTTCGCTACAGATGACCGAAACCCTTTCGCCTTTCAAGATTTGCGGTTGCACCGGGTTACCGCGTGTTCAGCAGCCACAATTCTCCCGTCAGATCCGATCCGTCGTTCGATCCGTTGCCTCTATCCCGCTTGAATTATGCTGGCGTGTGCGCGCATTGTTATCCCTCGCGCACCTTACGCGCGCGCGCTACCGATCGTTTTATTCTTCATCTCGCTCTCGCTCTCGCCCACTGATTCTCATATTATCGGGCTCCATCGATTGTTAGATAGGAATGTTATCTCGGCCATATATATACCGATATATACACACACACATATATATATACGTTCCTTCTCCCGCATTATTATCCCGCACGAATTCACCTCTTCGACTGGTATATTCCGCACGGTTCCCTTCTCCCGATACGGTTGTTCCGCATTTATTTCTCTGATCTTGCGGTCCACTTGGCCAGAAAATACGATAATCGGTCTTTCGCTCCGAACTGTCTATTGCTGCTGCTGCTGGTGCTGCTGCTGCTGGTGGTGGCGGCGGTGGTGGTGGTGGTAGTGCCTGATGTGCTCCATGCCGATACTCGATCGAACACCTTGACGTGTACACCGTACACGGATATATAATATATACCGCATTCGTATCTCGTAAAACACTTCCATCACGCTCACCATGTTTCCCTTTTCCGAGACCGTGACCACCGTCATGGGTCAACTCACGCCGAGAAATTACTCGTCCGATTTTTTAAAACATCGACTGTATCTCGTTCCAAGCTGTCTGATGTATATAAATCGACAGTCATTGTCACGTTCGAGTTTCAAAAAGGAGGAGGAGATGCTAAGAGTTAGAGGAATTTTCAAAAATTTCTAGACCATGCAAAAGGTTATAGACACCATTGCAATGAATTTGAGCGATAATGAGACAAAAAAGAATTCTAATTCGAAAAAATATTAAATATAATTGTTCTAATTTTTCCTCATTACTATTGTCGTCATTCCGGCACAATTATAATCCATTATATTCCCGTAGTTTTAACCTGCAATTCGCTCATTAAAATATTCGCCAACGTGACAAACGTTATTTATTCAATTCTTCGAAATATTTCATTCATGCATAAATCGCCGTCGTGTGAGTCGACGAAAAAAACAAATTTGACGTATTCCTTCGTTTAAATTATCGCAATTGTTTTTTTCATCCTTCCGCAGATCGAAAAACGAACAAATGTTCATTCCATTAAACATCGATGTACCCCGGAGGTTGCGTGTTCGTTAAAGCGAGTGAGTTTTTAATTAAGACGATGCTCCGAGATGGCCGAAGCGGATAGAACGCAACGTGGCGTTCGCTTGGACTGACGGCTCTCGCGGGGCATTCCTGCTGTCCTTCTTGAAAACAATCCGCGAAACACGGTGCGTTATATACATAACGCACACGTTCGAGCCCAGAAAAATAAAAACCAAAAGAAAAAACGAGAGTACGCGGCCGCGGGCGAATCTCCGTTGCACGGTCGATGCTGCAACTCGCTCTGTTGGTTGAAATATGTACATATACGTACGTATTACGTATATTCATATACGGTATACGGTATATATATACGTTGCTTGGCCACGTGTGTAACGAACAGACGGCACGGGGCTGACGAAGCTGAGATACAGACCGCGAGGTGCACGCGGAAAGCTTTCTCGCTCCGCGCAGACTCCAGGGATATGCATCTCTTATCGCGTCTCGGAGATCATCACTGCTGCACGGTAATGCACGGTTTTCATCCACGTACGAAGCGTCGAGTCGAACCGCCACCCGTGTGTGTTATTATTCGACCGCCACCGTCGTCGGTACGCTCATGCTTCTTCGTAACAAGTCCCAATATCGATCGTCCGTATTTTATTGTAACGTAAACGAAATCATTTCGTTGGGTTGGATAACATATTTTTGATAATTAATTTCGATTAATCGGTGAAACGTAGGACCGTCGTTATAATTTATCTGTTAACTTCCCATGGCGCGTTATACTCCTTCATTTTCTTCTGAAAAAAAAGGAATAATTAAAAGTCGAATGAATCACAGGAAGGAGAAATGGTCGGGACCCAACCGACGGTGGCTTATTGGCTTTTATCTCTTCGCGGTTTTTTTCCCCTTCCACAACGGGAAACAGGATATCGGCACGCTTGTGGATTATATCGACGAACGGGATTTCTCTTTCGCGGTTAGCCGAGTGAAATCGCGAATCGAAGAGACACCTCGTGAAAATGATATTACAAAAAACGCGGTCAGCGACCCGCGTGAGTCAACTTCACGGAGTTGACGGTACTACGAAAAATATGAAAATTGTTCGCACAAACAAAATCAATAAAAATGTAAAAATAATCTAAAAATGGAAATAAATAAATAAATTGAACCCAATTAAAAAATTACAATTCACTTCTATAAAAATTATTTCAAAGCGAGGTTTCAGCGGAAGTTTCGAACCGTTGATTGTAGAATATTTTCAAGATTTCTATCCTCAGCCCCGGGTAAGCGAAGCCCCGGAGTCGCGTGCACGGATGCATGCATCACCGGTGCTCGTGTCGTCGAACCGATGGAGCGTCCGATTGACGCGATCGCATCTTTTGGAATGCAACCCGCAGCAGCACCGGCAGACACGGAGTGGGTGTCGGGATCTGCGCACTCGTAATGCTTGGGAAGCTGTCGGTCTCGTCGCTGCGGATCTTCGACCATTTATTTTTCAATTTTTTTTTTTTTCACAGACTTCTTTTATTTTTATTTCATTATTTAAGGGCGGAGATGTACTCACCGGGCGTTTATAGGTATCGAGCAAGACCCACGCACTTTCCTTCCTGTGTAGCCGATGCTTCCGTTTGTTTTTCAAACTCCGGTGAAACCGAAGGATGTTGCCGCTATGACTCGTACCTGGAGACGGGGAGAAGATTGAAGGTCTTGGGTAGATTACATCCTCGATTGCACGAGCGGATCCGCGATCGAGCTTCCTTGACTTCATAAATAATACCATCCGCGCACTTGCATCTTATTTCCGGTGCAACGCGATTATAGTTTTCCACGAAACTTTGATCCGACGATGGACCAACTGCCGATAAGCATCTATTTATGCATGGAATATTCGCTTATCGTGGTATTCATTATTTTTGGTTATTTATTTGTTTTCTTCTAAATTTTAGCTGAATGAAAAAAAATGGGGTAAAAACGGCCGCAGGATAACTTTTAAAGGGCTTGGAGAAGTTCTGAGAATACCAGGAATTAATGAAATTGCAAAAGTATCCTGCTGCAATTTGCCAGGACAAAAATAGTGCACACGCACTTTCTGCTAATCTATAAATATCATAAGACCTTGTACTGAAATTTTCCTTCATTATTTGTGTATTGCACATAGAAATGTCGTTGTACCTATCCGCGTTAATTTTATCACATTCAACGGAATGTCGTAAAACAATTTCGAAAAAAATGCTCTGCCTGCTTGTCGGAATTAAAAAATAACAATACAAAAATTTAAATTAAAATGAAACCCTGCTCCAGAGCTTATTCAACACACAGTTCATTGTTATTGCGAAATATATAATACGCGAATGCATAATAACCGTGCGTAATTTGCATAATGAAAAAATATCTCGGACGAGAAAATGGTTATGAAAATTTGTACTCCGTTCCGGCTTTCAATATAAATTATTCAGCGACTGCAATATGCACGAGTACGATTCGTAATATCGATGAAATGAAAAATGGCGCGATCGCCGTTTGTACCCGTATAGCACTCGATTTCCCGAACGCTTCACATCAGATGCCTGACTTGTTGTTCGCCAGCTTTTCCGCTGTTTTGTGCAATTGCACTTTATAGTTAGTTGATTGCTCAAGTGGAAGTCGCGAGACTTCTC
Organism: Sussaba pulchella; assembly: GCA_963971145.1. Lineage (NCBI taxonomy): Eukaryota > Metazoa > Arthropoda > Insecta > Hymenoptera > Ichneumonidae > Sussaba > Sussaba pulchella. The sequence continues at coordinate 5,411,730 of OZ020174.1, read as the reverse complement.
TCAACCCCACCTTTATCGTACAGCCGGGGGTTGTTGTTATCTCGCCTCTGTTTGCTGTATTTCATGAATTTCCTGCTTGAAAATGAATTTATGTTTCGAGGTCGACGGAGCTCCTCCGGAGTCATAATACCGCGGCTGTGGTATGCTCGGGTGTTTATTACGTGAATGTACTTATGATTCAACACTTTCGCGTTGCTACGTCAAGGGAAAACCTACAAATTTCAAAAAGGTTCCGCCGCTTGGCTGCTTATCAATTATAGAAGCCGGGGAGACGGATATTGTTATTGTTGTTGTTGTTATTATTTTTATTATTATTATTATTATTATTATTATTATTATTATTATTATTATTATTATTATTATTATTATTATTATTATTATTATTATTATTATTATTATTATTATTATTATTATTATTATTATTATTATTATTATTATTATTATTATTATTATTATTATTATTATTATTATTATTATTATTATTATTATTATTATTATTATTATTATTATTATTATTATTATTATTATTATGCATTTTTAAGAATTTCAGTCTTACTATTCCATCAATGTTTATGCATACATATTTTGTTTTACTTTATTTCCATGCGTTCATGGATTCGAAATTCCATACCTGTTACTGGCCTCATTTCCGTGGGAACATTCGAAACAACTGCAGTGAGTAGTGAGATATTTCCAATGGAACGAAATTCGAAAACTGCTTGAATTAAATGCAATTATTCGAATGAAAAATCTAACTCAATTGCACGGTCGAAAAATTTAATTTCCATTCATCCAAAATTCGTCAATACAGGATTAACAGGGACGTAAAATTTGTTACGCGGTTAAATTTTCCTGTTCATCGCGTTGGCGTATAAACGCTTTTATAGCGCTTCGAGTCGCCCTTGCACCGAGTCCGGCGTTACTATGCGTTTGCCCTTGCGAGGGCCCCAAGCCGTTGGTTAAACTTATCGAAAGCCAATTCTCTAATGGGAATTTCGTTGCCCGTGGACACTAGCCTCGTTTGCGACTAGTGCAATTTCTGCGGTTCCCAATGGCGCAATACCAACGGATTTGCAAATTGCAATTTCATCTCTCACCCACGTCTTTCTCTCTCTGTCTCTATCCCTCCCTCCCTCTCTCCCTCTCGCTCTCTTTCATTCTCTCCCCCATCGTCGGCTTTCGCGGTTTATACCCGCCGTTTGTGTATTGTATTCCTGCGGTACACGCTTTTCACTCCTCCAACGCGGAACGTTGAAATCATTACGTCACGAAATTTTCAGACTCTTTCAAATATCCTCGCTCATTGTCACACTTCGTCACGTCGAATCTAGGCTCCCTCGCGATATTACGTCATTATACAGTCTCAAGTCGTCACGAGACTGCAAACTCCCCTTCCGTCCAATCTAACGTACACGTGTGACGTGACGTAACAGTCTGCGTGCTTCGTGCACGTCTTTGTAATTTTCCAAATGGTAGCAATGTGAATATTTTGCGTCGGACCCCGCTCTGGGCTCCACTGCAGGAACAATGATTCAAACTAGCCTACATTTATATTCTTCGTCATTTTTGTTATCTGGAATATAAAGTTGCCAGCTTGGATATCGAATAAATTTTTTTCTCACTCGTTGAATTCACTAATCTGCTAAAATATCGATCGTTAAACCCCAAACAAAGACCCACGAAGACTCCATCGACAATACCATTCGATTCGGACGTGGCAACCAAGTCCAAGACGAAGAAGCACCTTCAAGAGCAAAACGCCACGACTCAACGCTTCGTTCAGTCGTCACCGTGCAAACGCTATTTCCTGGACAAACTCGCGTCAAAGATCCGGACCGTAAGTCGGAACTTCGTAGCTAAACAAGCTTCGTACTTCCATTGCACCGAGAAATCCCGTGCAATGGATCCTTTCGCATCCCGATGGTACGCCTATCGTGGCAGCTCCTCGATGCCGTGGAACTGGTTTCCATCCGGCAGAACTCACCGGCGAGCGACCGAGCGAGACATACGAAACGACTTTTGGATAGGAACGCACGGGGGAAAAGCACGGCACGACTATCATGGGAAAAAAGAAGTTTTCTTGAAAGTCGTCCGTCGAGATTGTCATAGCTGCCGGGGACTACTCGGGACTTCGCGGAGGCCGATAAACCGTCCGAGCTATATAATAGCCACGAGCTACCGATATATATTCCCTACTTTCGTCCTTTCCAATTCAAGTACGCGCCGCTCCAGTTGCGTGCGTTTCAAACCTTTCTCGCGTATTATAATACTCGTGTACGCTTATACAACGAGTTGGGAGACGCGATGATTGTGACAACTGGATATATATAACGTCGAACGCAACAGCTGCGTGACTGAAGAAACGTTCTCGTTTCTCGAATCTCTCATACATATTTTCCCGTCACTGTAGCCGTATCCGTTCCTCACTCGTATGGAAAGGATTGCGTCATTGCATACCCGTATGCACCCGTATGGTCGACTTTATCGATTGATTCAGCCCTACGGTCCATTTTTTGTTTGAAAAAATGAGATTGAATCTGATTCTGGAGGTTGAGATTGCGAAAATCGTTTTTGAACGCGGAGTTGCCAGAATTTCTCATTCGCTACGTAAAATCGTTATTTCTCGGAAGCTCTTTTTACGGACTCATTCGGTTTAGCCTCCGAATCTATGATATCAGAAATTTGAAAAATAATCGAGAAAAGTAAAGAGAATGATTACTTTCTAATATATATTTTCTTTCCATCTCCTCCGACAAGGTCCTTGAATCTATCAGCCTCTTCGACCTATCGCAAAGTTCAGACGTCAGATCAAAGCGGTTGATTGGAATTTTTTTACGACGACGTGTGTGAGGCGAACGACTGTAACGCATTTGCGCGACCGATAGGTTGAACGGTACTTTGTCGAGCCTCGTTGATCTTTTACTTAACGAAGCGTTTAATTTGGGTGCGATTTATTTTTCCGTCGAGCGTGGCTCGCACGTCGGCATGTGAGGTGCATATATCGGGACGTGCGATTTTACAGCGTTTCGCGAGATGTTTAGAACATTAGTGGATTATTATGCATGACTGATTGTAAGTGGTCGAGTATGTGTACACTGTGCTTTTGGCCGTGGAGGAGTTGGCCGATTGTAACGTTTTACTGGAAAATCTTTGATGACGAAAGAATCACTCGTAACGAAAGGAGTGGCCAAAGGGGACGTGGCTGCAGCTCTCTTGTCCCGAGGCGCAGTAAAAAAAATACTTGTTTGTACTCTTATACATATATATATTGAGCAAACTTAATATATGTATATATATATGTGAAGGTTGCTTTATTATTTTCCCGCTGGCTGTATAATTTTATCGTCTTCCGGGTCGGCGAAGGAGGCGAAGGAGAGAAGGAGGAGCAGCGACAAATACGACGAGGATATTCCGCGTATATAATACGTCCTCCGAATCTTGGAGCCAACTTGCTATGGGAGAAGCTCGCCGCATTATGCAAATAATCCACCGACTCTTTCGTATAATTTTCCGTCTTATCTTATTTAACGCGTATTCCGCGTAGACATGACAGGCGCTTCGAAAGGTTTTCGAATATTGCAATACAAATCGAAAATATATATATATATATATATGTATGTATGTATTTACATATAAGAACTCGTGGCCAGGCGAGTGGCTTAACGGAGATTCAGCGACGAAAACAAGTTGTGGCTTAATGGATATGAATAGCCAATTTTTGTTATCAATTTAAAAGTAAGAGCATCCAATATTGATACTGTTATTAATTTTGCCAGGACGATTATAACGCTGCTGTTAATTTATTTGCCAACAAAAAAATAATAATTTAATTAAATATAATGCTTTGGCCTGATTTCAATATCTCCAGAATAAAAAGGCGAGAATAACTGGTTTTTTCGAAAGTGATGTCTTGTGAAATTCAATCATGGCTTTTTTTGATGACTGCATTGGAATATAAGTTGAAATTGATTTTTTTATCGTTTCAGTGATGAGATATATACTTACTATGAGAGTATGACTCACTATGAAATGCGCGTACTATGCAGTAGAATCACTGTGACGTCACAGGCACGAAGAAGCGATTGCGACAAGGTCTAACTTTTTGGAAAGTAAAATTAGCTGCAATAAATTGTCACGAGCGTTCCGTCAATCACTACGACCGATAAGATAGCCAAATTCATTTTACATACTCTACGTCGGTTAGTCTATATTGGCGGAGGAAAAAATGCAGTCATTCCGATAAGAATTTTGTTAATCTGCCTGCAATTTCCCTTGATCGAGCCGAAGTGTTTATTCATCAAATTGGTTAATTAAATTTATTGAATTATTACTCACGCCACCCATTATCACTTCTTAGTGTGACGCTCATTATCAGAAATAAAACAATAGTAAAGACAATACAAATAAATATTTCCTGAAGCCGTTATTTCGCAAATACCAATTCCGTCTCCAATTTTCGTTTCCTTCCATTTCATCTTCATGCACAGCAACCAACTCGACTCTTTAATTCCGCGCAATCTCTCGTTTCTCAGCGATACCGGAGAATCATTGTTCCAGATCTCCTGTTGATTCTTGTTATCCGAGAACGAAAAGAAAAACAAACGAGCCAGAAAGAATCGGAGATATCGAGATTCGAAAAGAGCGAAATAGATTGCACGGATTGTGTGCCACGAGCGAAGTAGCCTCCGATGCATCGAAGGAAATCCTTTGGATGGAAATTCTTCGGGTTTCTTCGCGGTTGTGCCATCTTCTCTCGTTATCGTGTCGAAACCTCGTGTTACAACAACGTTGCATAATTTTTTGAACGCTTTCCCTACTTTTAATCCAAGGAATGGTACAGCACATCTTGTTTCACTCTGTTCGAGTTAGAACGGAGAATATGCAAATAAGCTCCATCACATGAAAACACACACACACACACACGCACACACGCACGTCGCGTACGCCGGAGCGATTCAATGGACAAGTGTCGAGTATATATGCAGGGCGAGAAGAGGAATCGTTTCTTCTTCTTAACCCATTCGCCGTGCGAGCAATAGCGAAGACACCTTGTAAAGGGATTCCTCATTAGCGGATCGCGAGCACACGGTAGGCGAATCCGGTTTCTCCTTTGGCCGTTGGTGATGGTTTCTGCATGCTACCACCAGTCTCTTTCGCTCTTTCTCCACATCTCTCTCTCTCTCTCTCTCTCTCTGTATCATGGTATTGTGAGCTTCATAGGGATACGTGGTGCCGGTGCTGGGGCTCGAATCTCCGCAGACACCGCAGGCACAGGGCTCGCAAAGTCTCGAAAGTAATAGGCTTGGCGTGCAGATCCAATGAACACCTCGAGGAGGAATATCGTGGGTGCAGTTAGCATCGAAAATGTCCGACGGTCGCACGGCCAGTGCGCGCGGGACGAATGATGCTCGCGTGTCTCGAATGAGATGGTTTCGAGGTTTGGAATGTTAATTCCACGTACCTGTTAACGGGGGGCATGCCGAAGCCGAATGTTGAATATCGCACACACGCTTTGTATCGACGGACGTCAAAACCTCGGAATTATTACGGAATTTCGTGAGTCGGACGATTGTAGGTTTTTGAGGGGACTCCTTCGGTTTTTGAGATTAAATTCTTACTGTATGTACTTCGAATCTGAGAGTTGCCACCAATTTTTTTCTTCTAAAACACAGCTTATATATATATTTAACAAAAATTGTTTATCGATCAGCGAACAATGAATTCACTTGTGATTTGAAAATAGCGTTCACAAAATGACTGGATTCGTGTTGTGTTTTCAACCCTCAGTTAGCAGCTGTGGAATGATTTGACGTGAAAAAATGACATTAGCGAAGTACAAACCATTGATAGTCTCCAAGTGCCCTTACGGCTTACGCGAAATACGCCAGAAATGGCGATGCGTTTATCGCGATGATTCGATGATGGCCACTAGAGTTCGACCATGACCACGAGGACCCGGCTATAGATACGGAAAGACCAACGATATCCGAGGGTGCTGTTTATCATCCAGATATTGGCAATTTACGTTACGTCAGTGAAACGTGGAAAGAGGAAGAGAGACGTGAGTCTTTCCCATTTTCCGTCGAATTGGTCACTTCGTCGGAGTATGACGCGTAGCCGTCGTAAAGGATCGATGCAGCTTGGATACTTTTTCCGAGCCGGATGGATCGTGAAGTTCGATTTCCTTCGGAGATAGATAAGATAACGTAAAGAAGCTGTCGTTTCTTTGAGATTGACGTCTTTGCATGCCTTGAAGGGATCTAAATAGGACCATTTTATTTGAGAAGGAATTGTAAAAAATATATTTCAGGAGACGATAAAACATCAACAAATAAAATCACAATCTCATAACAAAAATATTGAAAATTGCAGCTTTTATGGTAAGCTGTTAACTCAGTCGTTTGTTGAATACTCAAAACCCATGCAGAGTCCGCAGGATTTGTATCACTCGTTTCACTCCGCTCGAAAGATAAACAGCATTAATTTCGATTACTTTTTTTTCCTGTTCATTCATGACAGCATTGCCGGCGGTGACGGGTGAAAACAAGCCACAGCCGCAATTACCATGTGCTAGGTAGTCTCTATTGTCCATGCAGGTACATACGTTGTCCATTCCGTTCTTCTATTACATATGTTGTTAAATAAACCAGCGTGCATTATTGCCAGGCGGAGTTCGTTTGGCCGGTAATGTTTTCTTATTATTTACGATTGTGAATCGACGGTACGCCGGAGGCCGTCTGCGTGCCGTAATGAGTTCGGTATAACGTCGAGCATAGATGAACCTTATACGTAGTTAATTAGTAATTACGTTACGCGCAGCCACGGAACCCCATCGACCAGCGTTATATATGCTATGTGCCGGCTTCACGTACGCAAACGTGTGTCTGCAAAATCTCTCCGTGATAACTACATAGTGCTTGGCGCGTATATTATTCGCGTGGCTGTATGTATATAGTATATGAATTACTCTGTACAAACTCGACGATAGTCAACTTCCAGTGAGAGACAAGAAAAAAAATTGACTTTAGCTCGGTCATGTAATTAATTAATTTATCTCAAATTGGAGACGCCTGGGCTCGCTTACGCGTTGGTTCGTGGTCGTCCACAACCGAATGGACATACGACCGGTACCATTTTTGGATTTTCATAAATTTTCGTAACAATATTACCTCCCGGCGATTGCTTTCCAGTTCTGCATCACTCATATCTATCTTTCTCTAATAAGCAGGTGCCTGGAAGAACGAGAGGATATGTTTGAATAAATTTGAAAATATATCTATAGACATATATATAGGGTTTCAACTCTGCTGGTTTCTTTTTCAAATTGTTGGAGGATGAACCGTTCAATATTTGTTAAAGATTGCCGATCCTGACAACCCAATTGAGCAGTGCATTTTCTAAGGTTCGAAGCTCTCTTTCATGGTTGATCAACCCTTGCGTATCACAACACAATGACAGAGAATAACCCGATACTCGAAATATTGTAAATGAAAATAATTAAATTATTGTAACCCGACGGTTGATAATAGGAAATAAGAGCTTGTCCAAAGGTTCTAATTATCCATTCGATCGTCAGTAGGTTAGGCCGTACTCAGACCGTGGTTAAGCCCTTCGTCAATGGGATTCGTTTGATCGATTTATCGAAATTGGAACGGCCATTGACGGTCCGTTAAACCGTCTCAATGCCACGAATAAAACCTTTACGCAGCTGTGTAAGTCCGTGACGACAGAATCCATGCGATTCGCGTCGTGGAGAACGACGATTGATCCTTCGACTCGTGCGCTTGAGTACCGACCCCCGTTAATAGCCGACTGAGCTCTGCAAAGCGCGCTCAATGTTTCAACCCCGCTCGACGTACGATCCGTCGTAATTATCAGTCCATATCAGTCCATATCAACCAACCTATTTCGCAGTGTCAACTGGTGAATTGCAACGGACTGAGACTCATGGCGTAAAGTTTCCGCCGCGATGGGAATTAACTCGCGAGAAACTAATGCACCTGCATCAAATCGTTCGTGTATGACAATTTGGTTGGCACTGACGTGTGCACTTTCATGATTTGCGTTGGGTAACGCGAAGCTCTGGACTGAACGAATTTTTTTTCACCGGACACCGGCGAACGTTGTCGTTCTCTGAGCTATATTGTTCGATTTGAAGAAAAAGAAATCACCATCTCGTATTCTCGGCCACCAACGTTGACGCTGGTTCGGCCATTTTTTTATATTTTTTTTTAAAGATTTTTTTACGCTTGTTTTGCTGAACGGGTGTCGTATCTTAAAGACCGAGCAGGGTGCGAGTTCTGTCGGGACTTAGAGGAGACGTTTTTTATTTCATTATTCTTTTTTTTTTTTTTTTGCGTATAAAAGAACCAGTCGTTAACGAGCACCGGACAATTAGAGAGAACCCTGGCCCACGCGTGTGAAATTAAAGGAGATGGCACGGACGTTTTATCCGTCACACACGGTACCTTCAACGTCCATAAAAGAAAAACGTATATACGCAATATGCGACAGGGTGGCACTATTTTTATCTTTTTGCGTAAGGTATTGCGGTCGCTACGTTTCGGGGGTTTTTTTTCAACATTTTTAATTGCGTCATTTAAATTTCTGTATGGCGACGAAATTTTTTCAACGTCTACCTCATTTTTCTCGCTTGTATAGCCGGAATTTTCCGCTCAACTTACATTGTTAATTGCTGCGATGAATAATTAATAAAAAAGAAAAAAAATCGTGTTTTTCGATATTCGAGCTACGAGGAGTATGTGCGAGGCAATTAGGCAAATTAATTTGATTAAACTACACACGGTGGTTTGCATTTTCGTTTCAATCTTCAAATTAAAAAAAAACTTTAACACGTATGCAGTTAATTATCAATTAAATATACCGGTAAAGGAAAAAAAACGTTGTTCGTACACCAATACTGATTAATGGGGACAAAATTATTTTTCGAACATTGGACAATTTTACGGAAGAAGGCTGGAGCGTCGCGGCTTGAATTTCCTTTTCGGTTTAATCGAAATAGACAGAACTCGCGTCGCCCCTAAAACAATTAATCACGATAAAGATCCACTCGAAATTAACATACCTCTGCACTCAGATCCAACGAACCCAAGATCGATGACCTTAGTCAACGCGCGTCACTTCGATGCGTCGATGGTAAACCAACAAAAATGGTGCGAGAATCATCGTTTGCTGCAAAAGGTTTATACATCGGACCTTATGCTCGTGCTACGTGGAACATCAAGCCTTTATGGGCGATGGCTCGCAGGTGCAGCCGCCTGCTTTGGAATTCCGTGTGTACGTTCGATGGCAGCGTGTGTACAGCCATCCAACGACGACGAGTGACAATTGTGATCGCTGTAGAACAACCTCATCGTCCACGGTCGTTATATCGTACATCCAACTTTACAAAAAAAAATCGTTTTTTTTTCACAAATTTGTTTTTTCATTCGATTCATAAAATTATTAGAAATTCTTTCTTCGTAATTTCATTATTGTTTCCATTTTTTTCACATTAAAACATACATATATATGTACAATATATATATATTTGAAGTGGCGTTTCATCATGATTCAATTTTGAGGTGATTTACGTTCCTAATAATAATCATCGTAACAATAGTAATTATTTCAAAACTGTTTATAAATATTTATTACAAAATTGAAAGTAGAGCCATTATAAGAGTGCTTGAAATTGAATTCGAGTTTTTTAAATAACTTACAGATTTAGAGATTCAACACGTCATGAGATTATTACGTTATTGCGGATTCTGGAAATTTTATATTTTTATATTTGCGACAACGATTTTGAACATCTCGCCGTTTCCGGTTTCGTTTGCGATTACACTTTTATTTCTCGCAGTCGCGAGTACTGGTCGTGTCTGGCGAGGTTGTTAAATGTTGCCGTAGTGGCACGGAAAGAGCATCAAGAGCGTTTATTACACACCGCATGGGGATATTTACGTTACACCTGTACGAGGCAGTTGCAGCTACCGCGACTTGCAAGCCTCGCGCTACTTGAAAGCATGTGTCTGGGCAGAGGGCAGCAGCTTCCGCACGAACCTGCTGACCGGACGGTACTTTCGACGGGGAGGTGAAAGCGAAACACACACACAACCGCATATACGAGGTATTCCACGGCAAATCGGACCTTCCATCCCTGATTCCTGCGGATTCAATTTGAGATTTAATTTTCGGATCCCCCTACAACCTTTCGAACAATTGAAAACCACCCACAAATAAAGAAAATCATCAATCGACAAAGAAAATCATTTTTTGTGTGATTCAATTCGCAAAAATCTTAGAGCGGGATCTATATTGTAACTATTTTTGTTTTTCAGACAAAAAGAAATGTGAATTTTTCATAATCTATTGTATTTGTGTTATTTTATCTATGATTGTGATCTTCTAATGAATCAATAAAAATAATTATATCAACAATGACAATAAAAATATTAGTAAAAATATTCATAAAATCACTTATTTTGTTACGAGTTTGAATAATCGACAATATTTTTCATTTTGGAAAAAAAGTAGTTTTAATGGCGATCCCACTCTCCAATTCTGTCAAATATCATTTTATGACCTACTGGAATCCCATAAAAAAAAAATCAAAATTTTCATCTATGTCAAAGTATACTTTTTTTTATCTGGGAGTAGCTTTCAATTTTTCCAGAGCACACCGGCTCATCCGGGAATCTTCAAAAAAGCAATTAGGGGTATTCTCGAGGCCAAATGAGGACCAAAAAAATCATTCACCGAATCGGCATGGTTCAGGTTTTCGATCGTCCGATTTGCCGTGAAACACCTCATACGTATAGCATATACGGAAAGACCTAAAAGGCGCCAGAACACATACACGGACTTGTGTCGATCCTGCGCGTGTTGCCGATGTGAGAGCGAATCCCATCGCTGCTCCCGCTCAAGGCTAGCCACCTTGTATTTGCATTGTGTTTTAGCATCCGCTTCTTCGTCTTCTTCTCGGTGCGTGTGTTGCCGAAGCGCCGCGCCTCGACTTCTCTCCTCGCTTCGGGCTCATCCCGGCGTCGGGCTTTGAGAAGAGCGACTCTCCGAAGCCTTCCGAGCACGCACACACACACACGCGGGATCACAACCCTCCGTATCGATGCATCGCGCGCTTTTCCCATCCCACTTCGGTCAAATGCACCGGCGGTGCATCGGGGATAAGACAGTCGCGCGCCCGCGCGCTCGCGGCGCTCCCACCTACCGGCACAAACGCGTTGAATTCTCGATCGTGGGACCACAGTGCAGCCCGAGCATATATCGACGAGTCCCACCGGGCTATCCTTTTTTTTTTGCTCTCTCTGCGATGTTTCTCTGCGCTTTTGCGACTCGATCGCGTGGGCCGCGATGCTCTCGTCCGAGATAAACGGGTGACGGAAGACCGAGAGAAAAGAACCGTATAAAACGAAAATATATATGTATTTTTTTTTCATAAAAAATTCTAGGGTTTTTTTGTTATCTATAATATTGTTATATCTACACGGATGGGTTAATGCATGTTTGTTTACCGGACGTTGATGGATTTAGCATTGCGAGGTTGAGAAAAATTTTAATTATGTTCAATTGTTAGATTTGCGTTATTATTCAATGTGGGTGTGGAGAAATTATTTTTAAATAGAAAGGGTCGACATTTTTCTTTATGGAGGTCGAGGAAAAAATGGAATATATATGATTAGTTGAAAACCGTCGTGATAATAATCATCGTAATAATAGTAACTATTTCAAAACTGTTTATCAATATTTATTGCAAAATTAAAGGTAGACCCTCGATAAGTATGCTTGAAATTGAATTGTAATTTTTTAAATAACTTGCATTTTTTAATTGACCTTGAGATTTTGTAATAAAAATTAATTAACAGTTTTCAAATAGTTATTACCACGGTAATAATCGATAAACGAAACCCAGGGACGTAAGTCGCGATATTGAGACCATTCGAAACGATCGTCGCGCGTGATAAGGCACGCCTCGCTCAGATTCATATCCCTGATCTATAATAATACCACGGCAGGCTGAAATAAATTTATTTCGTTCGGGCTATCGGCGACTGTGATTCCGTCACTTATGCACGAACATAAAATGTCGTCCGGCAACGAGTTTTAAACAATGACTAATAATGCATGAACGTCGCAACGAGTTCACGTAGGATGAGTCAACCCTCCATAAGAAGCGTTTCATCCGTCGATTTTCCTTAATGATACCGGGCGAGCGACTTCGCGCAACTGCCGTGAAGCGTTCTCGCGAGAGCGCCATTTCCTCATTAATGTCTCATCCTGTGGTAAGAACAGCCCGATCCGGCCTGTACGCGAACGTTTCGCTCGCCTTATTCGTCCCCACCATTGGCATAATATATCAATGGACGATCGGCCATTTATACACCGGACCGTCACCGCGGGACCCCCGCCCACCTTTTCGAGCTTCTCGAGCTCATCCCGACGACGAACATCGCACGTGATAATACACCAGACTCGTGAGGATAAGCCCGATGGTTGTCACTCTATCCCTCTCTCTCTCTCTCTCTCTTCGGCCACATCTCCTATTTCGTACAACGAGCCGGAAGCGTTCTGCATCCCAACAATAAACCAATTTAGATTTCAATCGATATATTTTTCTATTCTCAAACTCATCCAAATCTTGTCCCATATTTTATTTGTTTGAAAACGTTCGGGTTATCGTGAATCTTGATTGGTCCATCATTCAACTTCTTGACTGTCAATCGCGTCGCCGGTAACGAAGGAACTGACAATTTTTTTATCACATGATTTATAACCCGCCTACGTGTTGATTCTTTATTGGGTTCGGCGAACCCGAGGAGCAGGGCGTTGTCTTCGTGACATGCTCGTGACATTAAAATCCAGCCGAAAGCGTTGGGATACTTTTTTAATGACAAACCGTAGAAATCTTCGGATCGAGCGACGTCGCAGGGGCTCCGGAAAAAAAAATTTAAAGAACAAAAAACTTATGGCAAAGGGCGCAATCG
>OZ020174.1:5335635-5398529 GCA_963971145.1 Sussaba pulchella | reverse complement strand
AAATGCACTACCGGTTTTTTTTCCGATAAGAAGCTCATGGGCTTGTTATTTGTTTCTGCATTTTTAAGGTTCTGATATTGTGTGCGAATAGAAACCTATGGGCTTTTTAACGGAACAAGATTTATATTGAAATAATATTTGTTTGATTAATAACAAATAATTAATGTAAACCGAGAATTATTTATATTGGTAACTTTTATTCAGAAGCAATCAGACGTGCAATTCGAGTTAGTTTTGGAAAAATCGTTGTTGTATACACCCAGACGTGCTTGTATTCGATTGGGATTCTTATCTACATCATCTGGTACCAAATAATTCTCTCAAAATATTTCATAGATATATATAAATATATCCGCCGAGATTGAATCCGATCGTTGCTTCTCGATCGACGATTCTAATTCACAAAACTATTGCTCCATCACTTTTTTTTCTCCATTCGATCCAAAAATTCAATGTGACATCAGCAGCCTCGCGATGTCAACCGGCAGCCACTTGATGATTGTCAGTATCGTAAGAAGCAACGAACGATGCATATCGTACGAGAGAGATATTGTTGCGATTACGAACCCTGTCGAGTGTTTGCTCACTTGGGTATCGAATATTTCGCTTATTCATGCACCGTCCTCCGTCGAGTGTCATAAGAGGAGCTCGTTGCATCTGGCATACCTCGCCATGCCTCTACTTATACCTCTTATGCACTTTACTGTATTTATATTGCTGTAATCTCACAATCTGCGCTCAAGAGTCGTGCTAAAAGAGAAAGGTCTTGGTTACCGGGACCGAAAAGAAATATAAAAAATAATAATAATAATAATAATAATAATAATAATAATAATAATAATAATAATAATAATAATAATAATAATAATAATAATAATAATAATAATAATAATAATAATAATAATAATAATAATAATAATAATAATAATAATAATAATAATAATAATAATAATAATAATAATAATAATAATAATAATAATAATAATAATAATAAATGCGTGGGCAACGATGTTGCGCGTACACCACCAACATGACGTTCCGCAAGATGCATACATATTAGTGTCATAATATCGGAACTCCGCGAATCCGAGACGCGCTCTTCGTTCACTTCGCGCGGATGGTTTGTCGACCAGAGTAAGAAAGTCCCGACGTCGAATGAACGGTGAATCTTGATTATCCCACAACTCAAGCTGAGCTTCGAGCAAAGTGCATCTAATTATTGTCTGCGAATAACGCGGTATTAAAACTGGTCGCGCGAATTTTTATACGTCGAAGGTGTCATGCCCTGCGACTAGGTACGACAGTCGCGCTGCTAATGTAGAAAACGCAGGTTGGGGGGGGGTTTAACCACGTGGCGATATTGGTTCTTAGAGAAACATCTCTAAAAAAATCCATTATCGTATATATATAAAATAAATATCTAGATAATGTTATGATCAGATTTATTTGGCAATAACATTTTTCATTAATCTCCCGATATTTAAATATTGTTACTAAGGTCTATCTCTGTTTTTTATTTCAGGTCTTTGCGAGGAACTGAAGGGTCAGTCCAACATTATTCTCGACATTGAGGAGAGCCGCGGCAAGGGTGAGTTTTATTTTTACTCGCTGTACATCTGCTTGGTAAATAAATTTCAGACTGCGTACGAGATAATCATCCGCGACAGGGGTGACGCAATGCCATTATTATAAATATGTTATGTCCAGTGATGAACATGTCAGTGACGAGAGCCGAGAATTTATGGGACTGGAAAGCCAGAAACGTGTGTCGGCGAATTTTATACGAATGCATTACAATTCATAATACATACATTCTATTCACGATTATCTTCATGAAATAACAAATATTAATTGAAATAAGAATAACGTTTGCATCAAAGATAATTCACAAAATATTTCTATCTACAATTTATTAATTACAATTGATATATTATTTCTTTTTCATTCCAACTGTGAAAAACTGCAAATGACAAAATGTCGAGATTTTTCGAGACTTTTAGAGAGCTATACCACATATTACAGTCTCGAGGAGTCTGTCTAAAAAACTCCATCAAAAAGACTCTGCCGGAACGACGCCACCCAAAAAAAGAACCTCAATTCCAATCAAGACCCCGACAACAACATTTTTATCCCAAACAATTTCTTCTCGAACCAATTCATCAACATCAACCCCAACACCCTAAAAATTACACTTTTAAGAAAAACAACTAAACCACATCAATCTCGCCTGGGAAGACTTCCACAACCTCCCACAAAAGCAAAAACCCAATCCACAATAATCCTAAAAAACTTAAACCTAAGCCTAAATCTAAAAAAAATGTTGCCCAGGAGTTCTTTCAACACATTTTTTACATCACACGAGTCTTCTTCGACAATTTTTTCCTTTCTTTGAACAATATTTCCTTTGACCAGTTTCGTTCACCGCAGGTTGTTCCGACCCACAGCCAGTCTCGAGAAGCCAAACGGGCGCCATCTTGCGTGGCAATATTCGCGTGCCTCAAAGATGATCCGTAATAACCCATGCGTCGATTCCATAACGCTCGACGTTTCTGCCAAAGCAATATGCCACGACCGAAGTCCCGAATGTAGATTCCGGTTGAAATGTATTTTCCCAAGTTTCGTACGCGTGACAAACGTCATATAGCGCACTGGGAGAACTAATTAGACGCGAGTACGGTGTCACTAACGAGTTACACTATACCCGATCTCCGACAATATTCAAGTTGTCACGTTTCTCGTATCCTCAGTTCATAAAGGGTATATATAACATCAATTATCCGCTACCGATGAGGCTTCGCGGGTGCGCTCACGCGCGCACGAGCGAGCGACCGAGAGCGCTTTCGCATCAGGAAGTAATTTTCCAGGCCGCTAGCAGTGTGTGCCAGACGTAGTTTTATGGTCTCGGGGGCATCAACGTCGGGACATCAGCTCTTCTGTAATTCACCGTACAGACCGCTGATGCTCCTGCCATGGACAGATTATACATACATACGTATGTTTATATATATATATATCGACGACGAGAGCATGGCCACCGTCGTTCAACCGCCGCCATTTGTTAGTGCTCGATGATAATCTGGCGTACTAGTTGAATCATGGTACCCTCAATAACAACCCGCCTACGTGCTCTTCGTACACACTGTTATGGTACTAACAGCGCTTCTCGGAGGATTGTATTCATCTTGTGTATACATGCACACGCGAAGATGTACGGATTGCAGTCGATTGCCGATTTTGATGAGCCACGATTTCTCTACATTTCCCTACATCAGTGCTCTGACTCTTTGAATGTATTGAAAAGTGGGGTACAGCTCGCTAATACTTGCTACCACCATCTTATCTACAGGTCTTGAAGCTCTAATGATTCGGCTAGTACGGATAAATACAATTTTTTTTCATCTTGTAGCCGCCACGTGTTAATGATCGCACACGTGGCGGCTACGACGTCTCACAGGTCTCTCATTTCACCAAATTTTTTTTATAAATAGTAGAACCCCTCGTATCGGAACGGATCGCGTGGCCTAATCCGATTGCAGGGGTTATAGATGAAATCTGAACCACGCCTACTGGCAGAGCCGTATCCCAAAATGTTCCAAGCCTACAATTATTTAAAAGAGAAACGTCGAACGTTTGATAAAAACAGTCGGGGGTGCATTTCCGCACGAAACCGTCTTTGTCTCATGTCGTTTGTTTATACCATCACGATCCTCGGTGAAATTTTGGGATGGGGTCATGGTTCTCCTCTGCGCGTTTCGATTCGAGGGGTCCGACTGTACCTTGAATCGTACCTACTAGAAGCCACGCGTATTGAAAATCTCAAATAATCGCATTAAGAGATACCTCGACATGTATACGTTGTATATAAATCTTCGTCCTTGTCCTTATGTGCAGCTTTCGACCAGGCGACCGTGCCCGAGGAACTTCCGGTCATTGGGGATCCCTACAAGGAGATCACTCTCGAATTGGTTTTTCCGGGTAAAGCGCCTCTCTTCACTCTCGAGGGAAAGAAACTCAAGCTGCTGAAGCCTCTCGACAGGGACAGTGAGAATCTTTCACACGTTGTGTTTCAGGTAAGCCTATTTTGGTTTTATTTTAGTTTTGAAAGTTTATCGTTAAAAACGATCTACGATAAAAAATCACGATAGTTTTTCTTACCCCGGTGCTTAGTTGCATAAGTTCGTGTATTTTCCTATGTTTGCTATGATCGATGTAGTGAAATTAAAGAATATCAGTGAGAGATGCGAGAAGTTGGGAGATTGTTTTGGTATCACAAAATTTGCAAACTATTCAAGACCTTTTGCTGATTGATGCCTCACAATCTTGTCAGGTGGAGTGCGTACTCTGCGATTGTTTGTCATCGATTAAACCGTGCCTGCTTTTCCTATTTAAGCTTACCCAGTATGGCTCTTGGCACGGCGTCATCAAACCATATTCAGTTTCCTTCGTCCTTCTCTCGGTTATTAATTAATTTCTCATTCCCCCCTATTGGTCAACCTTACTCACTAAATTATGAACTGCGAAACGTTTTATCGAACGCGCCTAACCACGCTTTTCTCGTCCGGTAATTAATTATCATTCTCTCTCGAATCTCAATGAAATTCCTCACTTCAATATCGTGCAAAACAATATCTAAGAAAGCTTTTCCGTAAATGAAGAATAAAATAAAATAAAATAGAATAAAATACAATCAAGTAAAATCGAATAAATAATCCTCCATATTGGTCCAAATCCTTCCACTGCTTCCCAATATCGCACATTTTTTATCATGACCTCATTTATGCTCGTTCATAAATTCTCGAGAGAAAAAATTGAATAAAGTTCATAAATTAATAATTTCAACATCAAAACGGAAAAAAAGTAAAATTTTTTGCGTTTGCTCAACTTTGACGATACACCTGAATTCCGATGGACTTTTCCCAGCACGAGGGCACGACTTCTCTCAAGGGATTGCGTGCTCTTTCGCTAACGGATCTATCGTGGATGCGGGAATCTCGTTATTTCAACTCGTTTCTGTACTTTTTTTTCGTGCGTCACTCCCAGAGGAGTCTATGCGAGACGCGACGTCCGACGACGACGAAGACGACAACCAGGACGTACTCGACGATTGAGCCGAGAGTCCGGACGACTTTTGTGAGCTGAATTTGCCGTTGGTTTTCCTCGCGAGATCTTCGTTTCCATCCCCGGTTCGTTTATTCTCGGAGATCCTGAAACGTTTAACGAAGCTTCAGGATTTCTCGGTGTTTATACGATCTAACGAACGATCGACGGCCCGTAAATTTTGTTCCTTAAGATCAAAATCACTGGAACGGAATATGTTCGTTTTATCGTTGCCCGCTCGTGCGCTTATGACAAGGGCGGAAGTCTCGCCGCTGTGCGCTAAATAAGAATGCTTGTTTCATCTTATCTGCTTCCGCACCTTTCCCTTTTTTCTTCAACCCTGGTTATCGTAATAGGGATAGTTCACGTATAATCCATTTTATGTTCCGGCGATCGCGTGGATTCCTTCATTCCGCGGACCATTTCAATGCACGAGATATATCGAATTTTCATTTTACAATCTGATTAAATAGAATATTCCATCGAATTTAATCTTCAACCCTTGAAACACGAAATATTCTAAATGGAATATTATATAATAGCAATCAACAGAAAAAATAATACATCAGCAATACACTCGTGGAATCTCTTTCGCAATACAATTATTGGCTAAATTCAAAATTACACAATTTTATCTCCTCATAGACATATATTTTTCCAAATATCTTAAATAAAATTTAGGATATTAGAATCCAAATTTCAATTTTTTTAATCCTCTAGATTATATCGTAATAATACGCAGATATAACAGCGTTGAAGAATCAGCGGGGGAAAAAATACACCAGCAATTAGACAATTAGACAAATTCAAATTTTACGCACTTACATTTATTTACATGTATATTTTTCATCTTTGTTCCAGCTGATTTGCACGATAAGATCGACGTCGAGGAAGCGACTTATTCCCGTTATCGTGAGGGTGTCCGACATAAACGACAATGCCCCAAAGTTCATCAACACGCCGTACGAGACGACCGTGCCCGAGGTAAGCCCGCCCTCATTATCTTTCTAACGACGTATCCCGACTCAAGAAATGTTTTCGTTATCGCCGCTAGGCTCATCGCCGCGTTCCAATCGCGATTAATAAAACATATTATCCCGATTACGAGGGGAAAAGTTGCTCGAACCGCATTTTACCACGCGCGATACCTCATCGAAAACATGAGTCGAGTGTCGGAAAAGTTGGATCGAACCAGAGTGATTATGACGATCTATTACGGGGAATATAATGTACCAAGGCCAGGATCGATAATCTCTTGGAAAGCGAGGTCGTGTATGTCGATTATTTCAATCGTCGAGCATCAGCGCCACCCTTCGTCAACCATACCGGACGATGCACTCACCAGGTGGTTGATTGGCCGTCGTTTTTTTTTTAACATCGCTCTAAGGCCTCGTTACAGTTTTAAGTTGATGAGATTTCATCGACGAACTGTTCGATAAACCGTTAACCAGATCGCGCATCGCATTTTTCACGACGTATTATCCCTTCTATGTAGTGCTTCTACATGATCCTGTGTTGCTTCTCTGGACTCCGATGTGTTGCTTCTTTGTACGGTGTTGAGTTGGGAGTTTTGGGGAAAAAATGTTTGACGAGCTCTCAGGTTTGAAGTACAGTTTGAATAATCGTTATTGATAAATAAGAAGTGACGTTGTGGAGCCCATTTTAAGTTGGCCTATTCTCTATTAATATTGTTCTATATATTATTATTCTCTATTCTCTATTTCAAGGTTGCGTAATATCATGTATTCCCGAGTGAAAAAATTATGCATAGTCTATATATATCTACTATGTATAGAATTGGGCATATATAGTTTATACATAGTCTATGTGTGACCGATGAAGAAAAAGAATTCGAAAGATAAATATAAAAACATGTGTGCAGTTCACACACGGTAGAAGTGAAACTTTCCGAACAGTAAAGTGCGAGAGAACGAGACGAATGTAGTTTCGGGAGTGGGATAATTATGAATAATAATAATAATAAAAATGAATGTTTTGGTTTTGATTTTATCGGTATACCTTCGAAATACAGCGTCAATTACTGTTAAATAAAAATAAAAAATAAAAAAATGAATGAATTTAAAAAAAAATGTATTTGTTTGTCTTATTTCAGTGTCGCTTTTTCGTTTCATCGAGTTTCAAATCACAACGGTGCTAAAGAAGTTTCACTTCAATAATGCGAAAAATAATAATAATACAATTCTCTTTGATATAATATAATCATGTACCCATAAATTATATATACTCTATAACATTATTATAATGTTATAGCAATATTATTATTATTATTATATTATCATAACATTAGTATAATATTATAATATACTCTATAACATATTATATAACGATGTATGGAATTGGGGATATATAGTCTATATATAGGCTGTATATAGTTTATACATAGACTATATATACCCAATTCTATACACAGTCAACGCCTAGATTATGTATAATTTTTTCACTAGGATTGCCTTTCGTTTCAGTTTCAAAATATTTATATTCACTGAAAAATCGATTCCATATGATCAAGAAATTTTATTCACGTGTCTAATCGGATGCAAAATCAATACAATGAGTGCAACAGTCCTGAAAGCAGTCAGGTTCGGTTCAGATTTAGCCGCATGATGATTTTTCAGCGCATTTCCCGCATCACTAACGAATCACGTCTGCATTGGAAACAAAAAAAAACTTTGTCATCCTCGACTTCTTGATTTTCTTTCTCATCTTTTTCCAAAAGTTTTCCTTTTATTCGTTTTGCTTTCGGTCGAACGATGATCCTGGAAGTTGCATCGAAGCCTCGGAAGCACGATCTTGGTCTCGTTTTAATTGGTCGCCGAGTCTTGATTGCTGCAACAGTCATCGGTTGCAATCCGGCAACGGAACGTGAGCATCTCGCGGAAACACACACAACGTCGTCGCGTCTCTTATAAGCGGCCACGTGCGCGATGGCGATTCTATAACGAGGAAAACGATCTGAAGAACCTACCCAAGAACTTCTCGTCGAGGTTCTGTCCTTTGGATTTTTTTGCGACTTTGGTGATTCCGTTATGCGTTATGGGTACCACGACATGCTTTTGCTTGAGACTTGGATGACTTGGGTCAAAAGCTTTCGTGATAACGAATTAATTGGGTTCGAGAGCGTTTTTTTTCTTGGGGCTTTTAAAGGGAGGAAACGGATCGAACGATGGATTGAATTATTAAGTCTGTAGGTTGTATTTTGTTATTTATATCGTCTGGAAATGTAACGAATTTTATTGGGAAATCAATGATTCTTTATTCTAAGGGAGCGTAGTATCCTGGATTGCACTCATTTGCAATCGCCGAAATTCTATGGCTCCCCGAAAAATCGATTTCGACTGATCAAAACACTTTTTCTTACGTGTTAATTGAATGGGAAATAGATATTATATCCGCGGAATCTCTTGAAATAGTCCGATCGAGCTCACATTCGGTCCGATGTTGTCGGATTATATATATTTCAAATCTAATAGCTGCAAAAAAAATTATTTCCCGTCGGACACCGTAATATATTTATAAATCCCTATAAATTGTTTTTTTCCATCGCAAAAACGATAAATAATGTCAATTTTTCTAGAATTTTATATGCCTTTAAATTTTCAACAATTTCAAAATTCCTCTGAAATTTTTTTTAACAAAATCTTCGCAAAACTTCTATACTGTGATCCCGAAAATAAAAATAATCTTATTCTTCGATAATTCAATTTTACCGTGAATGAATCACGCTCCAACGTTGAAGTTCGATCGAACGCGAAAATATATCATGAGTCAACAGCCTAAATATTCAAGGATGCTAGTTGAACGCAATGGCGCGCGATCGTCTCATCGGTATGTTAACCGCGCCTCGAATACCGGTTTGTCGGCGCCTCGCCGGTCGACAGCGGGGAGATGAAAGAATTACGGGTTCTACTCCACGCATCTCCGTACGGTCGAGAAAAACGACCGTCCGGAAGCCGGAGATACTCGCGGATAATACAGACATCGGGAAAATAGGAAAAGCTGGGAAACAAGTTAAAAAACCGCGAGACTGTCGAGAGTGACGACAACGACCGGATGAGCTATTCTTCGTCGCTGTGCAACCCAACAACGTTGTATAACCGACTACGCTCCTCATTTAAGGGGTTATAATCCAGTTGTTAGAACGAAAGTTGATCGATTTTCATGTTTTTTAGCATGTCAACATAATTTTATTAGAATTCAATGGGCAATTTCAATTACAGCATATATTGACGTACTTATATGAGTTTCTTCATGGGGACATTTTTTATTTTGAGGGAACTATGGCCGTCGTCCCAAATAACCGTTTCTTGAAGATTATTCGCCTGTGAGCGTATCTCCGAAACGGCTAATCTGAAATTAAAAAACCTAAAAATATTTCGTCGGTATATCATCAAAGGTAGTTCGTGAACGAAGGGTTCAGCGAAATTTCGATCTTTAAAATAATTTTCGGAGTCAACAAAATTAATTTCTGAAATCTAAAAAATCGAATTTTTCGTAAAGATCGACGATATTATTTTGAAAAATCGAAATTATTCTTCGAAGACTTCAGATTTGTTTTTCTCGTATAAATATCAGTCTACACTCGTTTGATTGGCTAAAATAAAAAAATAAGTGAGTAAATGGTAAGCGACTGAGAACGAGAAGACAAGTGAGCCCTTCTTTGAAAAAAAAAAATTGTTTGATTGCAGCTGACGCCAGTAGGTTCAACGATATTCCAGAACGTCGTGGCCGTCGACGCTGACGCGGGAGTCAACGGGCTCGTCGAATATTCGATAGCTACGGGTGACGGCACTGGTATCGGCAATAACGATGCGATCGGCAGAAACAGAATAACCACCGCCGACGGTTATGGATTCTTCAGCATCAATTTGCCTCACCAGGGACAGGTCACCGTCAATCGGACTCTCGACTTTGAGAGAACCCAACGATATCTCGTCACGATTCTCGCTTCGGTATGTCCTAAACTCTTATTTATTTATTTATTTATTTATGTATTTATTTATTTATTTATTTATTCGTTTTTTTTTAATTTATTTATTTATCTATTTATTTATTGAATTATTAAATTATTTATTTATTTATCTATTTATTTATTTATTTATTTATTTATTTATTTATTTATTTATTTATTTATTTATTTATGTATTTATTTATTTATTCATTTATTTATTTATTTATTTATTTATCTATTGATTTAT
Source organism: Sussaba pulchella (assembly GCA_963971145.1). Classification (NCBI taxonomy): domain Eukaryota; kingdom Metazoa; phylum Arthropoda; class Insecta; order Hymenoptera; family Ichneumonidae; genus Sussaba; species Sussaba pulchella. The sequence continues at coordinate 5,388,216 of OZ020174.1, read as the reverse complement.
TTATTTATTTGTTTATTCATTCATTTATTTATTCATTTATTTATTTCTTTGCTTATTTATTCATTTATTCATTTATTTACTTGAACTTTTCAACGTATTAGGTCGATATTTTAATTGATTTGCGTGATATATTCATGAGTTTATCGAATCCACACGTTACAGAAACCAATTATATATCTAGCCAATTATATATCGTTTCTGTGTGACACAGTTATTGATCACATAATACGTTACGAGCCCAATAACCTTTTACTTTCCACTCTAGCCACTGGCTAAAGTGGACTGGGATACATCGTCATGAGAAAAAAAAATCATTGTACACACGAAATTATACACCCGGCAGCGTAACACACGAGTTTGTATATTTTGCAATTTGACCTAACGACGTTAAAACGCGTGAGGTTTCATAATATAACTCCCGATGGAATAGAAGTATCGAATGCAGAACCGACGAAAGCCTTGCAGATCTCGGATACAATACGTTCTCGGGAAAGGCGAGGCATTCCGTTGCAGCGCGGAAGAAATATCGCACGAAAACCCTCGTTATGAGCTCAAATGAAATGTCCGAATAAATATGAGTGAGAAAAAAAATAGGTTTCAGCGTTTGAAGCAACTTTGTATACAATTTTTCTACCGAAAAGTCGTCATTCTGATAATTCACAAAATCAATCAAATGAATCGTTAATTCGAAAAATATTCAAAAAAATTAATTAAAGTAATGATAATTATTGAAATATAATTATTTCGATACAGATGAAGAATTGTATTCAAAAAGTTAATCAATGCCCAGAAAATATTTTGTCTTTCTATCTAATATTTCTTCCTAATAATATTAATTCATTTTTATCGACGTTACGGATTAAATTCTACGATTTACAAAATTCTGATGCCGAAACTTGGCAAACGATCCGCAGTGGTGAGAAATACGAGTCCTCGGCCAATGGCAAAGCGACCGAGAAGCTGCGAAGATGGTCGCCGAGCTGCCATTCGAACGCGAAACCATATTCGCATTACCGTATCGCATCTTCATCGGGAAACTAAATTCTCACAGCCGAGAAACCCGCAACGAACTATTGCGCCATAAAATACGCGCTACAGAAGCCGAGACGGTACAGCCGCTTCACCCCCAACTTGCAAAAACTTTATTGAAGCTTCCGCTGCAAGCACAAATGAACTTTCTTCACTTTTCCATCATCGTTTTTCTTTACAATTTTTTTCTCTCCGCATTTTAGTTTCGTTTGTTTTTATTTATTTTTATTATTCGCTGGTTCGTATTTTTTTATTTATTTATTCAGCTCCGATCGTAGCTGCGGTGATTTGTTGTAGGTGTCACGTTTGCGTATTTGCGGTAGAGTTGGTACGCGCCGAGCAAACTCTCCAGGCTAGTTTATTCGACTCGTTCGATAGGCGACGCGTGTCGTAGATTGGAAGTCGGGCCTCGTCGTACCCCACCAACTCTTCTATTTGCATATCGTTTCGCCCATCGATACTTTATATACTCTGCTGGGTTTGTGTATCATTTTTTTTCTCTTCCCTTCGCTAACCAACTCTCTGTATTCTGGTGTTTTATGTAGAGGGTATTCCACGTCGAATCGGACCGTCGAAACCCTGACTCCTGCCGATTCCGATCATGATTTTTATTTAACTTCCATTTGACGGGAAAAATATTTTTTTCACAATATTTGGATTTGCCCACCTTTGAAAAAAATGAAAACTGCACCTAAATGAAGAAAACTGACGGAGCGAATTTTTATTTTCATTTTAGTGGTTCTGGCAGGTAAAAAATAAAGTTTGCGAAAATTTGAGTGCCGGATTTTTGTTGCAACTATTTTTTTTTAAATGAAAAATCTTATTAATTTTTTAAATCTATTTTCTTTTCGTTCATGACTGCTTCTCTCTTATTGATCGATAGAAATAATTATTATCATAATAATAGTAACAATAATAATAATAATATTACTACTTTTGTTACAAGTTTGACTAATCGATATTTCTCTGATGATGATATTTTTCATTTTAGAAAAAAAAAAAAGATCTACAATAAAAATCCCACTCTGACATTTTGGCAAACTTAATTTTTCATCCTATTCGAATCACAAGGAAGAAATAAAAATTTTCCCTGGATAGATTTTAATTTTCTCAAAGATTGTACGGAAATCGACAGGGATCAGGATTTTAACCGTTCGGTTCGCCGTGGAATACCTCATATACATATTTTCGCTGCCGCTCGATGTTTCAGCCGCGGTCGGCGATGTTTCCGTGTTGAGCGAATAACTTTGCATTTATTTTTCGTTGAAATGCGGGCAACGTTGTACGCAATCTACCACGATAATACGGTCTATCAGTTTTCGTATGCTAAGAATGGCCGGGTTGCAGATTCGCATATATCTACGCATCCACGCGAGCACGTGGGAACGCGTAGCCTCACATGCACACGAATGGAATGTCTTCCGTGCCGCACGAAACAAAAAATCAAATTCCGCATGTGGGACTTTGATATATATATTTTTTTCCTCTACTCAAAGGCCGGTTAAGCTCGTTTTATTCATCGTTTGGAAATGGGACGAGATTTTTCATCTTACAGCATCCTTGAAAAATTTTACGTTTGCGGTCGTAGGAATGTAAATATGTGCGCGTATAGGTTACGTTATTATTAGGTATAGTACGTTTTATATTATCATGTTAAGATGGATACGTAAGCCACGAGAAGCGAGGATTGGTGGACACGGGTATCAGAATAAATACTTATTGCGGTACTGTGGCTCGTATGCACCGTTTATTTCAAACGCCGGAGATGGATTATCCTGGTACCGTTGGTTCATCTTGCATCCGAGTATATTAGCGTGTCTCTACAGTCGTTTGAAATTCTTAATCCACTCATCCTCCATGACGATTCAATATATATGTATTGTAATTTGGGCCAAATTTCAGACCACTGCGATATTATTAACTCGTGCCAGCGAGCAATGAAAATTTCCGAGTAGAATAACATTACATTTTTCGATTGTTTTAATTCAATTTTGTTTTGAAGATTGTTTTTCCGTTTGAAATTATTACACTCCACTGGTAGAAGACGTGGGGATTCAGTTTGGGAAACAAACAGTTTAGTTTTTCAATTTCGAATAATCGGGAACATATGTAATGTTATTCAAGTTGATAATTTCAATTGCTCACTGGCACAAGTTAATCGTGTAGCAGGGGCCTGACATTTGGCCCAGATTAAAAAAATTATATATTGAATCGTTCTAAAAAAGTCGTTTTAAAAAATCGTTCAAAATGACCATATATATAGACCATATATAGAGGGTGGTCCACGCAACGTGTGCACCGTTATAACTTCCAAAGTATGCGTTGCACGAAAAAATGTCACGTACAAAAGTTACATGGTTTAAAAGGGTGGCTACGTAATGCATCACTTATTTTTATAGGTCGAGGCGTTTCGAAGATAAAAGGACAACTCTGTTTTTAAACAGATCACCATATTCTTTATAGCAAAATATGGCACAGAATCGAATTCTGAGTAGAAAAGTATTAATCTTGATTAGCCCGAAACCTAATAGCTAACGAGTAATTCCACTTTATCACTTGAAAATTTTCTTCACATAATATCAAATTGGAGATTCAACCTTGTCACAGATTTCCGCAGAACACTGACGTTAGTTGCGATAAGCTACTAGTCACTCACTGTCACGTAAACATCGCTGTACTATATACATATACATTGCATTTTCCGATCATAAAACAAAGAAATTTGATCTCCCAAGCCGCTCAAAAATGAAAACGACAGCGCCGATCTATATTTTTCCACCCCAGAAGATTGTAAAATGCAGCGTCAACGCCGCACACCGATAATTTGCCCAAATGATTTCTCAAGTCCGGGCAATAAACTTCGAACGATAATAAAGCCGTCGTACGGTAAGCCGTGTCAAAAAACTTTTCTCGTGAAACATCGATTGCTCGTTCAACCGTGTGGGATGTGAAAACTTTCGGGGCGTACATAAATCTAACGGGGCAAAATTAACGGAACGCGTTTGTCCGAGAAAATCGTTGCGAAGTATAGATCGGAACACGTCGAAACGTTCGAGTGGTCGCCGGTTGTAAGTGTGCGATATATGTGGGCGGAGTCGTTGAAGCGTCGCGAACGTGTACGCCGTTGAGATCGTCGATTTGGCGAAGGTGATAGTTTAACAATTGCAAACGTTTGTACGATATGCGGTTATTACCGTTCGGCACGAAGATCGAGTTGTTATACGCGTCAACGCTGTCGACGTATATGCATATGAGTCGCGTTAGGATGTGCCACAGTTATATTTCTGCGGTACAATCACGCGATAGGAATGTGTGACGACGATGAAAATTGAAAGCGAAAAGCTGGATCGTATGAGTCGTGCAATAAAGCTACGACGGCAATTTCCGATTCGTGCGACCAAGTGTGCGAATACTATGGCGACGAAGGTGCGATGGCGTGTGTGTTCGAGTGTGTCTCGTTGAATCACACCGCAATCACAATTTTGGGGTCTATCGATGATGTTTTATTTCTCACTAAACTTGGGTGGGAAAGATTTTATTGAAAAAATCGTTTGGACTGAGACGATCGCAATGTGCGTGATTGTATCTATGCATGTTTGTATATCAGGGTGTCCCTTAAGGATTATTATTAATTATTTTTTAATTATTATTAATTATTAATTAAGTATTTATTAGTACGGTCCTTTCGGATTTTTAATATCCCTGACCTCTGGCACGATTCTAGGTATATAAAAAAAATATTCGAGCGGTCCCGGTGGTCAAATCCCTTAATTTCAACGGACTTAGATGATTCCACCTATGTCACTTTTCCACACACGATGACCGCGTGTTTTACGAATCGTCCGGAAGGCCGATTTTTCCCAGGTAAAGAATTTGCATTCCAATTCGCCAAATCGGCGTGTAAAAAAAAATTCCTCGATTCGAATGTTAAAAGAATTGTTTTTCAAACACTTTTAGCGAATCAGCCGAATCAGAATAAATTGTAAAACCAATAACAGTCGAATATTTCGAATCACATAATTATGAATTACTTTTCCAACAAACTTTTCCGCCAAAAACTTTTTAATTTCCATTCGTATCTTCTCAATCCCTTTACCTTATTTTATTTCATTGTTTTTATCGACAACCCATATCGCAGGCATCGCGTTTGCGAATCTCAACTGCCCGAGAGCCATCGAACGAGTGAGTTGTGGCAATCGAATCCTCCGATCTCTGTCGCCAAGATTTTTCTCACGCGTTAACCGCGGTAACTCGCGCGCGGATTCAACCGGACCTTGGTTACGGCACGGCCCGGTCTTTCCCAACGCGACGATCTTGAGCCGTCACTCGTCGCGTCGTCGTTGACTTTACCGTCGGAAACCCGTTTAATTTGCTGAAAAACCGTTGAGACAAGTTTTATCGCGCGATCCACTCGCGCTATCCCGCATCGGTCTCGTCGCGCGTGTGTTTTCCGCATTGCCGGGGCGAACGAGAGCGACGGAGAAATCGCTCGAGACGTACGGAGATAAAGAAAGAACGAAATTCTCTATCCTGTATTGCACATTTCCCCATTGCGTATTACCGTCGATGCAACAGCTTTCAGAACCGTTCAGTCACCTTTCGTCCGTACCTACGTGATCGTAACGGAATTTTCTCGAGGAATTTAATTGTCTCGCTGGTGATTCTTTTCCCTCGGGATTCTTCGCGAAATAAATACCGAATTTAAACCCATTGCAGTCAATCGAAGGAAAAACTCGACAAGAATCTTGGCAATGAATTTTTTTGTCTTGTCGGCTTTCTTTGTTCTTCCAATTAGCAATAACGGTGAACAACTAATTTTCCACGTCGTTGTGGAGGTGCTTGATGGGTGCTGGGTATGTTTTGTTATGACGTGGAAGTACCATTGTGTACTGAGGGCAAATTGACGAGTGCCGTTATAAGCTGGTGTGCGCGGAACATTCCTTGTTTTTCCGTATGAAAAGATTATGGATGAATTCGAAGTGGCTCGTCGTATCATTTGCGCTCGATATCGACACGCCTTTCGACACCATTTCCTATCGCGTGCTGACGAATGTATGGATTGTTCGTCGATCGCAAATCACGCTTTAGTACCTGGAACTAGGGAATTAGACTTCGGAATTTACATGGGTTCATGGAAATTACGGGGAGTTTCCGACGACTTTCGTACACGAGACAATTACGTCCATAGATTGGCTTGGTCTTATGGAAAGTAATGTTTTTAGTAATAACACTTTCCATAATTATTATGAAACATTATTACTCATTGATCAATATTATTATTATTATTATTTATTATTATCATTAATTGATTATTGATTGAATGATTTATTGATTTATTATTTATTTATTTATTGATTGAATCATTGATTGATATTATTGATGGTTTCAAAAATTCTTTCCAATGAATAAAAATTGATTAAATTTATATCTTAGCGCTAAATTCGCGGAGCCAAAGATTCATCTTAAATACAAAAAATATCATCCACAAAGGTGAGACAACCGACATCCGCCACCTTCGACCTTCGATATACCCACTTGAGCTTCCCGCTCGAAGTTTCCGACCAAACAAAATTCCCTCATCGTTTTATTCATTGAAACCCGGCACGGTCGGCGAGGAGGACGGAGGGAGAGGATTAAGATTCTCGCGAGATTAGCCGAAACTTGTCCGTAGGTCCAACTTTATTTCCGTGATAACCCGAACGCCCGAGGACCGTCGCCGTGTCCTCGCTCGAAAACTCGCGGACAAACAAACCGAAACGGAAAATCCGCCTTCTTTTTTGTTCACGACAAAAATAAATCTCGATTTTTGTAGCTAGCGAAGATTCGGAAGATATCCGACGGTCTTAACGTCGAGAAACGTCGAATAGAAAATGTTGAACGATCCGACCTCAAAATAAATTTTTTGCGCTTCGCATTTATTTAAGTGGTCATTCGGGGCGGCCGTGCGCACTTTCGAATTCTAAGCTGTGTTGAACGACAGTGATTACGGAAATTAAAATAAATTTGAGATATTGAGATGAGTCCTGTATCGAGTAATAAAATGTTGCTATAACAGCACAAATATTCCTTTACAATTTTTCATAAGCCTTGAATGAAATGCAGTAATACGGTTAGGATCAGGATGCTTCCTCGAGGGAACAGCATCCGGTCGGGAACGTTTTGATGCGGCCTGTTTTCTCATGTACCGAAACATTACACGTACCAGTAATTAAAACCCGAATACCATTATCAAGTAATGAAGCGTAAGCTTACATGCGCAAACTTACCTGCGTACGCTTACCTCCCACGGATAACGATTTGATAACAAATATTACAAGACCGACCATAACGAACCTGACCTCAAACTCTGTTCTAATATTTATACCACTATATCAAACAAAATCATGAAAACAATTATTCACCATTTTTAAAAACGGGAATCCGGGTGTGACAAAACTTTCCGTGATGCGAAAATCTATCTGATAACACCAGAAAAATTCGTTTGTTTTCGCGGAAACTCGACTTCCAACAAGCGCGAGATGTAATCACACGTGTTGTCACAAGGATATCGCGAATGTCCTGCCACTGTTTGGTCAAATCGATCCACCCCCTTCCTCTCACTCTCATTGAGAAGATACAGAAACTGCGTGGACATACTCACTGCCTTAATTTATCCCGAATGACCCTGCAGCTTCCGAGATATGATCATCGCAACAACCATATCTTCATCCCGGCAGCTACAACTTCCAATCCAATTATGATATTGGATCCTGGCGAATACAATTTGTCCAATCGCGAGCGACACAAATGCAATTTCCTCGAGGCACTACGCGGTACGTTGAAAACCGTGCGTTAATGATCGGCAGCGAAGGGGAGGCAAGAGGGTGGGGCGAGAAGGAGCATCGTCGCTCAACGATGTTCCCTAATCTCAAGCGCGGGCCGCCGTCGTAATTGGCAACGACGGTGAAATCAATCGGAATTACAACGCGGGCTTATGACAGACACGTCAACTTCGGAAGACGCATCGGATACGTGCACGGGGTGAAATTACGATAAGGATGTACCAACGGAACGCAGCCACCGAGGAATTAGGGAATTGAGGCCACTCGAGAGGTTGTTGCACAGTGAAATACTGGCCTTGGGTCGATGGAATCGCGGCCGTCGGATTTGCACGGCCAAGGTTTATACATTCGGAGCGACGGCTGACGTTGCAACGATAAATCAGAAGGAGCCACATAGGTGTAATCATAGAGAATCTCCGTTGCCGCGGTCCCGTGATCGATTTTCCATCGGGCGCCTCTCCGGGCTCTCGGAACTGACGTGCATCAGGTGCATCGTAGGGCCTCGACTAATATCCTTTGTATAATTTTTCTTCGTCGGCTCTCGTACGCCGTGGAATAAAAATTATTTCGTCGATTTCGCTCGTGGTCTTTATTGAAACGTTGATGAGATCCGTATCGCTCGGCAACTGTAATCACCCGATCGAGTATTGGGTTGTGTTATGAATTATCGCCGTTTTTGTATTTTATTTTTAACTTATTTTACTATTTGTTTGTTTCTAATAATTATTTATTTGATAATTATTTATTTGTTTCTAATAATTATATATTCGATAATTATTTATTTGTTTCTAATAATGATATATTTGATAATTATTTATTTGATTTGTTAGGTAATGTATATATAGAGAGAGAGAGAGAGAGAGAGAGAGAGACTTGTAAGTTGTTTTTTTGCTCTACAACCGTATCTGCTCTAATTTTTCCAATTAATTAATTTTTATCAATTTTAAAGTTTTTTTTAATGAAATTTATTACACAACCTAATAATAGCACAGAAAACGAATAATTATTTTCGTCCCTTCATTGTGAAAATTCATTTTATTTTTGACGCATCAAAATATCGCTCAAAAAATCGACGTGTAATTAGATAAAATTATTGTTACATCTCCTTTCCACGATTGCCGGACGATAACCGCAATGTTAATGGAGTTCTCGAACATTATACGACTCAAATTGCTTCGACCGAGCTTCGTGAGCGGTGACAGCGAAGAAAATAAACATTTGCCGGTGTGGAAATTGTTCGAGGTGGCCAGTGCGGACACGGGCGGGCACCATGACCGGGTTACCCAATAATTTGAGAGTCTCGCACGGACATTCTTAAATAACCGGGTATTACAGCTCGGCGGAGAGGAACGGTACGATTGAGTCCATTATGGAATCCTCGATCCTTCGGACGATAGCGACTCAAACTCGCGCGTTCGTGCAAAATAACCACGGAAAACATTTTCAGAAGCTTCTGCTGATCCTGATATCGCTGCCGCTTCTTCTGCCGCGCCGGGCTCGCCATCTCAATCTCAAGAACCTTCGGTCCTCGCCAAAGAGCCACATTCACCTTTACGATCTTATTTTTAGCTCATTCACAATCATATTATTAGCGGCAGTAATAATAATGGCTTCGACGAGTTGCAAGAAAAATAAATAACCGAGAAAAAAGACAAAAAGACAACGAAATAAATAAAAAAAAACTATAGAAATTATATTGAATACGAGAAGATGAGAGTGTATCGTGAATGCATCTTATAAACCAATGAATTGCATCCTGAGGATAATATATCCGGTCGTTATTTCAATGGCTTCTGCAATATTTTGTTATATCGCGGCATTAATGTATACGTTATACATCGTAATATAACTATTGTTAATAATTTATTCTCGTTTGTGTGTGGCCAGGATCGCGCGAGAAACGTTTCCGAGAGATTCACGTCGACGACGACCCTCACGGTTAACATCAGAGACGACGACGATCAGGATCCTTCGTTTATATATCAAGGCTGCATGTTGCTCGACGGGGCTTGCATCAATCCCGAGTACTCGGCGTCGGTAAGATCTTGTTTGCTATCGTGACTGAGAAGGAAATAATAAAGAAAACACGGCTGTATATATACAAGGGTGGTTCTTATTCGGGTCATTTTCGGATTTTTATCACGTCGGGATTTCAATCGATAAAAAAAGAGAGAAAACAATCTTCAACCTAATTTGATATTTCTATTCTAACTCTTACCATTAATCGTATTTGATTAATTAACCTAATTAATTACTCGTTAATTCTACACCTTATCGAATTTCTCCAATTTGATTGCCGAAAAATAGACAATTGCAATCGTCAAAATAAGCTCAACATTTTTGTTTAGTTTTTTAATCGATTTCCGTCTCTGTCATTATCAAAATTCGAAAAAAAAATCTTAAACCTTATTGATATTTCTATTTCAACTCTTAACATGAATTTTATTTAATTACAATGATTAATTAATTACCCGTTAATTCTATATGGCATTGGATTTTTCCAACAATAATTAGTCCCCCTCCAATGTGATCACCGATAAAAAGAAGAATTGCAACGTCAAATTATAGGCTCAACATTTCCGTCTCCTTTCTTTTTCATCAATTGCGACGCCGCCGCAATCGAAATTTCGAAATGACCCGAATAAGAACCACCCCAATATATACAGATATATTCTAGCAGCTATTTCCATCGAACCGGAACGATCAATTCAATCATCCACAGGTTTCCAGCGGCGTACTGTCCGGAATTCTCAACATATCGCCCGAGAAAATACAGGCCGTTGACATGGACAGCATCAACGCTGCCATACACTATTCATTTTTGAGTGGAAGCCCGGCGAATTATCGCGATTTCTTCGAGATTAATCCAACGACCGGTGCGGTCAAACAGATCAGAGCCGTCGATACCACGGTCACCAAAAAATTCGACATAATAATCAAGGTAATAACGCAAATCGATGAAGAAACAATTTTTCTTGCGGTGCATTCCATGCCCAGAAATATTATAACTTGACTTTCATCATGATCGAATGGGCTGTGCAATGAATTAATTAGTCATGCAACGAATAGTGCAAAAATAATGTATATTTTGTTTTCTTTAATTAATTTTTTTTTAAGGCCGTCGAAGTGTCGGAAGCCCAACGTTCGGCTACCGCCAAATTGACGATTACCATAAAACCGGTGGACAGCAATCCACCGGTTATTGCCGCGTCTTCCATCGAGGGCTTCGTCGACGAGAATGCACCGGTTGGCACCAAGGTTATCGACAAAAATGGCAAACCCATCGTTCTCACCGTTTCCGACGCCGATTTGGTAAGTTTAATCAATTGCATAATTTCTCTGAAATTTCTCTAATCGTTTAAATAATTTCTCTAATCATTTAAGAATAATTTTCGCCCATCCAATTTGCCCCAATTGCCGAAAATAGATTGAACGTATCGATTTAAAACGCATAGTTTTTTTTCCTTCCATTTGATTAATCGTCTAATTATATTTATCGTTTATCGTCGATTAACGCGCATGGCTCATAACTCGTTACGTTGTACTTTTAATTGGAACCACGAGTTCAGAACGTTGCAACGCTCGCACCTGTACCAAGTGTGCAGCTTGTTATTTTCGCGATGAAAACGCGAATTGCCAGAAGGCAATGAGCAAAGGTTTCGCCTTCGAAGTTTATGCAAGTGACTTATCGCGCTCGGTTATTGCATCCATATGGTAACCCTTCACGACGGTCGTAACCGTTTCTGCGTGAAACACGTATCGAGGACCAACACGTGTAGATATTGTTCGTCGTTTCGTTGCCGCAACTTTGTACGAAGAAGCCAAAGGTTTTGTGGAAAGCCCAAAAGTCGGTTATCGATTTACACGACGTGCGAAAATATACGCTAATTAACCAACGACGCTACAATCAATTTTGTTTCGTAAATTTAACTTTATCCTACGACATTGGAGTTTACTTTTTTTCCTGAAATATTCTAATTGACTTGAGATAAACCTCGTAAAAGCAAAAAAAAACATTAGACGTATCGTTCTTCTATTTTGTTCTTAAAATCTTGTTTTTTTGCGAATTTCTTTATTATGCGATACGTAAATAATTGTTTTTGTTTTTTTTTTTTAATCAGGGGCCGGAGGATCCGAAGCCGACTTACACGTTCGAGTTGACGACGGGTTTCTTCGCGATCGATCAGTCGGGATCGTTGATTGTCAACGAGGAAAATCTCGATCGCGATCCACCCAGTCCCGGACGTTTTCGTTTCCAGGTCGTCGCAAGAGAAAAAAATGGCATGGCCGCGTCATCCCCGCTCTCGTTCGTCGTCACTCTGAACGATGTTAACGACAATGCACCGCAATTGCCCATGACCGCTCCCATTACCGTGCAAGCCGGCGAAACCAGGCGGGAAGTCATCAAGGTGAGAATTTTACTTTTTTTTTTTTTTTTTTTTTTTTTAAACTTTTTATATCACATTTTGTTATCAAACGAGGCTAATAGCCGTCGCAATTGTATTCGGGGACGACGATAGTTCGAAAAAACGTGGATGATAGCAAAGAAAAATATTTGGTGGAACAATTTTGGCTTTTTTTTGTTTGGGAAATGGGTTTTTAAAAAATAAATTTCCATCTTGTCCCAGGTTGAGGCGACTGACAACGACGAGGGTGAAAATGCCGAAATAACTTATAGCATTTATCACGTTTCGAACAATGGTTTGCAAAAGTTTAAAATCGATCCTAAAACCGGTGTTATCGAATCCGTGAGAAAATTAAACGCCGATGAGCAGTACAGCATTACCGTTCAGGCGACTGATAACGGTGGCAAATATTCGCAAACGATCGTCGAGGTTAATGTCATACCGGGTCCTAACACGAGAAGCCCGGTTTTTCAACAAAACGTTTACGAGGTTCAGGTCAGCGAAGGCGCCTCGATAAACTCGACCGTTGCCACGATTACGGTGAGTGATACAGCTTGTTCTCGATTTTTTTTTTAATTTTAGTCTTTGATGCTTTAAACTAATAATTATAGATGATGATAAATGAATATTGTAAGAATTATTTTTATTATTATTATTATGTTTAATATTTCATTATTATTATTATTATTGTTATTATTATGATTATTTCATCATCATTATTATCATTAAACTAAGAATTATTGATGATAATAAAAATAATTATTTTGTTTTATTTCTTATTTTCAATATTATTTTTTATTTTTTTCATTCCTATAGGAATTAATTAATAATAATGATAATAATAATAATAATAATATTATTATAATAATAATAATTATTATTATTATTTATTATTATTTAATATTAATATAATAACAGTAATAATAATAACAATATTATAATTATTATTATTATTATTATTATTATTTATTATTATTTAATATTAATATAATAATAATAATAATTATTATTATTATCATTATTATCATTTAATTCCTATAAGAATGGAAAAAACAAAAATTAATATTTCAAAATGAGAAATTAAACAATTATAATTATTCATATTATTGTTATTAATAATAATAATAGTAATCTAATTCATCCAAGATTTTTCAAAAATGTTTTTTAGTTTTTTCAACCTTCCATCTTAATTCCATGAAATAATCCTCCTCTCCAAACTGTTCGTCATCTCAATATCAAACACCTGGATTCCCATACATGAAATTTTTATTCGTCGGTAACGGTTGCAGATTGAAAACAAAAAAAAAAAAAAAAATTGTCGTATCGTTTCAGGCAAACGATCCGGAAAACGATCCGGTATCGTACTCGATAGTTTCGGGCAATGACTTGCGGCAATTTTCGATCGGTGACAAGTCAGGCATTATAACCGTTATAAGGAAGTTGGACAGAGAAGATCTGACGAGGTATCAGTTGGTAAGTGGGTAGCCGTCTGGCCGGAACGAAGCGTTCCGCATCGAATCGCGGCAAACTTCGATCCTACGAAGAATCTCGCAACCGCGTCCGCGCCTATACTGAATAATTTATAATTTGTTTCGCCGTTGCAGTTGATAAAGGCGGAAGACACCGGAGGTTTGTCGAGTACCGCAACGGTAAACATAAAGGTAACCGATATCAACGACAAAAATCCCGAGTTCGAGGATTTGCCGTACGAATTTTCCGTGAAAGAGGGCGAAGCACGCAAATTGATCGGTCGAGTGCACGCCGAAGATGCCGACGAGGATATAAATGCCGAAGTTACTTATTTCGCACCCGATGATATACCTTTTACGGTTGATCCGGAAACCGGCGATGTACTCACCAAAATTGCCTTAGATTACGAACAAAATCACGTGAGAACACAATTTTTATTTCATTCTCATTGGCATAAAACACTTTTGCAATTAAAGATGCAAAAAAAAACCAAATTGTAATCTTCGACAAATTTTGAAATCATTAAAAATTATCAAGATGTGGGCAATTATTTTTATTTGCGTCTTGGACTGCAACAATTACAATAATAACACATATTTTATTTATTATCATTGCAATTAATAGCTTGCGCAATGAAGGATGCAAAAAAAAAACTGTTTGTAGTTTTTTTTTTTTTCAAATTTTCAAATCATTTAATCATGAAAATTTGGGCAATTATTTTTGTTTACGTCTCGAGCGTGCGACGATTGCGAATAATTTTTGATTGTTCAGGAATACAAATTCGTGGTAACGGCGAGAGACGGAGCACCGGATCAACGGTTGGCAACTGCAACGGTTACGGTGAAAGTATTGGACGTGGAAGACGAGGTTCCAGTCTTTCATCAGAGCAGTTACGAGACTCGGGTCAAGGAGAATGTCCCGGATTACATGGTCATTCAAGTTGTTGTAAGTCACAATCTTGACAATATAGTTAAAATAATTTACGTATCAAATCGAAAAATTCTGGCTGATGGATTTTTTTTAATTGAAAAAAAACCCCGACTTAATTCTCAGGCAGACGATCCGGACACGAAAAAACAAATCACTTACGTGATCAACCGCGGTGATACCGAATTATTCAGCATTGATCCGAAGACCGGTGTGATAAAAACGATTCGGGGATTGGATTACGAAAGAGACGTTCAACATATTTTGATAATCGGAACGTTGGAAAATACCAGCGAATTGCCAGGCTCGACGACTCGCGTTATTATCAATGTTCAGGTATAGAGAAATGATTTTTTTTCAATTGTTATCTTACTCTTATCGAAGTTGAATGATTGAAACATTTTTTAAAAAATGTTTTTTAAATTTTATTTTCGTTTTCTCAATGTCAGGACGTAAATGATATTCCGCCGGTATTCACATCCGTACCGAGGCCTATTACCCTCGACGACGATGTACCGATCGGTACGACAGTAACCAATCTTTCGGCTCAAGATTCCGATGGCACTGCCCCGGGAAATCAGGTACATAATTTTTTTTTTTCTCTTCATAAAACCCAATAAATAGTTTATTGTGCATCGAGGAGGCAAATGGGGACTTTTAACGACGAACGCGGATGAAAACGTCGCGCGAAACGTTGAAAGGCCCGCCTTCAAGATGCGCATGATAGTTTATGCAAGAAATTTATGTTATCCGAGCTTTGCGTACTGTTACGAAGGCGTACATTGAAACTAGACCGAAGTTAAATGACTGTAGCGCCCACGGGCGGTGCCTTGGCGGGTTCCAGGGGCGAAGCCCCGGTGGGGAGGTTGGGGGGCCGAAGATCCCCCACTGAAGAAACGGAACATAAATCCGATGCATATTGAATGAAATATCAATTTTTCTTTATTCTTAAAAACAAATGGAACATAAATAGTATTTTTTCTCAAGAAAAATTGTAAGCACAATGACACAATGTCGTTGATACTGTCAGTCCATGTGACAGGAGGTCGAATAAGCTGATAAATCTTCTGTCTGCCAGTCTTTTTTTCTCCAAAGACTGTAAAAAAAAAATTTCCGACCGCTCAACGGATATAATTCAGGGCTTTTATTGTACAAGGACTTTTTCGTGGATTTTTTTGTACTCCTACCATAGCAACGGTCAATAGTTGTGAAAATGCCTACCTTAGCTCCCGCAAACACGCACGAAAAAGCGAGGAAAACATGCTTACATTATATAAAAAAGTTTGAACCAATTTTTTTTTTTTTTCGAATTTTTCGCGTTATCAACATTCACGAATTGATCAACAGATTCGGTACGAAATAATCGGTCGTGGAATAGCGAACAAATATTTCGTCGTCGATCCGGACACCGGAATTTTGACGGTTCGCGATGATTTGCGGAAAGAAACGGATTCGGAATATCAGGTAAATTTTTTCCATTGAAAATTTGAATGCCTTCGTGGCTTTTTGAAAAATAAACATGATGCGAAAGTTTGGGGCCTGTAGTTAAATTATCCAAGCTAAAAAATGTATCTTCAATTATCCTAACATCAAATTTTCGATTTATTCTAATTAATTGGGTTGAATCAAAGGTCGACGTTCGAGCTTACGATTTGGGCGAACCTCAGCTGTCATCGGTGACAACCGTCCCAATTTTCGTTCGTCACGTAGCAACAGTCGCACCGGAAATAGGATTAGGCTTCGCCGAAGATTCTTACAACGTCGACGTACCCGAAGACGCCAAAGACAACACGTTGATAAAAATAATAACGATAATAAACAGTCACAAACACGATTCAACCGCTCTTAAGTGCGAAATATACAGCGGTAACGAAAACGGTCTTTTCGAAGCAAACGTGACGGAAGAACGCAATTGCGCTCTAAGATTGAAAAAAGGATCCCTCGATTACGAAACCACGGAATCTTATAAAATAAAAATAAAGCTCGAATCATTGTCCGGTAATTTAAATGCCGATAGAAACACGACGATGGT
This sequence comes from Sussaba pulchella, assembly GCA_963971145.1. Classification (NCBI taxonomy): domain Eukaryota; kingdom Metazoa; phylum Arthropoda; class Insecta; order Hymenoptera; family Ichneumonidae; genus Sussaba; species Sussaba pulchella. The sequence continues at coordinate 5,371,531 of OZ020174.1, read as the reverse complement.
CAAAATTCAAGTTATCGACGTTAACGACAACAAACCCGAATTTATATTTCCCGAGGATCGTCAACGTTTGCGAAATTCGCGTTATTTCGCCGCAATACCGCGAACGGCGCAATTTTCGTCGACCGTCGTGCAGATAAAAGCTCTGGACAAGGACAACGGAAAATACGGAAAGCTCGAGTATAAAATTTTAAACGCGCGTGGCAATGATTATTTTGCCATCGATGCTTCGTCAGGAATCATAAAAACCATTGCAACCTTCGACAACGTCGCAATCGACGAACTTCCCATAAAGTTTCAAGTTCAAGTGCGCGACAATCCAAATTCAACGACGAATTACAACAAAGTCGAAGCTCCTGTTATCGTGAATCTCATCGACCCTGAAGATCTTCTCGTTCTTGTTATTCAAAACGCCGCTTCCGAGAATCTTCAGAAAGATGCGTCGGAAATAATCAACGTTATCGAGGAAAAATCTGGACTTATCATCGGCATCGATAGAATCGCCGTTAGAAAGACACTGACGAAAAATGGCACCGTCGAGAATCATCCGCAAGATTCCGACGTTTGGTTTTACGCCGTCGATCCGACGTCCGGAATTATTCTCGACAGAAATAATTCGAGACTGAAGAGGTGAGAAATTAGAATTTTTTAGTTCAATCATCGGTGTTGAAAAAAATATATTATAATAATCGTATCCTTATTTTCCTCTAAATCGTTCCCATTTTTATCCCACGATTTATTATTTGAAAAAAAAATAAACCGGAGTCGATTGAAATGTAAATAATTAAGTATAATTATTTTCGATGACGTATTTAGCTATATTGAAATGAAACAATTTATAAAGATTTTAAATTCGAGAATTTTTTGTTTTTTTTTTTTTTAATTCTGTTCGTTACTGTTGTGTTGGCAACTAAGTCATTGCGGATTTTATCAATAGGTGGTCTTAGCACATTCTTTCGTTTCGTCAACGTGGTCAAAGCACCTAATCTATATTGTTTTCTTGTCGTTCGGACTTTCACCTTTAATTTAGTAGAAAAATTGTATCGATTGGTTATTTAGTTTCGTTTTTATCCCAATTTAAAAATTTCCGAAAAGGCAGGAACGCATCGCAATCACAAAAAATTTCGCGTTCCGTATATGAGAATGAAACCTTGAAAGAAAGGCAGTGTCAAAATTTATTTGCCAAATTTCGTTGTGGTGATTTTTCACTGAAAAATGCGCGTCATGTTCTTCCATTTTTAAATTGCAATAAAAACAAAACTAAATAACTAATCGATACAATTTTTCCACTAAATAAAACGTGGAAGTCCGAACAACAAGAAAAAAAATACAGATTAGATGCTTCAACGACGTTGACAAAACGAAAGAATGCGCTGACATCACCTATTAATAAAATCCGCAATAACTTATTAGCCAAACCAATAATTAAAACAATTCAATCGACACCCAAAAATATTTTTAACGTTTAAAATCGTACGTTTTTTATTATTTTTTTCTTGTCGCGAAATGATTTTGCGATGCCAAGAGTCGAAACATCCGACGTTTTCGTTGGATTCGCTATTGTCGAACCGTCCGGGGCGTTTTTTCGACAAATGTCGTCCGCACTGCAGTCACCGTCGGACGAGAAAATGCACTCAACTTTTTGTCACGCCAACTGACACCGGTGTTCCGCGTTTTCAGATCGATCCTCGAAAAATCCGCGATGTCGGCGATTACGTACGACCTATCGACGATTGTACGAGCCAACGCTATCGACATTCACGAACCCGTGACCCTTCTGGAACAACCGGTTCGCACTCACACGGCCGTCGCCACTTTCAGCGTCGAGTATTATCCTTACGCTCTTATAGTCATTGGTTGTGTGATCCTCGCTTTCGGAATCGCCGGAATAATCTACATCTGCGTTTCATGGTCCCGGTGAGTTATTTAACTTCTCTCAAACCCCCCCCGGCGAGAAACTTTTGAAATAACCATTCGTAACTCATTTATTTATCTCAAGTTCATTTTAAATACATTTCCACGTTCAAGTTTAAGCGCGGTGGCGCTGAAATAATTTCGTCGGTCGGAGAAATTGAATTTTCATTGGGTTTCTAAGGTAATTTTCGTACGATCTCATGATAATTTCGATTGGGATTTTGAGAATGATAACATTGGGGGAGTAACGAGCTATGAATATTCGTCGAGCGAGCTGCGAGAAGCCGCGGGTACGAGCGAATTTAACCGCACGCTTTGTTAGACCCCATTAGTCTTTATTCGTGCTTCCGGTAAACCCGATGTTCAGCGTTTTCCAGCTACATTCCTTCGGTTGTATCGCTGAATCATAACGCGAGAGTCCGGAAACTGTGCGACGTTGGAGAAACTGCTTGGAATTGTCCAAACGGATGAACGAAAAATTATTTGTTTCATTTGAATTTTGACTGTTGCGAGAAATTATTATTATGTTTAATTAGATAAAATAGGAAAGGAAAAAATGAATAGATTGGGTGAAATCATACTATGCTACGTTGCTAATTTTATTCCATTCAATTTTCAATTTTTATAATAATAATAATAATAATCAAAATAATAATAATTATTATTATTATTACTATTATTATTATTGTTATTATTGTTATTGTTATTATTATTATTAATGCGATAATAATAATAATAATAATTACTATTATTATGGTTATCATTATCATTATTATTATTATAATAAAAATTTAATTTTAAAAAATAAATAGATCAGGTAAAATCATCCTACACTACATTGTTAATTTCATTCCATTCATTTTTCAATTTTTATAACAATTATAATCATTATATTAATAGTAATGTTATTGCAACAATAACAATAATTACTATCATAATGATTATTATAATTTGTTTGTTATTGATATAATAAATAGTAGCAAATCATAATGATCTTACGATTATAATTATAATTATTATAATAATTATTATTATTGTTATTGTAAAAATTGAAAATTGAATGAAACAAAATTCCATTGGACAGATGAAATTATTATAATTATTATAATAATATTTAAAGGTACAAAGCTTACAAGGAACGCATGCAAAGGATGTACGTGGTGCCGCGGTACGATCCGGTCTACGTTGAAACGGATCCGAAGGAATACGAGACTCAAGTACTTCGTATGAGCGTTCCCAACGACGACAACGACAGTTACAACGATTTGCAGCTCGACTTTAGTCACAAAAATCACGCTTTCAGTCTCGACAACGTCAGCTACATCACAAAGGATCACGGTGACAGTACCGGTGAGTCTGCCAACCCTCTCGTATTTTTTTTAATTCTTTTTCATCCCGACCACAACAAAGCTTCATGATTTTCGCGTCGTAACCGTACGGTTGCCATGGAAAAAGTGCAAATTATTTCACCAGAGCCATCGAGTAAGCATTCATAACTCGCATAGCTTTGTACAGTTGCTTGTAACTTTTCTACAAAAATAAATACATCGCTACGCGGTTTGTTTCAATTTTAACCACGAAAATCTGGAATAACTCGATGAAAAATATTTCTATACCAGGTATTGCAATCTGCAAAATTACGTATCAAAGGATGAATAAAGTTGTTAGTCCGCAAAGCCTGAAATTCGTGCTTCGAAGTATTTCATTACCAAAGCTTTCAATGGAAAATTAATTATCCAAATACAATTAAAAACTGAAATACGCCACGGATGTGATCGAATTTCAAACTCGCAAATTCGTCGGGACACAGCTCGAAATGGATTTTAAAACGAGCTCAAACACGAATCGTCACTTTATACGTCCGAGATATCTGTTTAAAACCTCTTCCAATAAATTCTATCAAAAATAATCAAATATTATATCAGAATGACTTGGAAGATGCGAGATGAGAACCGAAGAACATCGTAAATCCGCGATTTTTAAATATTTTATTCGCTCCCGGTAGAAATAAATAAATAAATAAATATTATTTGTGGTTGCTTTGACCGATTGACAGTGAGCTGACGATGCTCTTTTATTGCGCTACCGCCGCGGCGACAGTTCGAATGTAAAATAATGATCGACTCAACTTGTATAAACCCACTAGGGTTGCTAGCAAAAAAAAAAAAAAAAAAAAATTACGATTTCAAATAGTGAGCATTCACTACAAAGTATCTTGCATCCGTAGAATTCTGCTCAAAGACGAACCCGATCAAACCATTTTTAGGGGTCGTCCACGATTTTTTAAGTTTTCCCATTCGATTAACCCGGGAAGAACATGAAGTTTCCATTCAAAAAGTCATAGCTCCGCGAATTTTATAGCTACGTCGATTCCGTAAGTTCCATTTGAAAGCTCTTTAAAAACCGCTTCAAATAGCATGCAGATCTTTGCCATCCGATCGCAACTTCCGTCGACAATTTTTTTACGAAAAAACAAAACCTGATTGGTTCTCATCTCGCATCTTCCAAGCCTCATATCTCTGAAACTAAGCATCGCCAAAAAAAAAAACTCACTATAGACGTATTTCTCAAAATTCCACGTAAAATCCGTTGCTCCATCTCACGTGCGCGAGTAATAAGACAAACTGTATGAAAAGCTATTTTCACCAATTAAGAAAAAAAAATGAAAAAAAATTTTTGTTGCAGGTCAACAAAGTCCGGTAAGTTCGGAGGCTGCAACGACGGCGCGCGCTTCGAGCGTAAACGGAATTCATTCGGACACGAACGTTCATTCGATGCGACGTTCAACGACCCTCGGAAGAAAAAACAACGCCGCGTCGAGCAACACGAATACAATAATAAACAATCACGACACGACTCCGGTGCTCAATCCTCTTTACAATCACATGGGAGATTTGCTGAGCGCGAGTCCGTCCAACGACAATGTAACATTTCGAGAAAGAAAAGATTACTCTCATCTCGGTTTTACGTATCTCGGCGAGCAAAGTCCTGTAGAAACCACGACCGAATTGTAATCCTTCGCTCAAAGCAAATTTTTTCATCGTAAAAATTAATCAGCAGCTGAGAAAATCACATGAGACGATGTTTCAATCGAACAAAGTTCTTTTCTAATCTCATTTTTTTCGCTTTGCGATGTGCCAATGTGGGTTTACAAAAATAGTGCAACGAAAAACAAAATGGTACAAATTTTCTCGTGGCTGCATCGATTAAGCTTTATTAAGTTTATCGAATTTTTTGTGTCGAGAGGGCGATTATTTTTTTCGGTGCAACGCAATTGATTCGCGAAAACAAGCGTTGAAACATTTGAATTTTCCGTGAAAAACAAATTTGTTGGACAAACTGATTTTTTTTTTTAACGTGAGTGATGTCGGGAATTTGGGGAATGGGGGAAGTTTTTAGGGGTGTCCATGGGCTGAGTAGGACATCCGATTGATCCTTGAAACTCAATTGATTCCTGACGAACGAAAAAAACACGGACACGCTTCGCCTCTCGTCGTGGTAACGAAAAATCGCAACGACGAGGTTTGATTTCGTGTTTATTTTCCGTTCGATGATTACGCAAATAAGAGTCATCGACCGTTAGTTTGTACGAAAAACGTACCCGAATGACAGCACGGAGGATCGAAATTGAGTCAAAGAGTTCGGTGATGAAATCGATGGCGATCGGAGGCAGCCAATCACGATTGCGTGACTTTCTGGAGAAAATTGCAGCAGCAGTTAAACCGTCCACTAAATGTAATTCTTTGCGAATTCAGACACAAATGCGAAAAGTTCGAGTGCTCGAGCACGTTCCAGAGACTAATTATCTTCGCGAGTGTCTCGAAAACGAGAGAGAAAGTGTGTGTGAGGAAAAAAGAGAGAGAGAGAGTCAGAGTGTATTTTTATTACGCGTTAGATTTGATAAAACAAATTTTGTACATGATCGGTTTATCATATAATATATGGCATTGTATCATATTTTCACTTTTATTTATACAATTGAGTTTGCTCATATTACGATTACGTCTAGACAATAAAAAGCCAACAACGCAATTATAGAAATCGGAAAATTATAGAAAAAAAAATGATTGAATTAATTTTCCTACAAACGTATTTTTTTTATTTTTTTTAAATTTGATTTTTAGTTTAATGTACAGAGCGATTGTAACGTCGATGTAGCGACTTATCGGTGAGTCATTCCACGCTTGAAACCCATTGTTTAGAGTGCCACGTTGCGAGTAATGTATTTGAAACATTCTGCTTCGACGATTCGAGCGATTGTTTCGAACGAAGATGAATTACCGACGAAGTTACTTTTGAAATAAATAATACGCTTATTTTCGATGTTATTCGGTTGTAGGAAAATCTTTCGCGTGTGTGAAACGTAAAGCTTGCGTTATAACTCGATGCCATCGCTGGGGTTTGGTTAAATCAACCTTTGGAACCTCTCGTACCCAAAAGGGATACCCACTAATACGCATTACTTACATTTTTTTTCCTTATCTTCTTCATCATCTTCTCTTCTCCGATTTGTTTTGTTTTTAATTACGAAGTAAACTGCCCCGAAGCGTCGCTAATTTCTCACGATTACTTTCCAATTTCGTGAGAAATAATCGACAATCGTTCAATAGCCAATAGCACGTAATTTTTATTCGCGGTTGAATAGTTTTTAAGCGATCTCGTCGTGACGATGTTTGTATGATAAAAAGACGAAGAAAAAAAAAAGCAATGTGAACTTGTTATTGAATAAATAGTACATTTATTATATTTAATATACGCGTTTGTCTTCTTATTTCATTACTCACAAATGCACACACATAATCAGTTGGACCCATTCATTTATCACGATTACGAGTAACGAAAACAACAATTGTTAGATATTTAAAAAATAATTAAGACAATTTCGTTACACATTAAAATGCCGAAAAATATTATTCACAATTACTTAAAAATGCACAGTAAAACAAAAATAAAAAAATGAATCAACAAATAAACATCCCAAATAAATAAAATAAATAAATAAATACATGATGAAAAACCCAATAAAAAACACGCAGATTAAAAATTAAAAAATGTGCACATACGCATTCACACAATATTCAATCCTCCAGAAATCGCCAAAACCGGATATTCCTAACGCGGGACAATCCCCGACTCGCGATGATCTTCCTATCGCGTATCAACGCCGGAACGACGGACATGAAAAAAAAAAACAAAAACAAAAGAAAGAAAAGAAAAAAAAAAATAAGAAAAAGAAGATCGAATACACCGGTGGTAACCCAAGAAGAGTGACGGTTGAGATTCGAGAGCACTGATCCATTGGGTTCCGCGCCACGAGGTAAGCGCGTTCGCGCATCGAGATGCTGGGAAAATAGAGCGTCGGCGCCGGATGGTTTGTGCACGCAGCCGCGGCTGGACCCGCCGTTGCCGTGACGCAAACGCGAGCTTTGTGAACCATGGTAGGGAACAAGAGGGTGGCGAGAAGGGGTTAACGGGGGATGGTGGAGAAGAGCGTCACCCGGACAGATGATACGAGATTCTGGGCGCCGACGTAGCACAGTTTACCCTGACGGTTCCACGGTTAAACATCGCAAACGTTCGTCGTACGCGCGCCAATTATCATCGGATGCTGGATCAACGATTCGCAAAACGTAGTACGATCGTTCAAACTCGTGCGATTATTTTATTTTCTTCGTACATCTTTTTTTTTTACTTAACAAAAAATTGATAAATAACAAAATTTTCATTGGTTTGGGTTTTGCGTGATTCGCTTTTGAGTTCGAATGTGTCTTGTGTTTGGTGATGCATCGAATAAGGGTGGAAAATAATAATACGGTATGATAAGATATTTAACGGATAGTGCATTGTGCGGTAACGCGACGTTGACCACCACTTGCTGCTCCGTCGCGACCCTTTGAACCATTTACTCGGGTCAAACCGGCGTTGGGAAACCCAAGTGCTTCGTGCCAAGAAAGTCAACCACCTGTGAGCCCGGAGAACCCGAGCGCCTACGGGGTTGAAAGCGTTTTCGGCTTCGATTATCTTTCGACAACGACGCGAATATTCGATCTATTTCGGGCGAGTCGCTCGATAACGCCGTGAGAAATAATTCTTCGACGAGGGTACGGGAGAACACTGATAATACGCGTTGTGGAGGGTAGGGCGAGTAGGGACGTTCGGTTGGGAGAGATTAAAAATTGAAACGCGAGCGAAGGGCGAGAAAAATGGAAACGCAACGATATTCACGGCAATGTATTGCTTCGATCCAGGGTGAAACGTTCCGAGGCTTAATTATTCAAATAGAGTCGACGTGGGCTTGTTTACATCGTTCATGATTTTATCAACCCCTCGTGAAAACGCCGTTGTTCGGACACGAAATTTACGGGGCTTTCATGCGCGGACGATTAGGTTTCAATCGGCGCAGAATATTGATGTATTTCGGGGTAATCTGTTGATGCGGTTGCAGATGTACGAAAACAATTTAATCCCAAGGATCGATTGGGGTTGGTTTTATTTTTGGTGCTAAATCTTGGTACAGACGAATCGATAAACAATTGTTTTTTTTTTTTATTTTTTCCGATTCGGTATTGTTGGATGAGAATTGTTGCTAATCTTAGGAGTCTTATAAGAGTCTTAAGAATGTAGCTAAATAAATTAGGTCAAACTTCGCCGAAGCTCCATACACAAAATTAAAAAAAAATCGTACAAACCATAGTTTTGGGTTGAGGTTTGGTGTTTTAGGGAATTCAGTCGATTTTCGTTATTCGATTTCACAACTATTTTTAATTTGGAAACTTTCTATATTCATTTATTCTCACTATTCTATTTTTCAAGAGATATTCATGAAATCCTCACATGCATGAATGTTGACTACAGCTGCGCACTCGTATTCATTTTATATTCTTTTATTATGCATCAAGGTGAATTGTACATTTAAAAAAACGACGATTTGCGATTATAAAATCGTGAATCAGTAAAAAATGTATTTAATGAAAAATATTTATATTTATTGAGGACCGTAGCAGCTTTCGCAATAACGTAGGATGAATTTTCGCCTTTAATTAACCGAAAATGAAATTTGCATCTTTCCAATGTTCCAATTTAATCGAAACTATTCGATTAAGTATGGAAAAAATATCGATTAATTAATGAATTTCTGGTTAGGTTTTTACCCATAAGCATGATATCAAAATATATGTTTGGTATTTTCCAACATACGATAGCAGCTCCATTCATGAAATTTCGTCTCGACTTTGATCTTGTCAAACGAATTTCTCCTCTTTCGACGCTCTTCGCTCGACGAAAAGTCGATATGAATTACCCTCAAAACGACGGCTCTTCAAAACCCGATGGAGCCCTATAAGAGCTCATTTATTATTCCACAAACCTGAGCGTGGTTGAGGAAGAACAAAAAAATTCACCAAAATTCTATACTATCATTATCTCCCACCAAAGTGTCGACAAAAAAAAATCTGCAAGTGCATGTTAAATAATTTAAAAAATGATACCGAGTATCCCAGAAAGTCTTAAATCTGTCAAAAGTTCGTTAAAAATATGACTAATGTTCCGTCAACTGAATTGAACCAATCAATAAATAATCGTTTATCATAATTTTAGTAAATATTAATTTTGAATTTGTCTTTTTTCGACACAGCAATTACATTTTTTGTTGTTGTTGAAGTCGTGGTTTCATCGTTAAAAAGATAAAATTTCCGGAGTCACGATGGTGTAAGTGGCATGAAAATTAGACGGATGAGAGGCCAACTGATGCTTCCCGGCATATTGTACATTCGTTCAACAAGCACAAAATGCTCGGAACCCGTCAAACGCAGCCGCAAAACCGAAAACACGGAAAATTCGTCGTTTATTGTACAAGCGCATACACCATTCACGTGTTGCAAACGTTTAAAGGTGAACGCGCGAACCGAACGTCAGAAAAGGACCCAGCCCTCTATCTTCCGAGTTGTATCCATGCAACCCCCACCCCCTCCACAATTCCCCGAGAGAAAGATGAAAACCCGACAGCGGGCTCCTTCTTTCTCCTCAATTTTTCGGTTTCATCCAAGAAGCTTCCATTTCGCTCCTCGACGTCATGAATTTAATTCGCAGTGAACCCGGATGATTAAAACTCACTCAGAATAATTAAAACCAGTCACGAACACTTTATGCCAATCCCGCAAATTAATTGCCACGATCCCGACGGTAGTCGTGACTTTAAATTCGATCAATCCGTAGAAGCGAGATGAGATTGGACACGAAAAGTTTGACCCGTCGAGTCCGAAAAAATCGAGAAAATCGCTGGGATGCCGGATATTAAAACAAAAACAAAAAACGTGTTTCCGCAATTTTTTGATTGTTTCTTTAATCGAGTCTGTATGGAAATTATATATTGTCGCATCGTAGGGAAAATAATAATAATCGAAAAAAATGTTAAGTTACTAAAAGCAATTTTTTACGGATTTTGGTTGGTGGTTTATTAAAAATATGTTTCCACCAGTTGTTATTGATTTTATAAGCGTAGCGGTAGTAATAGCCGGTGACCCAATCTATGACATCAATTCGTAGCATTTGTGGTTGAAGAAGAAAAAAAAATCGCGATCAATTGTGAAATAGTTGCAGAGAAAAACCCAGAAATAGCGATTTTTGCTTTTTTAAAAATATTTTCGTTAACAAGCTTACGTCGTTGGCCCAATTTCGGGAAAAATAATGAAGAAGACAAGTAGCCGAGCGCATATATTACCATCATAAAAACTATGTCGCCTTTTGAATTCTTATACAGGGTGGCTAATAAATTTCGCTACGTCAAAAAACTTAGATCACGTATTTTGAAATTCATATACTTTATATTACTATTTTAAACGTCCTCCAAGCTTGGTAAACGCATGTGCGACATCTTAACCCTTCACCGTTACACCGGGTAGAGTCCACCCATCGATCATCCGACGACCGGCGGTTTTTCTTTTCGTTTCCATCTCTCTATGAATTTTTTTAACATGTCGCCATTTTCTTTCTTATGAATAAACTTTTCGTACATCATCGAGAATGTTCGAAGCATGTTCTGTAATTGTTTTAACCACTTTGAACGGCTGGTTTGCTTACACTAAATTCTTGAAAAATGGCTCTGTGGAATCCACCCAGTTTGAGTGCCCCGATATAATTAACAAATGTAAACAGAAGTGTTAACTTGTACCGCATAAGCTACAACACCAATCGTTTTCTGCGTCCGAACTGTAGGATCTCCATGATAAGGCATTCCTTGCAGTTGTCCCACGCTCGGAAAAAATATTGCTCAGCATTTTTATGGTTTATTTTCCCTGAGAAGTGCCACTAAACACGCGCCTAAAGCTCTTTTTTCACAGACCTTAACTTTGTGACATGATAGGGGCTCAAAATCCTAATTCCAGTTCTACTATCGCAATTGTTTATTTTGAAATAATCTAAAGACCAGTCGGTAAAAAAAAAAAAAAAAAAAAAAAACACGACACCGATTGATTACACAGGAAAAAAATTCACTCTTTTTTGTGGTAGTGCATTTCATCAACCAGCAATTAAAACGACTGTAAAAAAAAAATCACTCTTTTTTGTGGTAGCGCATTTCATCAACCACCCTATGTAAGTCTCGGCCACGTTGCTTTTAGCATTCTCGGCGAATCCCTCGAGACCCGACGAATAGAAACAAGCCAAGATACATATAAAAACCGGACTTTCTGTGAAGCCTTAGCAACCTGTGCATCTGCGTAGGAGAGTAGGCGGACACGGGGGAATACGAGCGCATGAATAATTGCTACAAGTTCCGGAGCCCGCACGGTTCAATCGTGATAAATCGTGGCACACTGGGTCAAGGACTGTCTTATTTTAAAAAGGCAACACGTCGTACCAGTGCGTAAAGTTACACGTTCGTTATTTTCGTTTGTTCCCAGATCAATGAACGTTGGATGACATTGACTGGCTATCGACATGAAGTACTTGAAGTTTGCTGTGTTCGGCTTCAATCTTTTAATATGGGTAATGATTCTTTTTATAGACATCGATGAGAAGCGGACAAAAATTGATTCACTTTTTGGCCTTGCTGTGAATTATTAACGTTTGGTCTGTGGGTAAAACAGAATACTAAGATTAGAAATAATTTCGTACTCGAATAATATTTTGTGAATATAGGAAAAGAACAACTTGTCTCTGGAGAATATTTCTTAACGACTGAATTTGACTGCGTAAAGCGAAAATAAATTTTTTGGTTGGCTACCGATTCGAAGAATACAATATCAGAAAACAGCCGGCCAAATTTGACCCCAATCGGATTATTTTAAGAGGTTCCGCAATCATTATATAGATTTTGCATAACACTAATTAATCGTTAACCAGTTAAATTAAAACCAGTTGAAGTCGATTTCCGGTAAATATAAATATTCGGGGAATGAAACTGAGTGCAATACATAATTTTAGGCTCATTAATAATAAAGAATCATAGATTCCACAATGAAATTCTTTTATCAACAACGATTATTAAAGACATACAAAAATGTTTTCAACAGAAAAGAACGATCAACCATTGGCCTCAGATTTAGCTAGATATTTTTCAATAGTGCGTACTTCAAATCTGACAGCTGCCTTAATAATAATTTTTTTTTTTTTTCAAAATACACCCTAACACATGACTTACCACAAAACTCGATTACAGTTATGTGGCTGCATAGTGCTGGTGATCGGTACCTGGCTCTTACTGGAGCCGAGCAACGGTCACTTGCTCAATCTTTTCATCGGGAACACAACCCCGGAAGAGACCGTGCATCTCGTCGCGTACAGCCTTCTCGGTCTAAGTGCTGCAATTCTCGTGGTCGGAATATTCGGATGTCGTGCTTCGATGCGGGGTAATCAGTGTGTATTGGGAGTGGTAAGAGAAACCATTTTAATTCACGCGACGGACAACGTTTCAATTATTTTATATTCATTCGATCTTGATTTATTCTATGATATTTATTCTTTTGGTATTTTCAGTACACGAGTATGCTCATTACACTGATAGCCACCGAATTGGCTGTTTTGACAGTCGGAGGTTTCATGACGTACAGAACTCTTTCCAGTCTTGAGGCCAGACTTCGCAGCAGACTCGCCGAATACGGACACGATCCTACCAGCGACACTCAATTCAGTTACAGCCTTGACTTTGCACAATACAAGGTACGAATTATGACGATAATAATATCAAAAAAAGATTTATAATAATATCGAAAGATTATTGAAATAAAGATTTTGGAAAAAGTTGGATAAAATCATCAATGACGAATTTGTGAGTGCAATTGTTTATTATTATTTTGTTTCAGTTCAATTGTTGTGGTATTCACAACGATAGCGATTACAATGGAACAGCTTGGTGGCGGGATGGACAGTACTCAGGGGCCAGAAGACAAGTGCCACTCACTTGTTGTGTACTCAGAAATTTAGAGGTATTACATGATTCAATTGTTAAGCAAATTCTCTTTTGTGATAGCAGCAAACGTTGTTTTTTTTTTTTACTTTTTCGTCTGAAAATATCGTCCCAAGAGGTTACGGCGTGTCAATATTTATATCGAGGGATGAGAATTTCATATACATACAGAGTAAAAATTAGTTTCTATAATTTCAATGACGTTGGATCAACGCCTGATGGAATTTTATATCCAAAAATCCATGTTCCCCTGTTTTCTATTTTTTATGCATGGATCTTTCCAAAATTCTTACGAAAAATGCACCCACTCGCATTTTCGCACTATTTATTGCATATATTTTAAGGAGTTGAGTTCCTCAAAATTGAAAAGATATTTTAGCTGTTGAGAAACAGCTTTTTCTACTGCCAAGGGATGAAATATCGGTTTTGCCATTAACTAAGCTATGCTCTATCGATCTTTTTGATAAATTGTTTTCGATTTGTTAAACCCCATTTTCTCAGTCCGAGAACAGTTGAAAAATCGTTACTGACCGAACGTTGTGACGTCCATATCCCAAGTCTCGTGGGTCGGGGGGTCAACGGTGCGAAGGGAGGACTAACGGAAAAAAAAAGTAGCGGACGTCTATAAAAAGATTTCTTACCCGCAAAATATGTGATTACTTCGCTCGTTTCAAACCCATTGATTATAAATACATTCCACATAATACTCACACTCCTACCTTCACCATAGAAATAACGTTTTAACAGCAAAACTGTACATTTTTTATTCCGCATCATCCCCTTAATCCCACCCGTCATACGAGAAGGCGCAAAAACTTGCAAACGCGTTCTCTGACGTGAATATACGTGAAAGTGAGAGAGCTTCGTGTTGGAGCACTCACGGTAACACAAAGAAAAGTAAAAAAACGAGTGCTCGAGCGTATAAATTTTAACCTGAGATAAAGCGATAAAAGGATTTCGTGAGTTCGAAATCTACCGTGAGAGAAGGCAGTTCGAAACCTCGAGAATATTTTACAGCTGTGGAAAAAAGTTGGAGAATTTTTTTTTTACAAAAATTTACTATGAAATTTTTGTTTGGTTGTTTTTTTTTTTTTCGTTTTTTTTCAGCAGAAAAATGCAGGCAGTCCCATGAGCGTCGTGACAAGGGTCTTTCACAAAGACGTAAGTTTAAGCTCAGTTCACGAATTAATTTGCGCCTCGGTGCATCGAGATTACGAAACAAAGAGCGTTAATTCTCGTTTGAATTTAGAACGAAAAGCCGTGGCTTCATCCGCAACCGCGGGACGAAGCTGCATGCCAACTTACGGATCCGGAAGGCCAAGAAGGATTCAGACATAAAGGGGTGAGCTTTCATACATCCAATTATTATTCAATTATAAATCGATTTATTCGACCGTAAATAAATTTCCGCACGGTTTGTGTTAACTTCGATCATACATCGCCCAAACGGTATGACTATAAATTTGTAATAAAAACGTTTGCTTGTTTGTTTTTGTTTTCATTAATTTCATCTGTATGTTCTTTAAAATGTAGAGACAAGGGCTTACTGTTGGGTTTTTAAAAATAATCAAGGGAACGAAGAGAAATAAATTTCTTGTCAATCTTCTTTATTTTCTTTGGTTTATTTTCTAGGGCTGTCTCGATAAAATGACGAATTGGCTGAGGACAGAAGGCATGAAAATAATATTTTTGGCGTTGGCGATAACGAGTTTTCAGGTCAGTACCGAAAATCATGGTCACCGATAAAAATGTGCGGTTTAACGAAGTTCGTCAACCCGATTTGGATTTTAAATGTAAATTTCTCTGAATTTCACGATATAAAATAAAAAATAAAAAATTGCTAGCCCGACTGTTCAACATAGTTTGGTCCTTTTTCAAGTCCATCGCTTATGAGAAGTTTCATAAAGCGGGATATCAGCGAGGCTTCTCTTCCGACTACTTTTTTACCGCTATTATCGGGTTAACTTTTAATCCGAGAGCAATCTCGTGCAAAAGTTCAGGCACCGAAGCCGTTAGCGTGAAACATTTGCAACGGTTGAAAGAAAACTCTCGTTCCAATAATTGGCGTTCTCACGTTGAAGATTATTCTTGGTTGCCTCCTTGACTATCACGAGATAACAGAACATCCATGTTAAAAGATAAATTTAATTAAAATCTTTTAAAACTGCAAAAGGGTTGAATCTTCAACAACCAAACCGTCGGTTAGCCGACGTTTACTCCATTCACGCTTTAAACCATCCTAAAAATGGTATCACCCTAAATATAATATAGATACAAATTTTTTAAACAAATATTCTCAATTCCTTCAAACCCCTAATATTTTGAATTAATGATAACAAATTATTATTAAATAGAAAAACAAATATTTTCAGACATTCGGTGTTATAAGTTCGGCGCTGCTGTGTCGATCAATCAGAGAAGTGCAGCAAGACTGAAACACAGCACTCGTTCACTGCCGTCCTGCTGTTAGTGCGCGTTCAATGAACAATTGAAACAACAACGTAAAATAGTTATTTAAAATATAACGTAAGACCGACGAAAAAAAAAAAAAAAAAACAAAAAACGAAAAAAAATACGATTGCACCTACGAGCATTCGGTGCATAATCTTCTCCTCCCTATCCCAGCTGTCATCGATACGCGGCCATTGCACGAGAGCGTCTCGTGCACGAGAAACGACGATTTCGTAGGTTCGTTGTGGAGTTCGCGTTGAACGAGAGATATTAAATATGTTAATTGTATAGAAGAGTAATTTAATGTTGTCGGCGGACGAGATATTTAGGGCAAAATGTGCCACAATTAAGAGTATTGCGTCGTTGCGAGGCAAATGAGTCGTGTAATATTTGTTTTCTGAATGCGAGTTCGATTTTTAATTTGGTTCGGAGTTTTCGAATAAGAATTGTTCAATCGGGACTGAGCCAAAGTTGGCCGATCATTTATCGAAAAATCACTCCCGTCCGCTGTGTATACTTTCACTGTACCAATGTACGACATTCACGGACGAACACACCGCAAATCGAGCGCAAATGGTCATCATCAAATTTCAATATTCAATTCGATTCGAATTAAAAGAAATAAAATAAGTTTGAAAAAACGAAGGCCTGATTCGTACAATATTTTCAATCTTGACGAAATCCGTCACTAAAAACTTTCAATGAGAAAACGTTTTTTCCCAGGCTCGTTCCTTGCTACAAACAAAATCTGCTACTTACTCATTAATTTGTACATAATAAATTATATAGATATATACATGCATACATATGTCGTATGTATATTTATTTATCGAGGCCAATGAACGTTGAGCCGTATCGCGCACGAGGCTTCAACATTTTGCAAAAGATACGTGAAGAAGGAAAACAAAAAAAAAATCGACAAAAACGTTTTCAGAATGGCTCTAGAGGTGAAATTATTTTTAATACTTACCCTGTTATCGACATATTGGCACAATATTTTTTCTATGCTGTCTCGTTTATTTCATTGTGCAATTTTATTGATTATCATAGTATTAAAGCATAGCACATTATATTGATATACACAAATTATATATTAATGTGTGTATATATATATTCTGTATATATATATAGAACATTATGGACGATTCGTGAGTCGTGAAGAATATGTCTACGCATTAACATGTATATTGTGCGGTGGGGAGAGAATAAAAATTGTTTTGCGTGCACGTTGGAGAAGCAGAAATAATTATTTTTTGATTAATCGTGATAATAGAGGTCTCGATCGTTCAGGCGCTGAATAGATCTTGGATCCAAGAGAACCGGTACGTCAGCCAAGTAGATACTTCGGAATTTATCCATCTAAAAATGCATTATTCGTATGATCCATTATTTGTATGATCTATATATCGATTCAATAGTTATAAAAATGATAAGAAAAAGTGAAAAGTAAAAAATAATTCAAAAATGCAGCGCTCGTTGTACAAAATAATAATTGATAACTGTCAATTAATAGCCGGCAGCGTTTCGACGATTTTTCCGAACCTCCAAATGACATCGAACGTCGTTGAACAAAATAAAAAGAATAAAATAAATAAAACGACATATTACTTGGGACGACGATACGTGTGACGTCTTCGGCTGTACGATCCAAGTGACCACTTCGTTGCACGATTCTTGAACCGTCGAGCCGCAGTACGAGTAGTAATTTTTCTCGAACGTTGAAAACAGTCCTTCGAGTGGAAAAGGCGATATGGATACCTTCATTCCCGGTCGCGGGGTCCGCCACAGATTTTCCACGACGTGATCCAAATACTCATTGTCCACGTTCGTGATCTGTGGACCAATAAAATTGTCCAGACAAACTCATTTTACGAACCTTAATCGGTTCCATCGCATCGTTCAAATCCGTAGCGAATTTCGATCGGTCGACAACGTTCAGATTCGTGTTTATTTATTTATTTATTTATTTATTTATTTATTTATTTATTTATTTATTTATTTATTTATTTATTTATTTATTTATTCATTTATTTATTTATTTATTTATTTATTCATTTATTTATTTATTTATTTATTTATTTATTTATTTATTTATTTATTTATTTATTTATTTATTTATTTATTTATTTATTTATTCATTTATTCATTCATTTAATGAATATATGACGCATTTACTTGAAAGAAAATTGATATGATCGCAATTCCGTGCTTCGCTCCTGCGACAGTCGCCTCGACGGGCGAAACGAAACCCCGCTTCACGTGAATCAATTGCAATTCCAATGGATAATTAACACCGTTCACCGTGTGTTCGCTTCCTGATTCATCACTGGATCCCCAGTGGAATGAAATAGAGTGAAAGTCGTAGCAATCGCTCAGTGGCCCACCTTGGAGATTGGGCCTCATGCCCTGACACCATAAACCCGTAACTATAACTGCGAAATGGAAAATGGGTTATTGCGGTTTATTGATCTAAAAAAATGTCACGAATGTCATGTATTGACACGTTTGTCAGTAATGTACTTTTTCGTTCAAGCCCTCTATTTTTCTCTGACTATTCGTAATTGAACTGTAGTCTTTTAATGCTGACTTCTTTCAAAGCAAACGTATGGATTAGTTTTTAACAATTTATTTCCGTGAATTTTAAACCTGCAATTTTTTTTATGTCTTTTCGTTTCGTACCACGATACAATTTCATGGATTGCTGAAGGAATCACCTGAACTTCCCCGGAATCACCTCATTATTTCCCATTCTCAGCGACTTTCAGATTTTAGCTCTGTCGACAATTCCTTTTCATTTTCATTTTCACGGATTCTCATTAATTTTACAATCAAATCAACAAATTAAAGCCCCCCCCCTCACAAGCAGCATATGCATTAGAAAAATCGATAATTCATTACATTAATTGAATAAAAAAAGAGACGCTGATTAAAAATTGATTGATTACAAATAAATTGACTTGATTGATTGATTGAAGAACGGTTAAAAAATTCATTGAATAAATTTGATTGATCACCCACCAATCGTTGCAAATAGTTTTTTGATCGAATAACCAACTCTCCGTGAAATTACACGAACCCGAGTTAACATGTGAATCAGTTGGCAATTGTGTCAATTACCGAGAAGTCTGTGTCGTCGAACGAGAGTGGAAATATTCAACGCAGCTCGGTTGCCAATCAGTGACAGTTACCGGAACTAAGAGAGCACAGTAGCGAGCTCGGGGACAAAATCGATATTATGATTAATTAACGTACCGGTATTTCCATCATTTGCCATGGTCATAGCCAGAGGCCGCGAGTGGTAACTACTCCATTTGAGGGACTCGGAAGCTTGTACGACAACCGCTGCACGAGTTTCGATGTTAATTGCGAATTCGCCGGTATTGCGACTCTCCGGATACAACACTTTCAAGGCGTTCGATGCTCCGATCGAAACGAGGGGCAATTCGTTATCGAGAGGCCCGAAAATATTCGTCCAATCAAATATTTCCGTCAGCAACATGGCTTACGACAAGAAAAAACAATTTCAATTCTTTTGCGTTCTCATAGAGGAAGCTTTGTTTTCGCGAGAAAGTTATTTTTACAGATTTTCGTGTAGACGTGTTCAAAATGTCCCAAAACGCTGAGAACACACATTTAGAAAAAATGTCCGGATATGTGTATGTGTGTGTGTGTGCGTGTGTATGTATGTGTGTAACATTCACAACTTGAGAACGGCTTGAGATATGAAGCTGAAATTGATCACACATGTGGAGGGTTCAAGGCACCTTGCTTGATTAAATTTTTTTAAAAATCCATGCAGGCATTTTGGTTTTACGCGATTTTGGAATTCTTCAAAAATCTATTTGCGCTTTCTAGTTCGCACAATTGTCAAGATATCGAGCTAAAATTCAGTAGAATGTTGCAGTATTACAGGGAGCTGCTTGGTACTGAATTTGAGCAAAATCCATGTAGTGCTTTTGTTTTTAGAGAATTTTGAAATTTTTTTGACATGAAGTTCGCGATATATTTATTCCGGACTAGATAGATTTACGAGCGGATTTTATATGAAAAGAAGGGTACAAAATCGAACCTTGCACATTGCTTCCTCATAATTTTACACATTTGCCGAAGCTTCCTCTATGAATTAGCCAAAATAAATCGACACATAGTTCCTCATAAAGAAAACTCTGGAAAATGTGTGAAGTTGTGAGGGAGCAATGTGCAAGGTTCGACTTTGCACCCTGGTTTATTTTTACATCAGCATCGGATGAAAAAATAATCGAGAGCATAGGAAAAAATAATTACAAAGAAAAAAAATAAGAATAATATTTTTAATTAGATTGATCAATCAGAATCGTTCGTACTTGCCAGTAAAATGCTGCCACAAGCGGCGAAGAATTCCGGCAACGTTAGATCCAACATTTTACAATATTTCTCGCGCTCAAATACTCAAACCCAATTGTTCACCGAATCGAGGTTCGGCTGAAAGCTCCGGAAAAAGCTTCCGCTCCGACGTGTAGTCGTGCATCTGTATGCAACGACGTAAGTTACACTTGAAATTTTGTTCCTCGCGTTGACTAAAAGCCGGAGTCACGTATCAGCGAATCGATCAAATAAAAAAATCTGTCACAATAGCATGATGAGAGAAAGCTCTCATTTGTCTCCCCAAGCTTTCACCGCCTACGTTGGATCGATAACACACCGCGTTGCACCATATTATGCACTCACGTCATGGAAATTTTAACAATTTTATGATAAAAACTAAAACTTCAAATTAAAAGGAAAAAATAATGAAAAGAGAAGATTTTTTTTCAAGGCAAAACATGTCGCCGAAATTCAAAAAAGCGGGTTAGTATGCGATTTTTAATATGATAAGAACGTGTTTATTTTTGGATAAATGTTGTTTTTAAGGAAGAAAAGGTTTAACCATCGTCTCGACTTCATCGTCCGGCCCGCCGAAATGGAAACAATCGCCTGTGGACTTGAACAGGATCCACACGTGGTCTCAAAAGTTCGATCCATTGGTATTGAATGGTCACTGGATCAACGACGGGGTAGCCACGATGACCAATACCGGTCAAACTGGTATAAATATCTATTCGTTAATTTTCTAAAGAACGCTTATATGTTTTTTCCAGTATAGGCTAAATGAAATATTAAGTTTTTTAACAATTATAAAAAATGTATTAAAAAATTATGCCAGTAATCATAAAATATTGAAGTTTTTATGTTTTCCAGTAAAAATTGAATTGAGTAACAGATATTTGCCAAGCATGTGGGGCGGCCCCTTAAAGGACGATTATCAGTTCGCTAATCTACAATTTCGATGGGGTCCTGGCAATTCTCGTGGCGCCGAGCATTCGATAAATAATTTGTGGTAAATCGTCTATTTACTGCGGTAAAATAAGTATATAAGAATATAAATATGGATTTGATCAGATCATTGATTATAGTTCGACCCAGGTATTCCATGGAGGCTCAGGCGATTCACTGGAATACTCGCTACGAGACGATCGAACAGTGCTACGATAAACCGAATGGAATAGCCATCCTCTCGTGCCTCATGCAAGTAAGTAATTGATAATTAGATTTTCTCGGTATCAGAAAAAATGAGTTTTTTCATCCCAAGGTTGTAGGTTGTCCAGAGTCACCGGACAATCCATCTCTCACGGACATAACCGATTATTTGCCCTACATAAAAAGAGCAGGGTCGAGTGTATCAATAGCTTCCGGTACGTCTTTCACTTTAATTAACCCTGGATTGTTCACCATGGGCATCCTAACGACGTCGGTCACCTTGTGAGGAAAATACCAAATTGTTTTCCAGGCCACAGCGTTGCCATTTCACTCGACTATTATAGTGCGCGCGAAAAAGAACGTCGTTTCGGCGTTTTATCCATGTCTTGTCTGATTTTTTTAATTTCATTCCAAAGAAATATTATTAATTTCTAAACGCTTCAAAGGACAAACTTAAATTTTCGAAAAACGATTCTGCCAATAGTTTGCAAGTAAAAAAATTTATCCACGCCTTTGATTCTCTCATATGGTGGGCAATGTATCGTTAATAACACTCTTCTTATTAAAATCTTATTCCGGCACCAATTTTTGAGAAACAAAAATTTCAACCCATTTTGGTAAAGATTTCTGTAATTATATCGGAATAATTTGAAACCCGTTTTGTCGAATAATTCGCAACGCTAGTACAATCCAATTGAACAGTTGTCACGGTAAATTCAATTAACCTATGGTAGTGAATGGGTGCACACTTTACTTCCAAATCGATTGATCCTTTGAATAGACTGCATGCGTTGGATACTCGAAGCGTGTTTGACGGCAATCGGATATTACACTTATTGCGGTTCATTAACCACATCACCGTACAGCGAATGCGTCACGTGGATAGTCGTACCAAGACCCATACAAATGTCAGCGCGACAGGTAAAACGCGGTTGAAATCGCAATTATCCATTTCCCACAGCTAATTAAATTACAACCGTATTAAATGTAATCAACGTTTCTCAAACAGTCGAATGCATTTCGGAGTATTTACGACAAAAATCTCAACCACATAGTGCGAAATTATCGATCGCAGCAGATGATAAGCGGTAGAAGAATTTTCTACGCTACCGACTAGTCTAAAATTCCAAATTGACGTACGACAAAAAAAAATAGAAAAAATATATCAAAATTTGACAGGAGAAAATTTCTATCGAAACTTTGTGGAAAATAAATTACCAAAAAATGTCCAGCAGTGAGTTTTTCTTGAAATTTGTTTAAACGATCGAAGCAAAGATGTATCTAATGAAATGCCAATGAACAGATCTCGCGGGCTTGATGAAAACCGGAAGTTCACCGATCAATTTGGATGACGAGGTTGTGAGGCCTAAAAAATTTCCACCGTTGATTATGAATGGTCATTGGTTGAACGACGGAGAAGCCACTCTATCGAACGATGGGGAAACTGGTAATAGGACCAGAAAACTTCGGAAAAATAATTTATAAGTCCGATAAACGGGTAAATCTAGGTTTACCCAAGTAAACTCCGTTATACCCAGGAAACATGGGTGAAGTCCGAAATATATTTGAAATTGTACACGTTACGGGCTTTACCCGGGTAAACCGCGTTCCATCCGCTTTCGCTTGGGTAAAGTCCGAAATATATTTGAAATCGTACACGTTTCGGGTTTTACCCGAATAACCTCAAATAATAAATAACCTAAACAAATAAACTAAATAAATGTAAATGTAAAGCTATTGGAAACCTTTTTTTTGTCTTGTTTAAACAAATAGATTATGCTATCCTTTATTTAAGCAGGCTACAGTGTTCTTACTTTTATTTGTAAAATGTGTTTTTTTTATAATAAATATGTTTTTCAAACATTTATGGCCTTGGACTCGGACTTCGGACTTGGGATTTCGGACTTTATCCAAGCGAAAACGGATAGAACGAGGTTTACCCGGGTAAACCCCTAGATCTACCTGTTTATCGGACTTCACCCGTTACATATACATAGTCTATAGCAACGATAAGTATTTGATAAAAAATGTTTCGTAGCCATGGTGCATTTAGCCGGGCACCGAATACCTTCGACAGTCACCGGTGGACCTTTGATGAGTGACGTCTACGAGTTTCATAACGCCCATTTCCATTGGGGAGAAGATAACAGCAATGGATCGGAACATCAGATCAATGGGACTTGGTATGCAAAATAGAAGATACAGAAAACATACATTGAAAAAAAAAAAAGTTATTCTCATCCTCGTGCTACATTTCGAGGCATTGTTCTTTATAGGTTTTCGATGGAAGGCCACATCGTGCATTGGAACAGAAAATATAGAACGTTTGACGAGTGCTTGAAACACAGAGACGGCTTGTGCGTTCTCACTTATTTATTTCTGGTAAATCAAAAGATTCATAAAACTGGGAGGGAAAAAAACAAAAAAAAAAAATAAGTTACAGCTATGATTCGTAGTGTTTATTTTATTTATAACATTGAAGGTAACTAAAAAATCCTGCAACGAGAGCAATCCACTTTTCGACAAAATAACGGAAAATTTGAAACACATCGTGAAGCCCGAAGCGAAAATAAAAATCCCAGCAAGTGAGAGTCCCTGAAAGCAACGTAAAACAATGTTTAGATACGAAGCTTTTATCGTTTTTTTCTCTCTATTTTACTTTTTATCAGACGCCCTGTGCTGGATGAGGGATGCAACCCGATGTCCGAACTATTACTGCTATCCAGGTACGTACAACAAGGGATCGTATCCGGAATGTGCAACGTGGATCGTTTTTCCACTCATCGTTCCTATCAGCGCTTGCCAAGTAGGTCCCGAGCGAATGGTAAATCCACGATTATTCTTCCAACCACTCAAATCACACGTGCAAACTCTAGGTGGAAGAATTCCGAAAACTATTCAACCGAGAAGGTACTCCGATAATGCAGAATCGCCGAGCCATTCAACCCCCAAACGGCAGAAGAATATTTTTAGCATCCACCGCATCGTGAAAATCCAAAAAAAATATCGAATGGTCATCAACAATTAATTAACGAAGAATTCCGGAAACTATTCAATCGAGAAGAGACTCCAATAATGCATAATCGGCGAGCCGTTCAACCCCCAAACGGCCAAAGAATATTTTTAGCTGCACCATGAAAATTACATAATCATGAAAATCCAAAAAAAATGTCCATCAGCCATCGCCATTGATCAGGCCAAGACGAATCGAAAGAGGAAAAAAATCTTAATCTCGACTATCCAATAAATATCGTTCAGCCATAAACCAGTTAATGCAGAATTATTTATCGCAACCGTTTAGATTGTTCGCTGTATCGACAATACCGCAAATTTCGTTTATCGTAGCAACCAACATGGTACGAATTCTAATATACAAAACTTCTTTGTACAAAAGACATTCCCTCGGGAATCCTATTTCCGACGTCTGCGATACGTTTTCGCGATTCGTAATTTCCGTCAGGCTCAATCTGGACGAGATCCTTGGTCCTGACGACCGTCGATTCATCCTCTTCGTCTTTTTTCGTGGCGTCGAGTTAGTCAGAGAAATTTTTGACGCGCTAGTCGAGCTCGACGTATCACCATGACTTTCGTTTCTCGCGCTGACAGCGTTTGACATTGGATAACATTCAGATCTCACGCGTTCATCTTCGATCTCAAACTTGTCGATAAACGAGCAAAATAGATTGTAGGCCGTAGACGTGGCGGAGCCTGCGATTGGATCGTACAAACTGATCCGAAGACAATCGCGGCAGAGTTTGGCAAAACGCTGAAGGGCTTCGTTCCTTGCTTCCGAATTTCTTAGCTTCACCAGAACTCCTCGCAAATCTTCCAACGACAGACTCCAACTCGCGGAGCCTTGACTCGTTGCATTTTCATAAATTTCACGCAATTGCGAAACCACGGACGGATGATAAAAGTAGGAAGGATTCTTTGCTTTGAATATTTCACTTTCAACGAACAAAGTACTATAACCGGGTGATGGAAGACGTTTGTGCCGCACGTTTTGCAATATTTCTTCGATGATTTCCTGAATTTCCGTGTCTCGAATTCGACGGTCCAAGTATAGATCGATGGAAGGAATTTCTGGACCAACGCTGGAGATCGTTTCCGGCGATGGACTGCAGTATCCCCAAAATCGAAAAACCAAAGGATCGGGACATAATTTAGGTTCCGTGATCAATGTCCAAAGCTCGGTGGAATACGAGGATTCTCGAGATCGAAACCAAATTGGCAATATTCTTATTTGTCCGGGTAATATGAGATCTGTGTTCTTGTTGAAGAAAAATGGGCTGATTGGGGGAGTTTGGGTCACGAGAGTCGATCCCAACGAGCCTAAACGCCATCGATACGTTATCGATAAAGTTCCCACGTTCTCCAGGCGGATGATACGTTCGATTATGCAAGGTCCTGAGGACTGGAAGATCAAGGACCACGTGAAGTCATTCGAACTCTTCCCAGAATCTCCTATTCTAGCATCGTCTTCGCCAAATTTAATTTCCCGTTCCTGTATCTTCAAGGCAATAACATACTCATCATGAAGTTTGTGATCGTTCGGATTGTCGAACGATTCAGCTCCGGTTATCGTTATAACTGGAATTGTTGGAGGTTTCGATTTTATTTGACCCAATCTCGTTCCTTTCACAGCCAGTTTCGACATTCGCGACTCTTCAGCTTCGAATCTTCCGATTTCTCGGGTCAACTTCTTTCCAAGCGTACTCGACGTTTCCTTGGGATTCCACAGCTTAGCTGCTTTTTTCTCGGACGACAAACCTTTTTCCCGCTTTATCAATTCCGGCAACGTAATTCTTTCCAACTCAGGTTTCGCATTTAGCTGTTTTTTCGTCCGGGTTATGGAGATATCCGGAAGTTCGGGGTTGCCATGTTTTGGCAAGAATTCCGGGGTAACCCAAAATTCCGGATTACCTCGGTATCTGTCGGCTTTTTTCTTGTCCAACGACTCCATTGTCATCTTCGCGAATTCCTTCATCTCCACTTTATGGCGGTATCCTTCCTGCGTGTTGATCAACAGATCTTGGGGATTCCGACAAACGGATTTGCCATAATAGTCGCGTTGCTTCTCTCGATTTGCCAGCCATTTTCGCCAATTCGCCAGACGTTTGTCTTCCGCGACTACGTCATCGTCTTGGATGAGAGGTTTGTCGGTTGTCGTGCATGGCGGAGAAGGACATTTCGGCCGAGCTATAGGCTTTTTCGACTTGCCGATCCGACGCGCGTGGTCCATCTTAACGTTTGTTAAGGGCTATTCAGGGCTATTCGCGATTTTCACGTCTTAGAGATGGCGCAGCGTATGTCAATATGGCTGCTCGAGGTATATGGTAAACACAAGCGTGAACACGATCATTATCATCCATAGACCTGCATAGACCATATGATATGCACCACCATCTTATTATATACAGGTCAGATCACTCCTATACCGTGTTCTGATCATTGAAATCCCGGATTCGGATAAATCGGTGCCACCTTTCTGTTTCTTTTACGCAAATATTTTATTATTTCTTCTACGTCATAAATGCATGACGAATTCGATAATGAAACCTATAATCTATTCAATGTTTTGAAGAGCACAACGTTGGCGATCAATATTATTATTTTTTTCGTACAAGCTTCTCCAGCTTCGTTGTGCAGAGCTTCTTCAATTACTCAGAATCGGTAGCTCAGATTCATTTCATTCGCAAGATTGCGATTTGGTGGGCTTTTATTCAATGCTCCTTTCCGTAGTCTCTTGGAGCCAAGAGAGAAGAAGCCACAGATCCACGCGACTGTACGCGGTGCGAGCGAGACAGATATACTCCGCTGAGCTATCTTTCTCTGCGCGCGTCCCGCCAGCGCCTTGAATGATCCAGTTCTACATTTATTTTGGTCGCTCTGAGCAGCCTTTCTCTCTCTAGTTAAAGCTCCATTGGACGAATGGCATTTCTTCGACCAATGAGACGCACAAGTACTCAAAACGGACAGATTGCCTGCGGCGATTTTTTTTGCTCTCTCTCGCGCTCTCTTTCTCTCTACTGGTCCAAGCTCTTCTCTTTATAATGTTGGCAGTCTACGTCACTGCCAATAACTGACTCCAAATACTTCTACGTTTTTCTCACATGCTCGAGACGGAAGATATCGAAACTGGACCAAACGACCAAAATGTGTAGCCCCTGCGATGGACCAATCGTCGAAACTCTCCGCGCTTAACTTTGCAGCAAGTAGCCAATCGCGGGCCTTCCTCGCACGTTATCACTAGAACCGCAAATACGAGCTCGCCTTTCGTGTCTTCGTCGCAACGAAAACCCAAAAATTCACGAATCAAAGATAAAATAAATAGCATACGAAATATTTAATTCCTGCACAAACACAACTGTTCAACAACATACAATCTCGCGTTTAGTATGCGTCTTTTATCGTAAAATCTTATCAAACACTCCAAATACGCAACGTAACTGGGGTAAACTTACCGGTACCAATACGCAATCCCACCGGCCTCGGCCTATCACAGCCGGCCCTACTCCGTGATTCCAGTCGAATTGAAACATCCAACATAATCTAAAATAAAACCCAATGTCCCGACGAATAAAACCACCGTCCACGGCCATGAATATCAAACGATGTACGTCGCATTGTACCGTTACGGAAATTTAAAATTCAAAGATCGAATCGTTTCGCGATTCGATAAATTTGCCGTTCGATTTCCACCGCCGACTTCAACGGTCATAAACTCGTGCCATTGCCCGGTCGAGCGGTCATTAATCGGTTCATCGCCGAGCGATGCTTTTGGGCTTCGTCTCTTTCAGTACCGAACCGTACATCGACGTGCGCACACTCGACCGATCTCGTTGTTCGAACGATTTCGCCGCTCCATCGTCGAAAAAATTCATCATACGCCGCCGTATGGATCGTTATTTTTGGTGATTCGTGGCATAATGTGCGGACAACAAAACAAAAAAATGACCGTCGAGGAAACGATCGAAGATCTTACGCAGGAATGCATATCGTTGCGTCGCCGTGTTCTCGCTATCAACGATCAGAGAGAAAAGGAAAAATTAGTGTTCAATCATATTAAAGAACGGGCTGCTGTTGACATTCGCGTCGGCGACTTCCAAAAAGGTTAACACGAGTTGACAGTTGTTTGTTTATTCGTGTATGTGTGTGTGTGTTTGTGTGGATGTTGAAACTATTGGTTGCATCCTCGGATTTCTTGATTTGTTTTTCTCGCTCGTGTGGGGATGGTTGCCAATGGTCGCTACTGCATGAATCAGCTGATGGGCGCCGCCCGCCTCGTCCTCAACCCTTCCGCCGGGACATGCATCTTCCCTTGTCCTTGTAACAATTTTTCAAATCCTCGTTCTACATTTCTACGCATCTTGGGAAACTTTCATGGTCAGTAACAATGTATTCGTAGTTAAAACGAAATTAGCTGAACGAGATTGAAGCTAAAATTAGTAGAGAAATTGAGGGAAAAATGAAGAGAAAAAAAACGAAAGATCAAATATAATATTTATGTGCAATTGTCGACTACTCGGAGCGATTGTTATCGAACTCGAGCGAAGTCGATCGATTTTTTGTCCAAAGCAAAAATTTACAATTTTTGTTGCTTGAGGATATGAGATTTAGGGGTTTTTTGAGGTTTTTTTCATGGCGTCGAGACGGTGAGACGTCTGTTGATAATTCTTTTGTCTCGTTTTTCGCGGCTAACGGGGCTGCGAATTGGATGTCCATGTGCGTATCGCATGACCTAAAACGGAAGGTGATATTTTAATAGGCTCGTGCGAGCGAACGAGTCCTTGATTTGGAGTCCATGGTTTTGATCACGTGACGCGCATGAAAACGACGATGGTCACTGGTGTGATCAATCTGGCAACGCGCAGCTCTCCTCTCCCTTCCCCGCAATGCGGAGATCTCGAAATGCATCCCTGGTCTCGGTACATAACCTAGCAACGACTCCGAACGCCTTATCTCGATTCTCCACGATCCCGAAACACTTTTGAGACCATAATAAAAATATATTTGCAACGAGAAACTGAATTTTCATGTAAGTTCGACAGATCTATATGGATCTCGAAATATTTTTTCGAATATGGGGAGAAAAAAAAAGATTGAAAATGTTATCTGTTGAGTTATCTCAATGTTATCTATTCAAAACATTGGCGAATATTGAAATTGAGGGGGTATTCGCTCTGGAAAAATGGTGTACGCAGGGTTACATTGGCCTAAAGATTACGTGAGGTTACTCGAGATTACTTTTCTTACCGATTACTTGTAATCCTCGATCGAGTACAACCGAATGGAAAAGATTACATGTAATCCGTGGCAGATTACACACAACTTTTTAACGATTACTCGTAGCTGTGACGGAATACACGAAGTTATCGGAACATTACCAATAGCAGCTGGAACGTGCCCTGAAGTAAAATTCATACAAGAATACAAGAGAACGTATGAACACAAGAATATATGAGGTTCACTGAACGAATACATGGAGAACGCATGTAGTATATACAAACTCTTTAGTAATCTTCCACGATTACATAAGATTGCATAAAATTTTTGGGACTACCCACAATTACAGTATAGAAGGAATACAAAGATTGCATAAACAATAGAAAAATAATTTCCAGAGATTACTTCTCTCGTGTACGCCAGATTACACGAGTGAATACCCTCGCGAGTAAAAACGATGATTCAAAAATCGAGTATCGACGCTTTGCGGTACCGCCGATTATCAACAAAAAAATTGTAGAAAAAAATGTTTATAATTGAATCGTAGGTACTGATGCGGTTTTAACTTGACAAAAATGTCTTCGCTGTCGGAGGCCGACCCTAGTCGATTAGGTCAAGAGGCTGAGAAAAGTATTCAGAAAAAATCGGGGCTCTCCCAGCCGCGTGAGATCCGAAACAAAGATCAGGATCTTCTCAAAGATGAGGAAAAGCTGAAGCGGGAAGAAGAACTTTCGAGTATCGAGAGGGAATTGGATGCCGAAATTGAGAAGATGAAATCGGAGCTCGAGGCCGGTCCATCGATGAAGGAAACCATGGATCAGCTTCACGAATACAACGAAATCAAAGATGCCGCTCAGCTAGTGCTCGGAGCCATAGCCAGCATGCACGGAGTCACCATAGCCAGTTTGCACAAGGACTACAACTTGCCTTTGGGCGAAGAATAAAAATAATAATAATAATAATAATAGAAATAAGAATATTAATAATAATTTTAAATATATATATTTCATAAAAACAACTAAGGCGTACGATATGTCATAAAAACGAATAAATAAACATGGAAACGTCTCGGAAAGAATCGCTCAGTCATCGTTATGCACCGAATAATAATATAAAGTTGCATTTGTTATTCTTACTGTTGAAAATAATGTACATTGATATTGTTGTATTATTTTTTTGAATTCTTTTCTTGTAATTGATACTGGACGAATATATTTGCCATAAAGAAGTAAATAATATCTTCAGATTCATTGAGGATTTACCGCATAAAAATCCTTTCTCTGTTGTGCCAAAAATATGAATACAAGTAATTATGGGATTTTATTAATGACTTTCGTAGGTTCGGAATAGGAGAAGCATGATAGTCTGACACAGTGCAACGCAATATTCACATTTCCTGCATTTATTAAGATCTCACCGGATGGATATTAAAATTATCGTCGAAACCATTGAAAATTCGAAGAATGATAGTTCTTGATAGAATATGTGAATTATTACAGAATTTTCCACCTCATAATTGAGTAGTTATAAATTCATGAATGTAACACAGTCGCTTATCAGTAAACAGTTTCCGCAAACGTTAATGGCTGCGAAACACAAGGAAACAAATGGCTGTAAATTATGAAAAAAATTATATCATTATGATTTAGGATAAACAGACTAATTGTGCTTAGTTTGACATGAATCAAGTGCGTAATTGTTCAGAAATCAATTGAAGTAACGAGGAGTATCGTCCGCAACAGTTGAAACAGTTGTACGGTCACTGACAATATTTTTTAACCGAATAATTAGCAGGAGCGTTATTCAACATAACATAAAATTCCCAATTATTCGCACAAAAACTCATTCGCATGTGCCTACCGCACTTGATTACGTGGATGATTTTTCCTATTATCATTCCTTCAGGCTTGGAATGGTTCAACGTCTCGGAGGGATTGTCCATGACGGAGCACTTGGAGGGAAAAGTCGTCGTACTTGATTTCTTCACCTACTGTTGCATTAATTGCATGCACATCTTGCCGGATTTGGATGCTCTGGAAAAAAAATGTACAGTCGAAGATGGCCTCGTTGTGGTGAGTACAATTGCAGCAATCACTACAAAGTCTTTTATTTCAATGTACAAGCTCAGCCCAGCTATTAATACTCTAATTTTTCCTCACTTAGGTCGGAGTCCACAGTGCTAAATTTTCAAACGAAAGAAATTCCAACAAAATTCTTTCGGCGGTTCAAAGATACAATATAAGTCATCCGGTTGTCAACGATGCCAAATTGTCAATGTGGCGAGATATTGGAATCGCCTGTTGGCCCAGTCTCGTCGTTCTCGGTTCGTATTCCAGTCAAATAAACATAAGAAAGAAAAAAAAAAAAATATCTGCAGTGAAAAATGAATTCTATTGCTTGAAAATAAATTAAACTAAAATAAGAATATAATTAACGATTAAATAAAATTAATAATGAAGAAGAATACGAATAAAACGAAAATCATTAACACATTTACATATAATACACAAATTTTGTTTTGAATCAATCATAAAATGAGAGATACTTTCAAATCGCGTATACAGGGTGGTTTATTACTTGAAAATTTTCTACAAAAAAATTTGTAATTTGTATTTAAAAATTTGTATTTAGTTGCGATAAGCCACTAGTCACTCACTGTCACGCAAACATCGCTGTCTTGCGGAAATCCGTGATAAGGTTGAATCTCCAATTTGATATTACGCGAAGAAAATTTTCAAGTAATAAAGTGAAATTACTCGTTAACTATCAGGTTTAGGGCTAATAAAGTTCGATACTTTTTTACTCAGAATTCGATTCTCTACCATATTTTGCTATAAAAAATATAGCGATCTGTTTAAAAAAACAAAGTTGTCCTTCGAATCTTCGAAACGCCTCGACCTATAAAAAAAATTAATGCACCACGTAGTGCACCCTTTTAAACCATGTAACTTTTGTACATAACATTTTTTCGTGCAACACATACTTCGGAAGTTATAACGGTGCACACGTTGCGTGGATAACCCTGTACATCGCGGTTATCGAACGAATAAAAAATTTCAGGGCCCAAGGGTCAACCCCTGTTCGTTCTGGTCGGCGAGGGTCACCGGGACGAATTGTTTCTCTACGTTAAAGTCGCCCTGGATTACTTCAGAACTCAAAAGGAGCTGTCGAACCACGGATTGCCTCTCAAACCGGCCCAACACTTGCTGCCGTTGTCCAAAGACGTTCTACTCTTTCCCGGTAAATTGCACGCTTTCGAATCGCAAAGTGGCGAAAAATTGGTCGTTTCGGACACCGGCAACAACAGAATTTTGGTCATGACTCCGGATGGAACGGTCGACCACGTTATCGGAGGATACGCACCGGCTTTCAGAGACGGCACTTTCAAACTCGCAAGATTCAACGCACCTCAAGGTGTTTGCACCCTTGGCGATTCTATTTACGTTGCTGACACGGAAAATCATGCTGTCAGAAAGGTGAGCGTTGTTTATTTATTTATTTACTTACTTATTTTGCTTGCTCGTAGAAAAAGCTTTGTTTTTCGTGAAAAATACGTTTTTTTCCAGATTTTTATTTAGACGTGTTCAGAATGGCCAAAACGCCGAGAGATCACATTTAGAAAAAAATGTCTCCGGATGTCTGTGTGTGTGTGTGTGTGTGTGTGTATGTGTGTAACGTCCGTTTAACATTCATAACTTGAGAACGGCTTGGAATATCAAGCTGGCATTTATCACACATGTGAAGGATACGAGGCGCCTTGCTTGATCACATTTTTCGAAAAATCCATGCAGTTCTTTCGTTTCTACGCGATTTTAAAATTCTTCAAAAATCGATTTGCGCTCTCTAGCTCGCCCAATTTTTGAGATATCGAGCTCAAATCCATTAGAATGTTGCGGTATTACAGGAAGATGCTTAGTACTGAATTTGAGCAAAATCCATGCAATGCTTTTGTTTTTAAAGAATTTTGAAATTTTTCAAAAATCATCTTTGCGCTCTCTAGTTCGCGCAATTTTCGAGTCGTCGGACTAAAATTTGGTACAAAGTTGCAGAATTATCGAAAGATGTTTCGTATTGAATTTAGGCAAAATCCATTCGGACGTTCAGATTTAATGCGATTTTCAATTATTTATATTTGACATGGAATTCGTCATATATTTATTCCGAACTAGATATATTTACGAGCGGATTTTATATGAAAACAAGGGTGCAAAGTCAGGAAGCCAAAATTAATCGACACATAGTTTCTCATAGAGGAAACTCTGGAAAATGTGTAAAATTATGCTAAAGCAATGTGCAATTATCAAACAAAGATGTTCAGTTTGATGAGAATTTTAAGGGATTAAGATATTTGGAATTATTGCAGATAGATCTGGCGAAGAAGCTGGTTACAACGATCGCGGGCACGGGTTCTCAGGGACACGATTACACCGGTGGAAAAATCGGCAAGGATCAAGCATTGTCTTCCCCCTGGGACGTAGCGATTTATCATCACGAACACAACGATCGCAAAATTCCTATTTTGCTGATCGCCGTTGCTGGGACTCATCAGATATGGGCTGTATTTCTCGAGGACACTGTTTGGTGGAAAAAGAAGTATGACTGCAAATTATTATTCATTATTATTATTTTTTTTTAATAGAAAAAATGAAATAAATAATTGTTTTTCTCTTCAAAAGCATAAGAATTATCATTAGTATCATTTGATTATTTTCCATCGAGTTGGATCGTTGTTTGTGATGACACATAGATTTTCATTTGCACAAAAATGTTCAGCCATTAAAAAAAAAACAAGTGTGCAAAGTCGAACCTTGCACATTGCTTCCTTATAATTTTACACATTTTCCAGAGTTTCCTCCATGAGGATCTATGCGTCGATCAATTTTGACTGACTCATAGAGAAAGCTTTGGCAAATGTGTAAGACTGTGAGGAACAAATGTGCAAGATTCGACTTTGCACCTTTGTTTTTACATAAAATCTTCTCGTAAATCTATCTAGTCCGGAATAAATATATGGCGAATTCCATGTCAAATCCAAAAGATTGAAAATATAATTAAATCTGAATGTCTGGATGGATTTTGTCCAAATTCAATACGAAACATCTTTCGATAATAGTGAAACTTTGTACCAAATTTTAGTCCGATATCTCGAAAATTGTGCAAGCTAGAGAGCGCACGAAAGTTTTTGAAAAATTTCAAAATTCTCTATAAACAAAAGCACTACGTGGATTTTGTTCAAATTCAGTACCAAACATCTTCCTGTAATACCGCAACATTCTACTGACTTTAAGCTCGATATTTCGAAAATTGTGCGAGCTAGAGAGCGCAAATCGATTTTTGAAGAATTTCAAAATCGCGTAAAAACAAAAGAACCGCATGGATTTTTCGAAAAATTTAATCAAGCCATGCGCCTTTGAACCCTTCACATGTGTGATAAATTTCAGCTTGATATCTCAAGCCGTTCTCAAGTTGTGAACGTTCAACGAATGTTACATACGCACACACACACACACACACACACACACACACACACACATCCGGATATTTTTTCTAAATGTAATGTCTCGGTGCTTTCGGCCATCTTGAACACGTTCACACAAAAATCTGGAAACAAAATTCTTCACGAAAACAAAGTTTCCTCTTCGAGGAAGCAAAAAAGAAAAGCAATCAATGAAAAAAAAAAATTCTCGAATCATTAGTTACCACAATACAACAATACTTTCCAATCCAAATGGTTATTCAAACGTTAACAAGGTCTCGAAAATTCCAGAGAACACAGGGCAGGTTCTTGCGTGAGTATCGTGGGCAACGGCAAGGAAGAAAATCGCAACAACGCTTATCCGCACGCGGCGAGTCTGGCTCAACCTTCGGGTCTCGCCGTGGCTCAAGAGCTCAAATCCGTCTTCATCGCCGACAGCGAGAGCAGTTCGGTCCGACGGGTTCACATGCACGACGGAAAAGTCACGGCTGTTGCCGGAGCCGACAGAAATCCAGCGGTGCGTATGATTCGCGTTTTTTCTCCTCGTTGCAATTTACGCAGATCGAATGACGAATTTTTGTTGTGTTCGCACGATAGAGTTTGCACAGTTTCGGAGATGTCGATGGTTCCCAATACGCGGCTAAGCTGCAGCATCCGCTGGGACTCGCTTGGGACTCGAACGAAAAAATTTTGTACGTCGCCGATACTTACAATCACAAAATAAAAACGGTATCGCCCGGCGGCGATTGCAAGACCGTCTACGGTGCCGGCAGACCCACGAAAGATCACGTTGTAAGTGTGCGCTGTACGGTCGAAATGCGGATCTTGATGTTTCGTTGAATTATCGTTGAAAAAAAGATATGGGAACGAATAAAGCGAAATGTTTTTTTTTCTTCTTAATGTTTCAGTTTGACGAACCGAGCAGTGTATCT
>OZ020174.1:5263331-5335435 GCA_963971145.1 Sussaba pulchella | reverse complement strand
GCCCCAAAAGCCCCGCAAAAATGGTCGCTAAACACTGCCGTCGGAAAATTGGTCAGCGGAATCGTTGATCGGCGACGTTGACACACCGATATCCGTGAAAATTCCGAAGGGAGAGGGCACGAAGGAATTGAACGTAACGATGAATTTTATAGTTTGCAAAAAAGACGAATGTATACCGAAAAAATTGGCCGCGGTATTGAAGATCGACCAAAAATCCGACGGGCCTTCCGTTGCCAAAGTGTCGATGAAACTGGAAGTCAAATGAGAGCCTTTGCTTCTTCGGACTTTGCGCGAAATCATCGACCGAAGAAAAAAAAAAGGTCTAACGCGTTGATCAACGTTTTATATATTTTTTGTGCCGATTCTCGTCATATAAGTGCAACGAAGATATCATTATCCTTGCGATTAATATATTTTTTTCTTATCGTTCAATCGGGCGCAACAAAATGCCGAAACGAAGTTTCGAAGATGGTTGATCTGGATATCGATTTATTCAAGAGTCAAAGAACGATCAGAAGAAAAACAATAACCAAAATCCAATAGTTTTTTAGGTCTCCAATTATTTTTATTTTCACACAAAAAGCGTCTTTATCGATATTTTCATTTTATATCGTCTAACGATATACCTCACAATTTTTATTCTTTATTTTTTTTTTGTTACTTCTCGCCAATAATTCTTTTTTTTACGTTAAAGTAAGTAAACGCGATAATCGCGCAAAGTGTCTTCGACAGTTGTGTCTTCTGAATAAAGATTTTTACCCAAGTTAAAAACAAGCAACGAACTTGAGTGTGTTTAACGATATTTGAACGATGCCTTTATTAATTTATGTATATTAGGGTGGCTCGAAAAAAAAAAAAATTCCAATTTCAAATGGTAAACATTCACTACGAAGTATCTTGCATCCGTAGAATTTTGCCCAAAGATAAACCTGATTGGACGATTTTTAGGGGTCACCCACGATTTTTTAAGTTCTTCTATTTGTTTAACGTGGGGAGAACATGAAGTTTCCAATTGAAAAAATCATAGCTCCGCGAATTTTATAGCTACGTCGATTCCATAAGTTCCATTGGAAAGCTCTTCAAAAACCGCTCAAAATGGCATGTAGACCTCCAAAATCCGACTGCAATTTCCATCGATAATTTTATTTTTCCGTAAAAAATTTCTTACCATTTCTGATCATTTCTTACGAAAAAAAAAAAAATTATCGACGGAAGTTGCGATCGTATTCCAAAGATCCGCATGCCATTCCAAGCGGGTTTTAAAGACCTTTCAAATGGAACTTACGCGATCGACGTAGCTATAAAATTCGCGGAGCTATGATTTTTTTAATTAGAAACTTCATGTTCTCCCCACGTTAATCAAATAGGAAAACTCAAAAAAAAATCGTGGTCAACCCCTTAAAATAGTCAAATCATTTGGGCAGAATTCCACGGATGCAAAATACTCTGCAATAAATGCTAACCATTTAAAATCGGAATTTTTATTTCCAAGCCACCCTAACGCATATATTTATACGTAAAAAAAAAAAACGCGAGGGACGCAAAGCAAGACGACGTAACCAGTAAAAAAAAAAAAAAAAATTCAACGTAATGAGCATCGGACGTGCCGAGCGGTGTTTCACCGCCGCAAATACTTGACAATGTTGATAAACGCACGGACGTAGAAAAGTCCCGCCCCTTTCGGGGATCCTTCGCCTTCGAAGCGAACAAATTTGCATTGCCCCGAGCAATTTATCCGAGCGTGGGTGTCTCAATTTCGCGGCTGCGTGAGACTTTGCGGAAACGATTTTCGTCCTCAATATTCCTCACCGGCTTCGCCTTCGCCCTCGACCGAATCCATTCCGACCTCTTCGTAATCCTTCTCCAAAGCCGCGAGATCTTCGCGAGCCTCCGCGAATTCACCTTCTTCCATTCCTTCGCCGACGTACCAATGCACGAACGCTCGTTTCGAATACATTACGTCAAATTTGTGATTCAACCTCGCCCAAGCTTCGGCTATCGCCGTTGTGTTTGCTAGCATGCATATGGCTCTTTGCACTTTGGCCAAATCACCACCGGGAACGACCGTGGGAGGCTGATAATTTATTCCAACCTGTGAAAAAAACAACGGTGAAATTACCGGGAAGACGTTGTTGTGAATTTATGTGTAAATAATTTTAAAACGTTCTCGTAAATAGGATTTTATTAAATATTTTCTTTTTTTTTTTTCGAACAATGTTTGAGCTTGTGTTTGATCACTCGTGCAAGGACTGTGTATGTGTTTTTAATTTTTGGCGATAGCGAAGTTTCGGCTGTTCGGTAAATTTTTAAACTGGAAAAATTCTAAAAAAAAAATTACTTCGATGATTTATTTTGGTATTGGTCGATGATTTTTTTTTTTAGTATGTTATGAGGTCGAGATTGAGGAACTTTTTTTGATAGAATTGTAGTGGACCCTATGTTCATAATTTTTTTAAATTTTGGTCGTGAGAAAAAATGAGGTGGGGGGTCGAAAAAATCTTTAAAAAAATTAGTGAGGTCATAGATTCCAAATGATACTTGAAAAAAATCATCTAAACTCCATCGGGGGATGGAAGACTTTCAATCCGGTGATTCGAGACGTCCTTCCCCGTATATACATGCATTTTTTTTATGAACAGGAAAAAAAAGTAGCTACGAATAATCGTCGAATGATTATTGGTCAAATATTTCGATAGAATGTCCATGATCTCGTTGAAAATGGAGCAACGACGCAGCTCCATTGCGGTCGCGGGAGCACGAAACAACAAAAGTTCTTCATCTGAATATCTCACAAGCTTGTTACGAGGATTTAAACGCGAGAACCGTTGCTCGCAGTTATTATCGCAGTTACAGGCCGAGGATTCGAGGATCAATTCCCTATGGGAACTTATGGCAGGAAATATCTGATTCTGCTACTTGAAATCCTCGAACCGTGACGCCAGGCTTAACTCCGCGAGATTTCCTGGGAAAATTCATCGATCGAACGTACCGAGCTCGTCGGAGCGTCTCGAAGCACCGCAAGTGTATTAACTTCCGGGTAATACCTTGAATTCTCTCGACACTTATGACGCGATCTCTACATGTGCGAACCTATTTAATACTCGCTACGAATAACAATCCATCCTCACGAGTACGTCGACGGAAATGCAAATTTTTGAACGAAGATTATTTTTTTACGACACCAAAAGCGATATCGATCACATAAAATTGATATTTACAATAAAAATAATAATAATAATAATATAATAAAGAATAATAATTTTTATTATTATTGTATTAATAAACAATAAAAATAATAGTAATAATTATTATTGTATTGATATACAATAATAATAATTATCGTATTAATATACAATAATAATTATTATTATTATTATTGTATTAATAAACAATAATAATTTTTAATATTTATTAATATTTATATTAATAATAATAATAATTATTGTATTATTGTATTAATATACGATAATAATTTTTAATATTTATTAATATTTATATTAATAATAATTATTATTATTGTATTAACATACAATAATAATTTTGAATATTTATTAATATTTATATTTAATATATTTGACAATTTTAATAATATTTGTTTATTTATTTTATTTGTTTATATTTATTAATATTAATTTTTAAATCCAAGAAAAATTGGAACTAAAAATTTCAGAATTTTAGAGTATTAAAATCAATCAAATGCACCACGAAGTTTATTTCATTCCCTTAACGTTGATTCATGCGGCAAACTTTATCGTCTCAAAATAATTAAGCTCCAAATAAAAAAAACTACGAAGAAAAAAATCCTTTCATTAAAAGCCTATTTCGTAAATTCTATCGTTTTACCTTGAATCCGGTGGGGCACCAATCGACGAATTGTATAGTCCGTTTGGTTTTGATGGTGGCGATCGAGGCATTGACGTCCTTCGGCACGACGTCGCCACGATAAAGCATGCAACAAGCCATGTATTTTCCGTGACGGGGATCGCACTTGACCATTTGATTGGCCGGTTCGAAACACGAATTCGTGAGCTCGGCAACGGTCAATTGTTCGTGATAAGCTTTTTCGGCTGATATAACGGGCGCGTAAGTCACAAGCGGAAAATGAATTCGCGGATATGGCACGAGATTAGTTTGAAATTCCGTAAGATCGACGTTCAAAGCTCCGTCGAATCTCAACGATGCGGTGATCGAAGAAACTATTTGACCGATCAATCTGTTTAGATTCGTGTAAGTCGGTCTTTCGATGTCCAAATTACGACGGCAAATGTCGTAAATAGCTTCGTTGTCGACCATAAAAGCGGCGTCCGAGTGTTCCAATGTCGTGTGAGTCGTCAACAATGAGTTGTAAGGTTCAACGATCGCCGTGCAAATTTGCGGTGATGGATATATCGCGAATTCTAATTTTGATTTTTTTCCATAATCGACGGACAAACGTTCCATCAAGAGCGATGTAAAACCGGATCCGGTTCCACCGCCGAACGCGTGAAAGATAAGAAAACCTTGAAGACCGGTGCATTGATCGGCCAATTTGCGCAAACGATCCAACACGAGATCGGCTATCTCTTTACCGACCGTGTAGTGACCACGAGCGTAATTATTCGCAGCATCTTCTTTGCCGGTTATCAATTGCTCCGGATGAAATAACTGACGATAAGTTCCGGTTCTGACTTCGTCTGTAGAAAAGGCAATTTGGCTCGTTGAGGAATCCATTGATCGTTAAGGAATGGATTGATGAATAAATAAAGATCGCAATCTGGGTAATAAAAATCGTGGCTGTAATGGATTTTACTGCGGGACGATCTTGATATGATTTATTCTTTTTTTATTTTTTTGGACGTATAATTTCGTTGAAAGTGTTTGGTAATGATGCTGGAGAAGCTGTTATGGGGTTGTACTTAGGTGTTTGCGAGGAAATTAAGGGATTTTCATGACGTTTTTCAGACATGTTAGCATTATTTTATTAGAATACAGTATAAATTACAATTATATATTGAGATTTCTGCATTTTTTTCACGAATAAAAATTCAATTTTGGAGAAACTATTACCCCTCAACAATCTTCGAAAACTTTTTGTTGTGACCAGAGGTTGAATAGTCCGTGTCTACGTTTTTTTCCGATAGTTTAAAAAATTATGCAGCATCAAATTTCAATGGAAATCAAATTATCGATCGAATTAAATCTTCTAAACTGCCATAATCATCCGAAAACAATGATAATAGAGGGGTTGGAGGGATTATGAGAATTCGATCGAAGATAAGCTACTTTTTTTACTTCGACTCACCGACTACGGTTGGCTCGAGATCCATGAAAACAGCCCTGGGCACGTGTTTTCCAGCTCCGGTCTCGCTGAAGAACGTATTGAAACTGTCGTCACCTCCACCGACGGTCTTGTCCGATGGCATCTGTCCGTCAGGTTGAATTCCATGTTCGAGACAGTACAATTCCCAACAGGCATTGCCAATCTGAACGCCACCCTGACCAACGTGCACCGACAGACACTCGCGCTACGAAAAAAAAATCATGGAATCTATGGGATTATTTTGATTGAAAACGTTGCGAAGCCCTCGTAATGACGAAAGAGCTGTGGCTGACCATTTTTTTCGAGAAATTGTACGAGATTCGGTAATATTTAACTTGAAATATTGTCTGTGACGCTACGTGCGACTGTCCCTCTGCGATTGGTAACGAAAAAAACGAAGTTTGTTTATAATAACAACGGAATAACGAAGGTGGACTTGGGATTGTCAAGGAAGACTAGAAAAGCTTCGATGAGAAGTCGGTAATAACAAAATGCGACTGGCTTTGCAGAGAGAGAAAAAAAAGACAATTTATTATTGATTACGATGTATTTTTCTTTGAGTATTCTTCTTCAATTTTGATGGAAAAGAGAATGAAGGCACTTTTGGACGATGAATCCTGCAACAAAATTCTGCGACTGTCATTACTAATTTCGTCGAGTTTTCGAGTCAAAAATGAAAATATTAGTAACTCGAAATCGATCGAAATCTATCTTGTATCATTTTTTTTCTTAGCTCCGTCTGCAGAGCCCAAAAAATAGAACAAGATGGCGATGGGCGTGTTAAGAATCAAGAAATGCGAAAAATCAATGTGCCGAATTTTTAATCAGCAGCTTTAGTTAATTTTATTGATCGACAAACAATTTCCATCGTTATTTGGAACATAAAAAAATGTTGAATCATTTTTTGTCACGTGTGCAGCGACGACCGTGTTTGACGTTGGACCGATCCGGTTTCTTTGGAATCTCGAAGGTTGCATTCTTTTCGCGACAGGACGGTGCAATGTGCTGTACTTCCGGTGCCATGCGCTTGCAGATTCCAGAAACGAGGATTTTTCTCCTGCATTCGACGGGTTTCGATTTCGGTAACGACGAGCCTGGGCCGGAATGAAGGTCTTCTGTCTAAAATTAAATACCTTCTGGTAATCAATTGTCGACGAATGATAAATTATTGAACATCTTAAGAAACTGTATTTCGGTCCAAAAGCTGATTTCATAATTGATTAAGGTAGGTTAAAAATGTCTCCGAAAAATGCTATTTTTCAGATGGTACAAAATTATGCGTCTATTTATGGTTCAACGAAAAATGTTGTCACATTCTTCAAAAACTGTCAGACCAACAACCACACAATGCAAAAAAAAACCTGACCAGAGACGAGAAATTTAGTTGTATCAAAATTTTGTTTGTTCTTTGCACAATGCATAGAAAATCAAAGCGAATATTTTTTTTGGACATAATCGTGACTCTATCGCCCCTAGACGACTCCTCCAGGAGCGAAATCGCCACTAGGCCAAGTTATTCCCGTTCCTAGCGAATATATTCAATTATTTCTGTCGCTCAATCAAACTTCTCACCGCATGAACTCTGATTGAATTTAAAAAAATTAAATTATAAAAATCTCTCTAATTAAATTATATAAAAAAATTAATTAAATTAAAAAATCTAACCTCTAATTAAATCTAAAAAAATATATATCTATCCCTTTGTCATTGGAAAACGAAGAGAATGTTCTATAGGCAAATCTTTTTCTATACCCAATGAAAAAGATTATGCACAGGCCGAACAATCGGTAGACATTTGACCCTCAGAAGACCCATTGACAAAAAAAAAATACGAGAGGATTCGTCTAAGATTAGAACTACTTATAATCACATTAGTCCTTCGCTGAAGCCCGCAGGAATGACAAAGTGTCTTCGTCCGTGAACTGCAATCCCTCAACGCACTCGACAGACGCCACACTATCGGATTCTGCGTAATTCAAGGCGAGAACAATGACGAGGTTTCAACTTTTTACCAAGATATGCAACGCCAAAGACTCACCGAACATTCGTTCCTCGATTTTTCCTTTCTCGGAAATTTATTGTAAATTTCTATCACGCCTTTTTCGTTGTACGGCTTCCGTTCAGTTGAGGAAATACTAGCGAAGGATGGATGCAACTTTTCCAAATTTTGCGCAGACTCGTACTTGGAACAAATCAAACTTTTATCCGACGTTGATGATACCACACAAGTAGCAACCGCGAGGTTGCTTTCTCGTCTCGATGTTACTAACAAATTTGAATTTGAATTTGAAAGGTCTGCTGTTAATTCGATCGTTTGCGGATTCTCTTCATCGAGTTTTCTCGGAAAATGTGTGGGCTCTTCGTTGATTGGGATAACACTTGCTCCATCGATTATCAAATCCTCGGAGAGCTTATCAGACATTTTCCAGAGGCTTGAAGGTTTTTTAAATCCCGACTCGACGCTCGTTTTCGATTTTTCCTTCAAAATAATTTTGTCGTCTTGGGGGGTCGAAATTTCATCGCTTCCGGGGCTTGCCGCGATTTTTGCAATCAGCGCTTCGTTTTCTACATTGCTTCTTATTTCTTCTACATAATTTCGTCCACCTGACATATCGGAGAGACGTTTTTCATCGTCAATATTTTCTTCTAATTTTTCCTGCACGAATTCTTCGGCAAAAATTTGATCCTTCGGAAATTCTTTCCGTCCCGATTCGAACAATATTTTTTCTTCTTCGTTATTATTGTCAGTTACGATAGCATCCGCACTTCCTGGATAAAATGGTGGAGCTTCGCCGGAGGGCGTCTCTTCGATCGATTTAATCTTCGCTGAAACATTGTCAAGATATTCACGATTAGGCGGGGATTTTGACAAAAGTTCCGGCTTCGTTTCACGATCATTAGTCGTTTCCGGTTCTGTCGCTCCCGGAACTTTCTCCGTCGGTGATGTCGCAGTTGCAGCGTTATCTGCAATTCAATAACGTAATTCGTTGAACTTATAAGTAAAAAGCGTATTTGCAGAGGCGAACATTGACGTGCATTTCAAGAAAAAAATAATAATAATAAGAAAGTAAAAATAAGCACAATACATTTATTATTCTTATTTTCTTATTA
The DNA here is from genome assembly GCA_963971145.1 of Sussaba pulchella. Taxonomy (NCBI): domain Eukaryota; kingdom Metazoa; phylum Arthropoda; class Insecta; order Hymenoptera; family Ichneumonidae; genus Sussaba; species Sussaba pulchella. The sequence continues at coordinate 5,327,025 of OZ020174.1, read as the reverse complement.
TTCTTTATTCTATTATTGATTTATTCTTTTATTAAAAAAATGAATTATTATTGATAAGTAATTTTTACCGTCATTTTTCAGTGTAGCTTTCTGTCGAATCGCAACGAATTCCGTTTTTTCTTCGGCAATTCTATTGACAATATTTTCCTCGTCCGTCCCGACATCTCGTTCTTCATTTTTCTCTTCATGAATCTTATTCGGAAGATTACGCAGCGACGACTTTTCCATCGCCTCTTGAAAATTTTCCTTCTGTTCATTGGATTCGTCATCAGCACTGTCTTTATTTCTTATTTTTGCAATAATCACTGCTTCCGAATTAATTCCTCTTTCTACAATAGATTTTACCGAGATTTCTTTTTTGAATTTTTCCGATTCCACTTGGGAATCTTCTCGTCTTTCACGCGCGCCAGATTTCTGTGTTATTTTTTCGTTTCCCGCCACGTCTCCGTGGCTCTTCGTTTTCGCACGTCCAGCTTTGTCAGCCGATTCGGCTTTTTCTCGACCTTCGACAGTAGATTTTTCCTGTATTTCGTTTCTCATGGAATTTTCTAATTTTCCAATATTTTTCTTTTGATTTACTGCGAAAGCCCGATGTAGAATTTCCTCTTCCTCGTCATATCCTTGTCTCACGCTCATTCCGCTACGACTTTCTCTACCATCTTTCCGCTGTTCCACCGTGTCGTAGATCTTCCCGTCCTCATCTTCCGAGCTTGTCCTTGCAGCATCCGTAAGCGGCTGCTGTTCATCATCCGACGTGCCTTCGGACTGTTTCCTCAAGTCTCCATAATTCTCGATAATTTTTTTATGATTCGTATCTTTCGGGAATTCTCCGGGTATGCGAAGCAAGAAAGTCGCGGAACCGTCAATTTCAAGCACGTAGTTGGACGATGTTTCGGCGTTTGACGTTTCTGTTTTTTCGACGATCATTTTCGAGGCAACGTCGGTCGATGAGAATTTATTCAATTCCGAATCTGAATCTCGACAGTCAACTTCGTCGATTTTTCCATCAAAGTTTCCTCCGTTCGAATCATCATGGGATTCGTTTTCGCCGCTCACGATGGACGAAACGCAGTGGCAAGGTTCTCCCAGGATTACATATCGCCCGCACATACATAATTCCATCCTGCATTAATAATTTTGTATTAATTAGTATCTATAAAACACAAAAATTATTAGATAGATTTATAAATCTATTAATTTCGGGTAATTATTCTTAAAAAAAAATTATCAATAAGTGGACGTACAACGTAAAAAAACAACAACAACAACAACAGTAACAATTGAACGATCTTGAAGTTCGTGAAAAATTATTCTCAAATTTGATAATAATAAAAATAATATTAATAATAATAATAATAAAAAAAAATAATAATTTCTTGCAATCACTTGAGCAAAAATGTAAAATCTACTAATTTAAATATGTACACTCAAAGTTTTGGCACTGGATAAGTCTTTAGGGCTCGACAGACGAATACAAATACAAATTAGTCCTTACAGTTCGAAATTCTCGTTATCAGTGGAAAAATCTTTCTCCTTGCCGTCCTCCACGGAGTCTCTCGCAAACGTCGTCAGTCTTGAGATACCAATAATCAATCGGACAACACGAAATATCAATCATAAATTCTCAGAACAAAATGTTACAATGTTTCAACCTTTTCCACCACGATTCGGGAGAATCCTTCGACAAAGCGAGATTGTAGGGTAATTCAGGAGGATCGTCGGACCAATTCTCAATCAACGAAGTTCGATATCCCGTCGGTTCCGACCAACTTTTTCTGCAATTCTTAACGATCCAGTCACATTCGTCCTTGCCTGGAGTTCGTAGAACCTTCGATCGAGGATGTAAAATAATAATAAATACAGAAGAAGGAATGAGAAAGTTTAGAATTTACAAAATGAACCTTCCCGTATTTCAGTGTTTTGATTGTAATTTACTTTTGTGGAATCATCGTAAGAAGTTACGCAAAGCGTTTTCGGATCGAAGACACCGTCGCCGGTGTCGTAGCAGCCCGACGGCAGCACTTTCGTCGGCTGTTTAGCAGTCCTGCGGGTTCTGCCCGCGGGTCTCAGACCTCTCTTGATACTCTTGTAAAATCTGCTGATGCACATGCAGCAAAATCAAATAATTTTGCGTAACGAGAGATTTATGTACGAGACAACGAGTTTGCGCTGTGTAATTACACAAGTCGTTAGATGTCTTGGATACCAAAATTAAAAAATCTTAAATTAGAAATTGTTTTTTTTATCAATGACATAAGTATTAAGGGGGCTGACCACTGTAACGAGCTAAAAAGTGAAGGTATTGTGACGATTTTTTGAAACAATTTATTATCGGATCTGTTTGGAAAATTTATCATAATTTTTTTGGATAAGCACAAGATGAGAAAATGTATCAACGATTATTTTGTCCGCTCCTTGTCTTCACCAAAAATTGGAGCCATGCATCGTAATTTCATGAATCTAACTGACTCTCAATCCAATTCACATTCAATTCTCTACATTTTTCTATTAAACTCATAAACATTAATCCCGATAAATCCGTCTTTCGAAATATTTAAGAAAAAAAAGTTCGATATCTCAAAATTTTACAGTAACTCGCTCTCTCGATTTCAATAATAATTAGTTGTGCAATCAACGAGAGTGTAACGAGAGTAAGAACGCGACGAACTCGTGCATCAACAAACATCGTGGGAAGAACCAGACGTTTGTCAACAAAAGTCGTTAAATTAGTTGTAAAATGGTTATCGCATAATCCGAGCAACGGTCGGTTACGCATTGAATAATAGCTCGGAGGCTCGTGAAGTTTTGTGAACCGCGCCGTTATATGTGCATAACGAAAGCCACGACGTATCCTCCCACGTGAACTTATCAGAAGCTGCGGTGCGAGATACTCCCGTGTGGATGGTTTTCATTAGACCCGCACTCTGCGGTTCGAGGTGAGAAAGTCGACGCCGGTGGTTCCTCCGGGCTCGTAATTACGACGTTATATTGTTTTCAGACAGGCAACCGCTTCGTTCGACCCAGGCCGAAAGTCCCACATCGAAAAAGAAAAAACAGAAAAAAAAGACAAAATATTCCGGGAGCCGAAATAATCGTCGTATAAAATACGCACGCGACGCTGCATGATTGGTCTCATAACCTTCTATTTCCCACGAAATTTATTCCGACGTTTTCCAACCCGATAGTATCAATTCGGAAATAAATTAGAAGAAGAAAAAAACAATTGTTTGATTTTACCGATTTTTTTGGATGAAACGAAAATTGAATCAGGGAATAATTATTACTTTTATTACGATATCCGTAATTTTGTAATTGAGAGGGTGAATGAAGATGAATTTTTTGAGCCGAGAGAAATCCCTCAAATGAACCGCGTTAGGAATATCAAACACGTATGAACGTGAATATTAATCTTCCAACGTGGCACAACGTCGTGAGAGTCGTTTTCACTTTTACCTGAGTCTGAAGATACAGCGAGGATATAATTTTGTTATTTTTTTTTTTTCGTTTCGTAGCACGGAATGTATTCGGGAATCGCAAGGACAGGAGGTTCCAGCGTATACATCGAAGTAGCTCATGGCGGAAGCGATTCTTATGGGACTTTCGATCGTGTGATGTGTTAGCTTGACAAGATCAATTAAATGTTATCCGGCGTTGTTTGATGGGAGCAAGGCGGAAGAGGGTTGCGTCGATGAAATATCGTTTCGCGTGTGCGTACGCGTGTGGGTGTCTGTGCGTGTATCAGGGTGTGTCATTTCAGGGCGGAAAAAAAATATTTACAGGTGGCTAAACGTCATTGAAGTTTTCCGATTAGATTAACATTAGAAATTCGTTTTTTTTCATTATTATCGGAGCACCCAAGTCTGAATTAGTCGTACGGTGTCATAGGGGGGATTTCCTTCACAGAGAAAATATATATTATCAGAAAATATCTGGCCAAATCTAAGCCCAATCGGACAATTGTAAGAGCTTCCGCACTCACTGTATCGATTTTGCATTTGATTAACGAGGGAAATAAATCGTTTGAGCCGCTGCAATCGATTTTTCCAGTATATATAAATATGTGTATGATATGAAACATGGTATTAGGCTCACTGAAGGTAGAGAATCATGGGTTCCTCAATAAAAAGAAATTTATTAACGACAATTAATAAAAACTTACACAAATGTTTTTAACTCGCAATAACGATCACGTAATGATTTAATGATTTTTAATTGAATTCAATCCAAGAAAATAACAACAGATTAAACAATTTTTTTCGCTCGATACTCAAATTATAATAATCGCGGAACCTCTCAAAATAATCTGATCAGGTTCGGATTCGGCCAGACGATTTCTCGCATGCTCACCGCCTGTCCGGAAATCTGCAGTAGCTCCAATCGACGTCTCGGTATGACAAACCGTCCCCAAACGTGTATCTGTGATCCTGGAGCACTCCACGAAGATGAACGACGTCGAGACGTCGGTTTCCTTGCCAGTAGAGCGTGCCATGACCGTGGAACATGCCGTCTCGTATCTCACCCTCGTAAACCGTGCCTGCGCAGTTGCATCGTGACATGAAAGATACTTTTCTCGAAACCGCGAATCGTGTCGGGCACGGTCGCGTCGTGTGCATCGTTGCGAATTCACGCGATCTCGAATCTGGTATTCGAAACGATGGTCGAACATAAACCGGAGCAACGTGGCGTCATCAGAGTCAGGCCCAGCGTGACGAGGATAATCGCGGATTGCATGATTAATCACTCAGAAGGCGGGAAATATAAATGTATATATATATTTTTTTTTCAAGACGTGCTAAAATCACAAGATTGCAGAAAAAATGTTTTCACGTACCGGAAATCTAACCATCTTTTTGGGGTTTGATTTTATCGGATTTTCAATTTTTAGAAAAATAGGTTCGCAACCAACTTAAGAATAATAATAATAATGATAATAATTATTATTATAATTATTACAATAATTATTATATTAATATTATTATTATTATTATTATTACGTTAATATTATTGTTATTATTAACAATAATTTAAAGACAGAGAAAATAATAATGGCAATAATAATAATAATAATAATTATTATTATTATATAATAATGATAATAATGATAATTTAAAGACAGAGAAAAAAAAATAATAATTATTATTATTATTTTTTTATTTTCTCTTTCTTCAAATTATCATTATTATCATTATTATACAATTATCATAATATAATTAATCCTAATAATAATAATAATTATTATCATTATTCTAAATTTGGTCGTGAATCTTTCAAAGAATGAAAATTCGATGAAATAACCTAATTAATATTCATTATTATTATTGTAGTCCATTGCCAGTAACCTCCATCGAGAATTCAATTTCTTTTTTGAGAGAATTAGTATTCAATTTTCCACGTTTTTCCTCGTTTTTCGAAAAATAATGCATCAATTGGAATTTCCTTAGTTATTTCGTTCCCCCAAACCAACTCGCAACTTCGAATCTTTCACTTTTAACAACAATCAATAAGATTACCACCGAGTGTCCTCAGTTGAACCCGCAGATCACATGAGCGGTCCAGCGCTAACGAGATCACCCGCCAAGATAAACACGTGTCGTGCGAACCATTTAGCCAATGAACTTTCCTCTCTCGCCGAACAATCCACGCCGGGGCCACGTCGCGTATGCAAGCCTGCTTGAGATGCGTCCTCCGTAACGTTTACCGCTACACACGCGCGAACCGATCGCTTATTCGCGCCTTTTTTTTTTTTTCTCTTTTCCCATTCCCCCCATTCTTTTCTATTTCTCTTATTTTTCCTCGTTCTCTTTTCACGCAGCTCGCGAGAATTATGTCGCGGAGCTTGCGTGCTTCGCGGGTCAAACGAGCAAACGAGCAACGAAGGAAGGAGTCTCTGAGAAGCGGGGAGAGACCGGCAACGAGCTCCCGGGACGGCGCAAGCGGAATTTACACGCCGGGATTCCGCGCGAGCGGAACGACCTCGTGAGCAGCTTCGCACGTTCCTTCTTACCGTTACAGCTGCATAATGTTTTTTTTTTTTTTTTTTTTTTTTTTTGAAATTTCTTTTTACCTCTTCTTATTCTCTTTATTCGCTGCATTGGCTCCGGACTCAATTCCCGGCTCTACGGGGTATTTGTGATACATTCGGGGAAACGATTATCGTGAAAACCCAAAAGTTTGAATAAATCTTGGAGTTGCGAATTAACGTGGGAATTATATTTAGGAATTTACCGTCGAAATTGTACTTATGCAAAGTTTTTTTTACTAGCTGCGAGCTTCGTGGGGAACAAACAGCGGTGTTTTAATAAAATCGAATCATATCGAATAATTAATTTTTCAATTAACGTCAATATTTATCTTCATCGCGAATGAGATTCTAGCGGGTGACGAATTATTTTCAATTTGGCGTAAAAAAAAGATCACTACTCGAACGGATTTGTATGAATTTTCAATTAATTTCGATTTCCTGAGACGGCATTAGAAGTCTCGGAAGACTCGGGGCAGTCTCGATCTCAATGGAAGAAGCAGCGAGTTCGGACGTGAATTATTGTAACACCCGTTCAGCCGCTCGATTTCATCTCACCCACGTTTGTCGTCGCGATTCAACGATTGCCGATCGTGCGCACCGATTCTCCGTTCCTCTGTACAATGTCCGGGAATAATAAACCACCAAAGATTGCACTTACAGATCGTCGACGAACTCACGTCGAAGTCTGCGTTGCTACAACCGGATATCGATTTCCCACCCACGCGATACTTCCGATATTGGAGATCGTTGTCGCAAAAAATTTGATCGATGAATGGCAAACCGTACGAGAAAAAATTAATGCAACGTCATTCTGTTTATACATTGTGGCGATATATTGGTGGAGACGGAAAATCGGTATTACCAATTTTTCAAGCCTGGCATATCAGGTGACATACGAAAAAACGAAATAATACGGATGAAATGAAAGAAATGAAATCAAGATACAATAGTATATTACGATACAAGAGCGAAAATATTTTTTCTGACGAATGTGAGTTTGTAGCACGAGCCGAAGGCGAGTGCTGCAATCACACGAGTCAAGAAAAGGTTTTTCGCACGAGTATAGTATACATTTTTATTGCACGAGGTGCGTAAATGCGATTTGACGCGAACGAAGTGAGCGGAAAAATCGCATCTTACGCACGGCGTGTCATAAATGAATATTTCCGATAATGGAATGTTAAAAGAAGAATTACCTTTGAATCAATAAATTTACTAAATGATGAATTTTTTGAAAACTGATTCATTAATTAATTGATGGTTATACATTCTTCAGTAGGCCCCTATGGGAATAAAATGTTCTAGTGACTTTGTGAAACAATTCCCAATGTTTCCGAACAAAAAGCGAGCTATTCTGGTTTTCCGACATTATGTCTATTCAATCTGATAATTTTATTTTCAATGAATCTATTCTGAAAAAATTAATCAAAGTAAATCAGGTGCCTCGCGTTCTCACAGCGACTCGGTCGGTATTCCGTCTTGTCACAAGTCCTCTTATCGGAAAAACTTGTCAAGAACCGGTAAATCAAATTTTTGGTGATAAATTCACGGTCAGAATTCGACGATTCGTTTCACGGGTTAGGCAACTCTAGAAGGTTCGGAAAACCGATTTTTTTCTTTTAAACGGTCTCTTCGGACCTCAGAAATGATGTCCCAAAAGATTATGGCCGGGAAAAATCTCTAAGTACTCGGTTTTCGAACTTTAGTACAAGGCTGCCTGGTTCGTAGCGATTGCAGCTCAAAACTTTAAACGCGTTTATCTCAAAACTACATTTTCTAAGTTTCGCGAAAACACAACTCAGACAATTTTTCACCGATTCACTTGAAATTTTGAATATATCTTTAAAAATACATTGTCTATGGAAGAGCGTAGGATTTTTTTCCATATTGCATAGTTATTTTGTTATTAACAATTTTCTGACCTTTTTTAAAAGCAAATTTGTCACTTTTCACTTTAGAAGTGCGCCATTTGGCCAAAAATCAATATATCAAAAAAAAGTTCTACGCCTTTCTATCGCTGTTGTTATATATAATCGAAAAAAATGCAGTGGCTTATCGTAATTAAACCAAGCAGGAGCACGGGCAAGAGCTGTTTGTCCGGCCGTGGATCCTGGAAAAACGGAGACATCATCGCAAAAACGGCGCACAGCCGCCATTTTTAAATCAATCGCTTCAAAAAAATTATTGTATACAGTCACCGACATGTATGATAAACACCCTTTTTTGTAATCTCGATTCATTGTGTATTTTTTCCGAAAAACAATTCCCAAAAAAGCCTATTTTTTCGGCCTTTAGAGTGGCCCAACGCCTTAAACCCGGAGCCGATACTCGAATAGACTTACGGGGCATCTCGTTCTACCTGTCATTGCCGCTCAATTAACGCCTTCAACGTACGTGTACAACCCATGGACGACTACGTGAACGGGCGCGTGGTGCATGCGGTCAATAGCTACGCGCGACAATTTTTTTTCTTCTTCTCCTTTTTTTCAAGTCAAGCCGGGTGTTGCGTTGTTATTGCGTGCACGAGCTGTGGAACCGGCGAGGCAACAGCGTGCAAATATAAAACCCGATCCGCTTCGTTGTCAGCTGGCTAATTAACGATCTACCGGCATTCGTGTACGCACATTCGTACCCCGTAAAACCCGTCACGATGCGAACGTTTCATTAATGAACTTGAAGCGGGGGCGGAGCCGGGAAGGGCGCGGAGGGGAAGCGTCGATTCGTTGCAGCGACCACGAAATTCCGAGCACGTAATCGAACGCTCGGCCATGGAAATAGATCGGTCGAACGAAAGAGGAACAATAAAAACGAACGGATTGCCGGAGTTCATTTGTAGCGTCGAGAAATTCTAGTGGATGTGTGTTCACTGGGGTGTTCATTGTATGGGGTTTGGTGAAATTTTAACCCGGCGACCTGACCCAGATTGGTTTTGGATGATTTTTCGAAAATTTTCGCAAAGTCCCTTCGACCTATGTTGATATTAAGACGTGCCGCCGGAATTACAATTTTTTTGCGTTTGAATAAGATGGGATTTCTATGGAGATTTATTTAATTTGTTATTGATAAAATATCAATAGAAAAAAATATTTGGTCGATATGCTTTCTTCGTTAAAATGTTACGCCTTTTTTTTTTCGTGAATTTGAACTTGAAAAAGAAAATGGCGGAATCGATATGATGGATTCGAAATAGAAAATCTCGAATTTTCAAACCTTTTTATTGGTTCCCAAATGTTGTTTCTGGGGATTAAAAATGGGAAGAAAAGGAACGCATTTTTTAATTAAGCCACGTGATATTTACGAATATTTGCTGTGCACTGACCATTCGGCATCACGTATCTTCCGACTCCCGCCATACCGAGAGCGTCCCAACTTCCCTTGTAGGAACTTCCGGTTACGAAGTAAGCCTCTTCCTCCGTCGCCTTAACGTTGCCGATGAAATCACTCATGGCTTCCGCCGTCTGTGAGTCTCTCGTTGCAATATCATCGACTCCGTTCACACCCATATTCACGTCCATTGGAATCTAGAAAAAATAAAAAATATATTTTTAAAAATTAAGAAAAATTGTATGATAATAATGTAAAAATGCATTTCTATGGGGGAATTTTTTCGGTAGGCAAACAGGTTGACTAAAGAGCTGCCCATCATGGTGGAGTCAACGTCGACGTTGCCTCAAGCAAGGATGAGTATTCGTTCAATAAAAAAATATTCAAAACATTTTTTTCCCAATCAAATCACTCGGATTAATTATCATGGATTAATCAAAATTCTCGCGTTCCCGCAATAATTAAAAATAATCCAGACGAATTATTGTTTCACAATAGATTTCGATATACAATAGCGATTGTAATCCATTATAATTCATTAACGAAAGGCTCTCGAGTAAATTTTCACCAAATGCAATTGACCCGATAAATAATTGTCCTAATTAAGCAAAATTCATGAATGATTCGATTGGCAACTTTTTGATTCATCGTTTCGAAATTCTCGGTGCACCGTCGATAACGCAACCAGAGTCACGTTGAATTTTCACTCGAAAAAGTTAATTCTGCCACGGACGTTTCCGTTCGACCGTTGGAAACTTGCATCCCGGTGGATTTCAACGTAGTTCGAGGCATCATCATGTTTCCATGGTTCTCCAATGAACTGTCAAAGCAGTTTATTCAACGCGTTGTGGGGAATGAGAAAAGTTGCGGTGTTACGCGAGTTGCAACTGAATGTAATGAGGCATTCAAAGTCGGATCAATTCCGCGAAACTATCCGGTCAGTATGTTAGTGCGCGCGCGTGGGTGTGCTCCGCATTGAGTTTTATCGGGCGTCACTAAATGCGCTACGTTCGATAAGCAGCTTACCACGAGGTGACGCCTGTCGCCTTTAATTTCGATGCGTTTTTTTTTCCTTTCTTTCTTTTTTTACATGCATTCGCAACTGAAGGGTGATTGAATAAAAGATCTTTGACAGGGATTATTTGAAAGATGATGACGTTCTTGTTGTTGTTGGTTTTTTTTTGACAATTGCTATTTGCTGGCTTGGACGAATTCAGTTATGGATTTATGTACATTTCGACAACGTGTAGACGGGATGAAAGCGTTTTATGAGAATGATCGATCTGTGATAAATGCATTTTGCGCATTGCGTGATTTTTTCTTGGGTCCAGATAAGCGACTTGTTTGAGACAATAATAAGCCGTTTGGTGACAAGATTTCAAGAATTTGGTTGGGTGGAAAATGAAAGAATGAAAGGAAAGAAATGATTGAACTTTTGGTTCAGGATTTGCGTGAAAAGTGAGATCCATGGAAATAAGCCGGAAACGATCCTGGAACTGATGCGCGAAATCATGCGCGTTATTAAGGCTGTATAGCCTAAACTATACCAAGAAGTCTTTGAAAAAGTTGATACGCACATTCTGTGGTAGCGGATCCGTCGAGCGATATCGTGTTACATAAATGCCCTTAAATTAAGGGCAACGTAAAATAATAAAAAAATAATAATAATAATTTCGAAACGATTTCATGTGACTTATTTGAAAAATAATCTGCGTTCTTGTCGAATCACCCTCTATTTTCTCTATTTTTCTTTACCACAAAGATGAAATAAATGTGTATAATTCATTCGGACAACGTCGATAGAGTTGTCTTCTAAAATAACGAAAACCTAGTTTTTCGGGAAATCGAAGCAGGATTGGATATCTTCAATTATTTATAGCGCCTGGTCGTCATTATTAATTTATCGAATTCATAAAATCCAGGGACGAAGGGCAAAATTAAAATGACCAAATTTTCTCGCAAACTACAATTTACTTGGAGGTTTTTGTAATTTTCAAATCTTAGAAAGTTGAATTTTGAATAAGAATTCGATGACGAAGAATCTCAGCATAGAGTCGAGCGATTTCTACAACGATCCGTTTCCACAGTACTTAATTAACATTTAATCGACGATGATTTACTAAAACTAAAAAATTCCATTAAAAATTCAATTATTTTATTCCATCGAGTAGAAACTGAAAATTGGATTTAAAGCAAGCTAGAAAATGCAGCGTTAAAATAGAGTCAAGAAATCGATGCAACAACTATTTCTTCGTCGAAATAGCACAAAATCGATACAAGTTCACCAAAATAGAAACATTTTCCAATTCTCTCGTTTCAATTCCAACATTTCCGAAATATCGACAAAATCAAATCGATAAAAATAAAATCACGTGTCTCATGCAGCAACTTTTCGCCGATTTGGCAAATTTTCATTGAATTAAAATTCTTTCCAATTTCAATTAATTATTCGAACCGAATCCTTCGACTCTGAGTTTCTTCAATTCCAATATTCAGTACCGACTGACAAACGATTCCGGCAACGAAATGAATGAACCGGTTTTTCGACTACCAGGATTACATATAATGGACACTAAGTCGTCCTTAATCGAGTATACCATCAGATGTAAAACCGTGCAGGAAGAAGAGGCGAGTATATTAACGATATTAAGGTCGTAGGGTAGGGGTTATAAAAGACATCCGTTTGCCGTGAGGCGCTCAGTACGAACGCGGGGTCCCAACCGCACGGTACACTCGCATCCCATCTCCGTCGCCGGTTCAAACTCCGGAAGCACCTGCGAAACCCCATAAATAAACTTTCTCACAGCAAAATCATTCTTCACGTCAATACGTAACGTGCGATGTTCAATTCGACAATTTAATTTTTCAAAAAAATCCAAAACCCCGAAAACAAAAAAATACGATAAAATATAGTCGAACACCGAGCCAAGGAAAATTTTAATTTTAGTGACAGTGCTGTGAATTTTTCATCTCTTACAACGACATCTTCGAGACTGTGAGGTAGGACTATCGTTTGAATTTAATTAATCTTCGATAAATTGATCATTCCATGAATTAACAACGAAATGGATAAAATTAGTAGAAACAAATTGAATTTTTCATCCAGCTTCAAAATATTCAGTAAATAATTTGTTTACTAAATAACTTAAATGAATATTAAAAAATATTCTTTTGAATTTATTTTTTTCTCTCGTTGAAATCAATTTATCGCATTTTTTTCTCCGCGCTATCGCCGGCGCATTGTCACTTTTTATTTCGAATAGTTCGTGGTAGTGACGAGGCTAGCTTGGTATTTTTCAATCGTAAACCGCGAACGGTTCAATTAAAAGAAATCGATAACGAGCCACGAGAGGGGGGGGGGGGTGACTAGATGGGTCGAATGTATAAACAGAGCCGCAGATGTGAATTGTTGTACGTTTTGTATAAACCGACGAGCCATCCGCAGACGTCGGGCAGCGAACTGATGGACGTGAACCTTCCGGGGGGGAGGAGAGGGAGGGGTCACAAGGGAGCCATTTATTTTTGGCACGCAATTTCAGGCTTCGATTATATCGCGACCGCAACGTTTCAATTGTCACAAAAAGCTCCATCAATCTCAACGATTTTCACGTTGAAAAAAAAAAAAGAAAAAAATAGAAAAAAAAATTATAAACGATAGAAATTTGATTGCTGATAAGGATGCCGAATTGCACTAATCCGCGGCGTCCTTGCTGCTGCGTTTTTACGAGCGCTCCGAACGAACGAGGAAAACGGAAAAAAAAAAGAAAAAAAAACACCCGAACTCAAAGCGTTTGGTTTGGCTAATAAAGCTCGCTCGTGATACAACGCGGAAGTTTAGGGTCGGGGTTTTGTACGCCGTCGATCGAAGCCGGCCGGCCGACTGGCCTGTTGCTCAAACAACGTCGTAAAACCAATCGTCGAACGCGAAAACGTTCGTTGTACAACCGTTGTTGGGACTTTCAATTGTGTAGGAGAAAGAAAAAAGGAAAAATAACGTCGATGAGTCTGTTCGATTGTGATGACGTTTAGTAGGGAAGAACGAGGGTCTGCGCATTGTTCACATATTTATTCAACCACCCCCCCCCCCCCTCCCGCCCCTGGGAAAAATAAAAGGAATGAGGATACTTGATTGAATTTATTATTATTTTTATCCATTTACGGAATTGTGTTGTGATCGATATTCGTATCGATATTCTTAAGAAATTACATGCAGTACTGACGGAAAAAATTATAGTGGACCGAATTAGCCCTTACGGAAGGCGAAACTAATTTTTTTTTGAATAAGAGGACGAATAAATTCTGTTGTACCGATCGAATATTGATTTACGAATATAATAAATTCGATATTATTTTTTCGTTTGATAGAAATTACGTTCATCGAAATCGAAGGGTTCGATACGAAATTTATTAACGGAGGAAAAATAATATAATAATTGTGATACTAGTTCAATGGAATTGTTCTCTCAATGTAGGTCGCACAGATAACAACTTCACACGTTAACAAATGAAAGAAAAAAAAAAGCAGAACGCACAATTGACTATTCGCTGCGTTCATTTTTTCCCCTTTAGAAACCCGAGGCAGAATCCCGCTACATACAATGCATATTTAATAAATTCCACGATTACTCCGTTCGCCAAAAACATTCTCAATAAAAATCTACCAATTTTTAATTGCGGTCAATAAAAAAAATCTCAAATCTCAATCAAACGAAATCGTTGATTAATACAACGAAATTCCCATTAATTCTACGAAAATATCGTTGCAATATCCCATACTCAACTTTGAATATTTAAAAAATGTTAGTCCCTTTTTTGAGACACATCATATTATTATCATAATTTTTTTTCCACCCGGTTACCCGAATAAAAATCAGACATCGATTACGATCGTTGCACTCTCGATTGCGAGAATTCTTCGACGATGAACGTGAGAAATTTTCCGTTTTCTTCAGGTGCGAAGCACGTTTCAAGATCGTGGGTTCGCTACGTGTACGTTTTTTACGGACGAACGCTCGTTTCTCATTGCACTGTGTCGCGTCTAGACGATCTCCGTTACTATGCTAACCGTGTAATTTTAAGTCTCTTCTCAACAACGATATTCGTTCCGTGCACGTTTCAAAAATCGTACTCTAAAATGGGCCAAACTCGAGTCGTCACGCATACCAAGCAACTTTTGGACGAACCTATATAACTATAGTAAACGATTTATCGTGAAATTTCGCGTGTGCGCTCGTTTCACTCGCTACAGTGAATGTGAATGCACCTTCGGGACACGGTTGGACGCACTGGTAATGGTATACCATCAGTTGCACGTGCCGAACCGAGATGCCGATTGACACTGCCCTAGAATTCGATCCTTTTTTTTTCTTTTTACTTTAACTCTTTACTTTTTAAATCAAGCTCTTCCAGTATGATCGTAAGACTCGTCGACATGGAAGCTCTCAAGGCAAGCGATCATTATACACCCGCGTTCGCTTCTCGTTATCGAGAACTCGCTGGTTCTCTGTAACGACGATATTATCCGTACCTAACTTCTAGGGTTACGATTTCTGTAACATACACAACGTACGAAGTATAATAACGGTGGATAATAATTATTATTTTGTTTCTAGAAAATAATTGATAATGATAATAATGATAATATTATTAATTAAATGAAGAATAATCAATAATAATGATTGTAGTAATTTTCCTACCGCTCGGGAATCATCGAATAATAATAATAATAATAATAATAATAATAATAATAATAATGTTAATGATCCCTATTACTAATATTTCTACTAATTTAATAATAATTAGAATAGAGAAATTATTATAATAATAGTTATTATTGTTGTAATAATATTATTTTTATTGTTATTATTTGATGATTCCGAAACTGTAGCGAAATTATTTAATTTAAGATTATTTAATTTAAAAAAATTATGATAGTTATATTATTATTATTATTATATAATTCAGTAATTCAGTATTATATAATGATAATAATAATAATATAATAATAATATAATAAATATAATAATAATAATAATAATAATAATAATAATAATAATAATAATAATAATAATAATAATAATAATAATAATAATAATAATAATAATAATAATAATAATAATAATAATAATAATAATAATAATAATAATAATTATTATTATTATTATTATTATTATTATTATTATTATTATTATTATTATTATATTTATTATATTATTATTATATTATTATTATTATCATTATTATTATTATTATTATTATTATTAATATTTTCAATCGATAATTGCAAATTAGAAGGAAAATTTGTATCTCAGACGTAAGATACTTAAATTTTCAACGCCAATTATTCTCCCCGGAAGTCCAGTTATGGTTTAATGAAAAAAAAATCTCGTGATCCACTCACATGTATCCATTTTCTAATATCGGTAATCTCGCGCGGCGTCTACTGAATTCATGAACCCTACGAGCCAAGTCCTTTCGTCGTACGATACCGTTTGAACTCTCGTGCTCCACATGCACCTATCCTATCTTTATCCATCCTGCCTAGATTGTGGATAGCGCATGCCGTGTACGCCGCATCCACGGGTTCGAGAGACCATATACGTAAATATAGTACGAGAGAACGAACGAACGAACGATCGGGCTGAAGGGCCCACCAGCGCCACCGCCACCGCCGCTGCTGCTGCTGCTGCTCCGGGAGTCGGACGCGCACAGCCTCTTCTCATCTCGAACACGGTGGCCTGGTTGCCTGGTACCCTCGATGGTCGATCACCGACCGCACGTTCTTCAACTCGCAATAAGCTTTCCTCCTGTACCATCTTTATACATCATCCTCTGTATTTCTCTATCCAGCATCTTCCGTAAATGAGACATTCCCGCGGAAACCCGCCGCTTCGAACGAAGAAAAAAAAATTACCCTCACCGTTTTTACATCAATGTACGTAGAATTACATTTCTTTGTAATTCTTTACAAGCGTTTCTTTTTGTCATTTCAAATGTGAGTAAT
Source organism: Sussaba pulchella (assembly GCA_963971145.1). Taxonomy (NCBI): domain Eukaryota; kingdom Metazoa; phylum Arthropoda; class Insecta; order Hymenoptera; family Ichneumonidae; genus Sussaba; species Sussaba pulchella. The sequence goes on along the minus strand of OZ020174.1, from coordinate 5,310,676 downwards.
GGAAATATACATAAATATTTATGTATTTATTTATGATATGTGTGTTGCGTGTACCGAGCACAGATGAGTTCTCGACCAGCGGGCTCGTGGCTCTTAGCACGGCTACAGAGCCACCAGACTCTGGGGCACGTTCGCAACGCGACCCGTCGACCAACTCTCCACGAACCGTTATGTCTCGACTTTGTTCCCACGAAACGCGGACCTGTGCCGGTCTTATGTGCTGCCACACAGCTGGCGCGCATAGGCAAAGCCTCGGTAACGCTCAACGCACGTCCGATGCGAGGCGCAACGTTAATCCGTCGAGGACGTAGCCGACGACGGCGATGGTCATCCCCCCGTGCTTCATCCGACTTCCGTCGATTTTCACGTATCGCGAAACGGGATTTCGAATCCGTTCGATAATCGAAACATACCAAACAATATTATTCACTCATTTTTTTTAACAGTAATGTTTGTGGAAATTTTTTGATCGAGGATAATGGAGAATTTATTCGATCGCATCGCAATCGATGTGAAAAGGTATTTTTCTTTATCGTTGAATGTCTTAGTGAATATCGATGATTTATCGATATTCGCATTTTTTAAAGAATTTTTTTACCGATAACATTTTTTTCGAAAATCGATGATCAGAAAATTATTGGTCAAAAAATCTGTCGATTGTTCGAACGATCAATAATAATAATAATAATTATAGTTATTAATAATGATTATTATTATTATGAATCTATTATTATATTATTATTATAATATTATTATAATTCATAATATTTGTAATATTTTATAATAATATTATCTATCAATATTATTATAATCATCTAATATTATGAATCTATTATAATGATATGAATCTATTATTATATTATAATTAAATTATTATATTACAGAGAAATAATAATAATAATTATTATTATTTCTCTCTTCACTTCAATAATAATAATAATAATTATTATTATTATTATTATAGTTTAATAATAATAATTATTATAGTAATAATAGTCGTTAATTTTTATATCGTCGGCAACGTAAATTATGATTTTTGAATATTTTCTCATTGTTATTTCGATCGGAAAATCTTTTAGATTTTTCTGCGAATTATATTCTAACCTCGGGTTGTGTCAATTGTGTCACAAGAACGCGCGCCGAATCGAGGACGGATCGAAGACGGCAATATCTACAGATTCATGCGGCTATGCCAATTTTCATCTCTCACTCATTCACGGGACTGGGCTAATTGAATAACGAAAACGCATAAAGGATTAGCCAGACGATGGAATATACTCGAGAATCAAATTTATAGATGAACCGAGAGCTCTCCGGAGATGCTCGTTTTGTCGAGGTTCAGCCAAGAGTCAGTGATTACATTTCGTTACAGTTATGCAATTAGTCATTGTTGTCATATCCCGAAGGATTCGCGTGTGCACAACTCGTACGTGTGTGCGAGTTTGTGTTTGAACTTTAACTACAATGTAGTACCGATAAATAATGTACGTACGATTGTCTCAACAGAACGTGCTTTCGCACATAATTTACGTGAGATACAGATGGGCGGTGCGCATACAGTAATGCGAGGTACAACTATTGTACATGCGCGTGTATGGGTCTTTTCACGTCTGATCGATCGAGCTTCGGTATTCTTTTTTTTTTTTGCTCACCGATAAAACCACCTTGGCGGATAAAAATATTGTTTTCGACAGATCAATGATTGCAGAAATATTATACTTAAATGCTGGAAATACGATTGATTAAAATTAACATTTGGATCTTGAATACCCTATGAAGTAACCTCGCATGCACTGATTATAATAGCTCGAATAAAATCGATGCAATTCCTGAGATATCAAATATATCAGACCCAAAATTTCTCCAATTTATTCTACCGATCTTGCAATTCTTTTTCTCAATATCAAATGTCCAATTTTCCAAAATGCTTGAAAAAAACTCCATCCAAGCAAAAGCGACTTCCAATTATTCCTTCCATTTAATCAAAAATTAAATCCCCCCAATTCGATCGACGTTTCCGACAAAGTTCGCAATTTCAGCGAACCTTAAAAAATTCCCCGAGATAGAGAAACAAAATCCAGCCCCTTTCAACGAAACGCGGCTCAAAATAACAAAAAAAAACAAAAAAAAAAAAATATCGCGTTGCGATAACGTCGACTTGGTCTGAATCGTCCGATGCACAAACGCGAATGTATCCCGAAGCGATCGGCGTCTCCGCACGCAAAGTGCACACGTCCGAGCCAAAGTAAACGCACGTATGGCGAACGTACGGATAATCGTGTATAACCGGTAAGACTTGGCGTGCACGTAGTCCGTATGTGAGAGACATGCACGAGACCCGATCGTACGCCTTGCACGCGACGTAACGTGAGCCGTAACGTAGTTGACGCCTTCACGGGGTGCACCGGGGGGGGGGGAAGTTTCGCGCATACGTTAATCCAAGAAGTTAGAGATCACCGAGTCCTTTGAATTTACTACCGGTGTCTTCGTCCCTGCACCGTCGGACATTGCAACTCTCGAGCTGCCGTTGCGCGGGGATGCATTCCGCTTCCAACGTTGCTGCTCTTGCTCCTGCCGTTGCGGCCGTTGCTGCGGGTTAATTGAATTTATCGTTCGCGATACACCTACTCGCCCCGCTACGCGCACAGAACTGTAATCGAATATCGCTCGCGCTTTATCATACCTGCATTCAACATCAATTAAGAACCGCTGCGGTTCTCCGCGCTTTGTTTTTTTTTTCTTCTTTGAGTCTCTCGTGCAAAAGGGGATGAAAAAATAGAACGAGGGTAAAGAAGAATTGAGCCAACAGCAAAGGGGGTTTTTTTTTTTTTTTGTGCGAATGAGGTGAGTGGGCGCACCTACCGCGTTCCATATTTCAGAAAATGCATTTTTAGACCCTCGCGTATGTGAAAAGTCGTTGCCGAGCTCGAGCTCGGGGGGTGGAGGTGGGTTCGAGGAACCCGGGATCGATTGACCAATGGCGAATTGTGAACCTGAAATTGAGGAACTTTGTCGGAAATTGATGGATATATATTTTATTTAGAAAAAAAAATTCGTCTTCCGGTCTGAATCATTGAAGTCTTCGGAAATTTGAGAAATAAATTAAACATTTTTGTAAATTAAATTGAATCCGAAGGAAATATTTATGCGAAATACATAATTTTACAATCTTCTCGTTCTCAAACATTCCCAATTATTCATCGAATATTCAAAGCCCAACAAAAAATCATAAAATCCATCAATTTCTTACAAATATCATCTCCGAACAAACCATCGAAACTTTGACGACATTTTGGAAGAACAACGACGCCGAAAAAAAGCAATTTGTAGATTGAAAGAGAAATTCGCGTTTCTCGATGTATTTTTTATTCGGCCCCGAGTTAGTTCTTCCCGAGGGTTTTGAGTTACAGACCCATCTCGTCGTGCGCTCTCGTGACTTATCTAGGAAGTTCGTATCACGTAGGCACGTACACAGTTTCGTCCTGATACACGTTTTCTGATAGTCCGAGTTGCCCGAGCGCATCCCGAAGTCGCGACATGGAGGATTCACCCCACGTACGATCCTAAGAAGCTATTTATAAAGTAATAAGCGTCAGCCAGGTCCGCGGGGGCTTTACGTTTCGACGCCACGGCGCGAGAAACGAGTCCGACGAGTTCTTTCCTCTCGTTGCATCGCCTCGCGAAAAATCTTTGCGTTACAACGAACTACGTAGGCTCGTGGCGCACGCGAAAATCATTTTTTTTCCCCCCCTCGTTTTCTTTTATTTTTTTAAAATTATTTATTTTTATTTTTATCGAACCACATAACGTAGAGACGAGATAGAAGCGCAGCGCGATCCGGTAATGTCGTAGCCGCAGCGTAATGTTACACGGCGAAAGACGTCGTTAAGGCGTACCTTCGTATCATCTAGCAGGCGCCAGCTTCGGTAGCTACGACGGTCGAGCGAATATCACCGGTAATATTCTTGATGCTGTTAATACGTTTTTTATTTTACGTTTTGTTGAGTTTCTTTTCTTTTCTTTTGGCTTTCAATGCTCGTTGAATGAGATTGCTGCTGCGCGAAGCACTTGGCGGAAGGCTGAGGGAGACCGATATTAGAAGAATAATATATATGCCACGTGCATGGATTCAGGTTCAGTCGCAAACTTTAATTTCCTTTATTGCGTTGCAATCGTTACAGCCGTTCGATTGACGGTACGCGTGATAAATGTGGAATTTAAAACGTTAAATTGCAAAATTAATTATCGAATTTATTCAACAAATTTGATTAAATATTTTTACGTATTTAGAAAATCGTCAATTTGGCGAAAGAAAGGGAGAAACATGCAATTTAAAATTTATCGATACCCAAGTGAAAAAATTATACATAGCCTATGCATTAACTCTGTGTAGAATTGGGCATGTATAGTCTATACATGAACTTTTAGATATTTGTTTAACTTAGATATATTTAACTTTTGGAAAAAAAAGATATAATTAACTTTTGGAAAAAAAAGATATATTTAACTTTTGGATATATTATTATATGACATCAAAGAGAATTATATTGTTATTATTTTTGGCATTATCATATTTATTTTTGAATTTTTTTTTTTAAATTGGAGACACATAAACTATATATAAACTGTATATGCCCAATTCTATATATAGTAAATATATAGACTATACATAATTTTTTTACTTGTGTATTCAATTTTCGTTGAGTCAAAAACATTCTTAAAATGTCGGCTTTCGATCCATCGAAATGGATCTCAATTTTTTTGTTCGCTGAATTCCCTTGTCGATAACCTACTCCTTCAGATGTCTATCGATCCATCATAATTGTTACAAAACATCCAGAATCGAATTACATCAAACAATCAACACGACTAACCACGTCCAGCTGCAGGCTAAATCCTCCTCCATCAGATGGCAAGTCAGGTGCTCAAAAAAAAAAAAAAAAGCAGAAGAAAAAAAAAACAACGAAACTTTATCGCGTACGGCGTCTCAATATCAGAAATAACCGTCGTTCAATGTTTATATATACAGATTCATATACGGAAAATGTTCATAAATTGCCAATCGTTTTATCCGCGTTTTATCGCTTCATAGATTTATCAGCAAATTCACGATCAGCGGGAGCACCTGCGAATCGCCGACCGGAGAGGTCGAGTCATCCAGCAGGTTGATGTACGACGGTTACGAGGAGCGCCGTAGCCCGCAATTGAGCTCGGGCACTTGCGCGGATTCTATACGGAACGGTCCGACGCTTCGCAGCCCCGTCGAGCGCCACCGGCGCGTGGAATGAGTTTATCCGCTCGGCGATAATCGCGACGCCGCGTGTGTGCGCCGTGACTCGATCGCACGGTCTACCCGGATCAACGGGTTATCCGCCCATGGATCTTGAGGATATGTCCAATCTAAACATCGAGCCCGCTGTACTTAACTAACTCGTTGTTAGCACCGTAAGATTCTCGCGTTCAATGAGCCGACCTCCGTGTAACGGTATTCGTTCTGATAATAACGCGAATACGCGGAATCGTAATGGAATTGCAACCGAATCATCCGCAATCTCGGTACGAGGGATTTTGCAATTAATAACGTCGATGTTTTTTAAACTGGGATATTATTTATACCGAGCGTCGCGAATTTTCTGCACGTCTGATCGAAACGCGCTGTTACTACTTGCATTATTGGCGAGTGTGATGGGTTTTGCGGAAAATTTGTCTAGAACAATTCGGCTGATAATAATTCGTCTGAAAAAACAATTCGTCTAACAGTAATTCGTTGAAAAGGATTCGTCTAAGACCATTCTTCTGGAACAATTCGTCTAACAAGAATTCATCTGAAACAATTCGTCTAATTCAATTAGCAATTCGTCTAATAGCAATTCGTTTAATAAAAATTCGTTATTTCTTAGAGAACGTTTTATTTTTGGCGAACCCTGTTTTATATGGATTTTTATGTTTTCCTTTAGGGTTATTTTCAGATCTCCTTCTCTTTATTACAAATTAAATTTTTTTTTCACTGTTTCGTTTAGACAAATTGTTCTAGATGAATTGTTATTAGACGAATTGTTTTAGACGTATTGTTTTTAGACCAATTGTTTTTTAGACGAGTTGTTACTTGACGAAGTGCTTTAAACGAATTGTTTCAACACGAATTTTCCGCAAATCGGGTTTTTGATCGGTAGCGGACTGGGATCTGCGGTTGGGAGGGCAAAACCGAATAGGTTTCGTGAAACGATTTTCGAGAAATCATGATTTTGTTTGCAAATGTTTCATCACAGCGGATAAATCGATTTCCAATATAATAATAATCGGATGATTGTTAGTTTTTGGTACTATTGAAGGTAGCATTTGATAAATTTTAAAAGCCTGGAACTTATGGAGAAAAAGAAATACCGTTGACTTGTTTGGTTTTGACTCCATGATTAACTTATTTGACCGGATTAATGTCGTTTATTTCTCCCTGTATGGGCAGTTTGCAGCATGCCCGTATCTCAAATCATTGTTTGCAGTCTTAATTACACTTGCTTAATCTAATGTTTCGTAATAATCGACGTATTCGATTGTTGCTTCGAAACGACAGATATATTTGGTTGGCGGATGAAATATCCGTTTATGGTGCACGGAAATGGTTCTCATTACTCTGAAATTGACTATAGGGAGAATAATAGATCATAATTGATAAATAAGATTTTTTATTAATTTAAAAATAATTCGATACCTAGAATTTTAGAAATGTATAATTACAATTAGATTCACAGTCTTCTGATTCAGTCGGACTATTAAAATCGAATAAATTTGGTACATGCAGGAGGCGTGTAATGCAATGAATACATTCACCACTCAAAATGGTAATTGAGAGCGTTTGATCGGAAAATCCGTGAACTTGGAATAATCGATTTGAGCCGAGTTGCGTTAGTCGATTGCGAAGCCGCGCCACACCGTGGACGGTTAGTCAACTTGGGGCAATGCTCCGCGTCGGAGACGGTACATAATCCGGAATGTCATTCCGGTTCAACCGAGCGTGACACCTGTTCTCGCTACCGTTCGGGAATCTCGCGCACCTGAGAATTTCTCAAGATACGCGGCGGTCAATTCTTGAACCTCGTGATTGCTGAACAAAAAAAAATTCTATGTTAAATAAAATGGGCCGAAATAGTTCCATGTCCGGAAATTCTGGAGAACCGCAGGTTCGAGGATACGAAGTGAGATGGAGCTGCGGTCGGAGAGTCAGATGGGTATTCTGAGAGTAATCTGAGAGCTCTCTTTTGTACGATCTTTGTACCTTTAATAAACATTAAAAATACACAAGAGCTTGGCACCGGTTAGATGGTGTTTTCAAATTTAACGATCGAATTTTTATGTATCATTGACACTCTCGGTATCAACGATCGGTTATGAATCATGCTTGTGTGAAGCTTGAGATGTGAACTGAAATTGAAAAGAGACATCGCGACATGATATAGAAGAGTGCATTGAAAACGGAATTAGAAATTTCATGATCGAATGAATTAAATCACAGGAAATTGAAAAGATTCATCTTGAGAAGATATAAAATATCGTATTGAAGATCGAAATAAGAAACGAGTCTGAAATTAGATATATAATTATATTATTTTTATCTATTCAATTACCGAATGAATGTTATTATATAATCAATCAAAGAAATTGGAAAAATAATTGAGCTACGATGATTCCATCGACTTAATATCGTCTTTATCGAAAAATCTCGCAATTAAAAATGCAATCAGTAACACAAAAATGTGATTAATAACTCAAAATGAACAAACAGTGGTCAAAAATCCACCAATTATAATTTTTCAAGTCCTAATGTTTGACCATTCAGAGAACGCACCGAAATATCCATGAATGTATTGATATATCCTCAGAAAAAAAAAGATTAATTTCTCATTGCTTCAGCATTTCCGCCGTACAGAGTTGTTTACACTCGATAGTCCAAGTAAACGTATACCGCGTAACGTTTTTACATAATCGTTCCGAGTCCGAGACTCGAGAAGGAAAACCGGTGATAGAACGACGAAGTTCACGGTCGACGGGGTTCGATGCGCCATTTTCATCCCCCTACAAGGGCAACCAGTCGTTAAAATCAAATACCAATTAATAAAAATATTACCGCGAACAAAATATAAAATTTAATTAAATCCCTTCCCAAAAAAAAAAAAACCAAATTATATCCATGATTGTAAAATAAAATTAACGAATTATCCGGTGTTGAAATATTAAAAATAATCCACATTCGTGGTCGATGTTTCGAGCGTTGAGGTCTAACGAGTCGTTCGAACGTTCGAAAAGGATTATTACATTGCCGTAGGCCGGAAAGAAGTTCAGGAACAGGTCTTCGAACCTGTTTCGTGGCACCCAACCAAGTCAAGCCCTCCCCCCACTCCCCCCTCGATTTGACTAATTCGGCGATCGTGGATGATCGATCGATCGTTGAATATTCGTGGAAGCAATTAAAGACCGAAACACCGACGGAACGCAGCGATGTGTACGAGGCCGATGTTATAATCACCATTGTTCGAAGATCGGGGAGTGATTCGAGTCGGTAACGAATCTCGACGACGCGGAGTCCGGCCGGTGAGTTCGTTCGGCCACAACACGTACGACGAAGACACGACGGCGTTGACTGTTTAATGACTACGAAACGAGAGGTACGACCGGTTTTATAGATGGCGGGGCTGCCACCGAGAGATATATGCAGTGTACGGTTGAATACGGAGCGCGTTGCTCATATAGATACAGGGTGAAGATAAAAGGACGAAGCGACACAGCCCCGAGACACCGAGGTGGAACGCAACTTCGTGGCCGCGGTGATGATATTGCGTGCGTCCCGGACGGGACGAAGAGACGAAAATACGATTCACCTGCGGGTTTTGTATTCACTTCGATCGACGTACGTTTAACGGCAGGTGTATCTCGTATAATGCAACGTTACGAAAAAATACGACGGCCGAACGAATTAGTAAGGACGATGGATTGTATCGGAATTTTTTCGCGAAGGCGAAGAGGCTTCGTTGGCTCTCGACACGGACGGTCGGATGTGGAATCTATGAAGCGGAGAATTGGGATTTTTCGATTAAGATATTGTTATTATTTTTTGTAAATCTTCGTCGTTGTAATTAATTATTTGTAGGAGAATGGCTTTGTCGGCAGAACAGATTTTTGGAGAATCGGGTGGAAATTATGTTCTCCATTACATTGAATATGGAAATTGTATTTATATATTCCTCTACGGTAGGAATTTAACAACGTCGATGGGGTAGGTAAAATGTATTTAATGTATCGCATCTTTTGTAAGAAGCAGTTAAAGAGAGATAAGTGAGATGTGAGATAGTTTCGCGGTATTTGATTAATCGAGTTGAGGAGTGAAGCCTCATTGAGTCATGCAATTGCCGGAAAACTTTAACCGACGAGCGTAACGAGCCATTTATTCTAAAAATTCTTTTTTAATTCTTGTCAAACTCCGTCGCAATCTTTCGAAAGCCCTTGTGCAACTTTTCTCCGCAAGCACGAACTTTGCAGAGCTCGGGGAATTCTCTGAGCACGGGGAAATTGTCGAACTTTTTTCGTATTTATTCGTTTCATTTATCATGCATTAAAACTGGCGAATAAGAATATCTTGATAAATATTCCTTGAAGCGGGTCACAATCTGACAAATCCAACAAAATCGCAGTGAGACAAACGAAAACACCAATTCCACAAAGATATTCTCTGCTCCGATAAAGCAAAAAAAAAATACGAAAAACAACCCAAAAAACCATACAAATTACGATGTAGGGAACAAAAACTGATTTCCCAAAACATCATCGGTCAAATTAGACTCGCGTTACACCATCGACGGGGTTATCGACTTTCCCGAAATATTCATCCGAGCATAACCCACCGAATGAGAATAAAACGGAGATCAATACCGAAGAGAAGATGGTCCTGCGTGATTGAAGAATCGTCAGACAGATCCGCAACCAAACTCAAAAAAAGCCGAGAGAAAGAGAGAGAGAAAAAAAACGAAGTCGAGATATTCGGGAGAGGCTGATTCTTCACCGACCAACTTCCCCCCTCGGTCAGAGTCCACGCTCGTACTCCGTTCTCTCTCTCCGCTCGGTCGTGATCATAATAAATAAAAAAATTATCGAATTTATTCAACAAATAAATATATATAGAATCACATATAACCTATGTATGGAATTGGGGATATATATGTAGAGGGAGAGAGGGAGAGAAAAAAAAAAGGGAGTCGAGGTATTCGGGAGAGGATGATTCTTCACCGACCAACTTCCCCCCTCGGACAGAGTCCACGCTCGTACTCCGTTCCCTCTCTCCACCCAACCGTTTTCAACCCCTTCCCAATGCACGACCAACCTCATTCTTCCCCTCTCCGGGGGGGGGGGGGGGGGCGAAGAGCGGGCCGCAGGGCGGGCGGGAACATACGGTTTCCCCGCTGTCTCCCCCCACGTGTGTTTCTCGGTCTTTTGGTTCTCGTTCGGGCCGTCCTCGCCTCTTTCGCTCTTTTGCCCGACGCTTCCAACCGTGCACCACTTCTTCGTACTCTCTCGGAACTCCCTCTACCGCTTGGCACATCCTCGCTGGTCCGGGGGCGCGCGCGAGCTTGTTCCACGCTCCTCGGCGGTCTACCGTGTGTGTCGGAGAGCTGCAAAGCTCTCTACCTGTCGGCTTGGCGCAGTGCACTCTTATCCGGAGCACGAGACGGGCCGGTTAGGACGAAGGTATCCGCGGGTATACATTATCGAGGAGGTACCGCACCGCGCAGAAGATACACACCGCGAAGAACGGACTCGAGAAGATATACGAAGAAGAAGCCGAGAGGCGAGCGTTCGCAGTTTATACACACGCGCACGCACGCACGTGCATTTATATACACGTTCATATAAATACGTCTGTGAAGAGTACAACTACGAAGAGGCTGAGGAGGAAAGCGAACAGAAAGAATCGCTCGCGAGAGAACGAAGGCGAGAACAAGTGCCCGAGGCTACTCCGGCATCATCAGTGAATAACCGGGCGAATGGTACAGCGTACGTCGGAGAGGAAATAAGATAGAAAGAAGAAGAGAACGGAGATAGTTCGAGACAGAAGTAAGGAGGGAAGTGAAGAAGCGAGAGGCACGGGAATCCGAAGGAGGACTACCGGAGAGGGCCGGCGCTATACGAGAGAACTCCGGGGAAGGACAAGGACCGTATCGCGGGCTGTACGCGAGTACCGCGAACGTCCTACCATAGCTACGCGCGGGGCCTGCGCAACCAGGGTCACTACCCTTACGGCGGTGGCAAGGTCAGCCCGCAAGATCGTCCACGATCAACGCACTTCGCAACCGATGCGAGCCACGAAGATCCGTCGGATAAGCGTTGGAGAGGTAACAAACCCGAGTGAGTGAGATCCCCGGACACGCGCACGCGACTAATCCGAGAATCATCGACCGATCGACGATAAACTATTTACATCCGAACCGAGCTATCGATACTCGATTGCCAATCTTTCTTTCGAGTATTTACATTTATAGCTGGATATATAGATATACGGGTTGCCGTACGTATGCGCGCACGTTTGTTCGTTGAGGTACGAGAAAATTGCACGTTCCCGCCGTTGGTATCTCGTTGCGCGACGTTAATTGGAACTATCTGCGGGAAAGATCGCGACGATCGTGCTGAGGATTGACTACCGATTTTGCTGCAACGTCGTTGGGAATGAGCAGGAGTGGGCTGCTGATATAGAGAGAACGAGAGGAAATAGGAACTTCTGGGAATCGTGAGTTTTGTGTTATTATTATTGTTATTACTGTTATTATTTTTGAATTCTTTTTTGGATGTCCGATTTATACGCATCGACGGGGAGATGGAGAATACTTGGGTTAAATGATTTATCTCGTGAGATGGAAGATGTATACACTATCTGTGTATTAATTTATTGTTCATATGAGATCTTAAAAAATTTTGTTGATAAATCATTCGTTCGTGAGGTGGGAAAAAAATTGAAAGATGATTGAAATAAAACGTCGTTGAGGGTTTGATGCGGAATTTTCATTGAAATTGCATTGTCGGATCGAAAAATTCAGTGACTGGTTTAACATGGCGTGTTCGCCGGTGAGGGATTGTATTTTCGATGGTAATTGCGCGTGGTACATGCGACGCACAATGGAGGAAATAATTCGAAGGGTGAGGTGAACGGGTTTGTCCGGGCAATTATTTGTACATCACCGAACCACGCCGAACGGGAAGTCTGACTCACTAGCACGGAATTTCCGTACTACGGGTTGATGATTTGCTTCGAGCTCGGTCGTGACGGCCGGAGGGGAGGTGGGTCACGCTCGGTTTTCACTGTCAAAAAGAACGACGATATACGTGACCCGCCGGTGGCCTAATTCCACGTTCACGAGTCGGTATGCAGAGACTCCCGCGCTACTTGCGACAAATACCCTAGATCTTCGTGTTTGAGATGGATTCACCTGTTTATTATTATTATTATTATTATTATTATTATTATTATTATTATTATTTTTATTATTATTATTATTATTATTATTATTATTATTATTATTATTATTATTATTATTATTATTATTATTATTATTTTTATTATTATTATTATTATTATTATTATTATTATTATTATTATTATTATATTTTTTTAAATTTTTTATCGAGGTGGGATATAAAGCTATGCAATTTTCAGCGAAGTTGCATCAAAATATTCGTTCTATCTCAACAACACAATACGGAAATAATCGAATGAAAAACAAAAAATTTAAAAAACTATTTTTCCGCTTTCAAATATATTTTTTTTTAATTTTTTTAAGTTCCATGGGATGGAAATTCAAATTTGCATTTGAATAGCTGCGTGCCGCGTTGTAATGACAGAGAAATTCCGTGGACGCAACTATTTATCGGACAATTGTTATTGAAACTGTGATAAATTGAACGAAAAAATAATTTATTTTATCGTGAAATAAAAATCAACATCTTTCGTTTTTCTACGACAAACGAATATAATTGAATCAAAATAAATAATGACGAATCACAATTATCGTGATTCGACAACGTGTCGGTGGCCCGAAACACCAACCGTAAATAAGTTGAAGAATAAAGAATGAAACAAAAAAGCGAACGAAAAAAAATGACGTTGTCGGTAAATCTGGCGGTCACGCTACCGAGAATCGTCAAGAGTTAACGCGTGGTCGTAAGAAACAGCTACGAATAAAAATCGATTAGGTCGAGAGGACAGGTTGTTCATTTTGAGCCGATGAGGCGCGACCGCAAACTCCAAAAGCGGTAAATACACGGGGTTGCGTCCATCTCCGTCTCCATCTCTCTCTCTCTCTCTCCCTCTGTCTCTCTCTCTTTTTCTCTCTCGTACATTCGTTTGCTCATTCGTCCGTAACTCGTGTGGGACTCCGAATGAATCCGCGTAACGGTATTGAAAACGGTCCAGCAGCGAGTGAGCCAATGTCCCGTCCTACAGCTTCCGAATTCTTCAAGGCCTCGAACGTCTGGCGCAATTCCACCGCGGTAATGTGCTTACGAGTACTATAACTACCCGCGACTACCGCATTTTTATTCTGGTTCTTCTTGTCACTGCGATAAAAAAAAAAACTTCTTCCCTCGGAGACAAAATTATTCCATCATCGTGAAAAATAAAAAAAAATAAAACCAAAAGTTCATTGCGTTATTTTTTATTATGAAATTTAACGCAATTTCGCGATAATGTGGAATTTTTTATGGACAGTCGGATATTACGAGCTTCAATGAGAAATATTTTGCGGAAGATAATATCCTTTCACATAATTGTTAGGTAATATTACGAACTCGTTTATCGGCCTGATTTATATGCGGAAAGTACGTGTAACGTAAGAATTATTTCACGCTCGATGGCTTGTCGGATCATCGTCGCGCTACGACGATTTCTTCCCTCACGCGACTCGACGTATCCGACTCTGGCAATCATGCGCGCTCCGAATTTTGGTTTATTTTAAATTGAAAAAATGTTTCTTCACAAATTTCTTCTTAAATTCGTTGGCGACGGATCGTTGCTCGCTGCCTGATTAAAAATGGAAGATTTTATTCGTTTCCATTATCTGGAAAACTTTTGGGAAATCAATTTTAAACGTCGTTTTCGAATATACGTAACATGTCACTGAAAATATAATAAATTTGCTATTTTTTGTTCCATCATATATCATATATTACATTAATTCAATGTAAAATCTATATAATGACGGCGGAACCTCTTGAAATCGTTCGATTGGGTTCAGAATTGGCCAGTTTTCTTCCGATAGTACATACTTTAAATATGAGAGCTGCTGTAATATTTTTCTTTCCGAAACACACCTCAAAATATAAAAATGTTGATTATAATTCGCATGTGAATTTCTGAATACAAATTTTTTTTTTCGGGGCTGTTGTGACTGTTCGGGTGTGTGTGAATGAATGAGTTGGCTGAGTGAACCTGGCTCGCATGGTCATTGACGTAAAAGTATGTCACCGAATGAGAACAAACGTTTCAAGATCTGTAAAATAACTGTTCTTGCCAATACGGAGTTCGAAGTCGTAATACCGAAGTACCGGTAATATCCACAATATACATATACGCTTGAAAAAGGAAACAAAACTATTTAGCTGTACGTTGCGTATACGTATATCGTTGGTTCCGTGAGACTTCTTTGAGCCAAGTGAATTGAGCCGACTCGAAGTTAAATTCCATCGAGTTAACGGAATTTAGTTGCTTCGAACCTTCAACCGTCAGGCCAAATATGGCCAACCTCGAGTGGTGAACTTGAACCATCTAAACGAATACAGTCGACTCAAGCTCCATCAAATTGTTCCACTTAAATCAATTTTCAGCCAATTTTATTCGTCTGACCGAGAGGAATTGATTTATTATTTTTTAAATCGCAGTTCTCCTTATAATTCGCCAGTTCACATCTTCGAGGAAACCGAAGCTGTGAATTTGAGTTGAAAGAAATAAAGAAATGTTAAATTTACTGTAATAAATTCACCGTCTCGAGCTCCATCGAATTGTCTTCAACTGGGATCATTTTTAGCCAATTTAATTCGCCCGACCACGATTAGATACCTAATTAATTCTTTTCTCCAACTCTATCTTTTCTTTTACCTTTTAGTTCGCATCTTTGAGTAAACCGAAGGTGTAAATTTAAGTAGAAACACAGCAAGAAGTTACATAAACTGTAAAAAAAAAATCGACTCTAACTCCATCGAATCAATTTTACTCGAATCAATTACCAGCCAATTTAATTCGTCTTGCCGACGGTAATTAATTAATTTCCGCTTCAAATCCCATTTATACTTTTAATAATCAAGTTAGTATCTTCGAGGAAGCTTAAGGTGTGAATTAAAGTTGGAAGAAAGAAAGGAATGTTGAATAAACTGTAATAAAATAACCGACTCGAGCTCCATCGATTTGTCTTACTTGAATAAATTTCCAGCCGATTTAATTCGTCTGGACGCCGGTAATAAATTAATTTTCGCTTCAAATCCCATTTCTACTTTTAATCCTCCACTTCGTATCTTCGAGGAAGCTCAAGGTGTGAATTTGTGTTAAAGGAAAGAAAGAAATATCAAATAAACCCGCATTATTCTCGAAGTTCGGCAAAGCAAATCAGTTGAGTGTGTATTTAACGCTCGGTCTAGGCAAATATTGGTGAAGCGGCAAATACTCGACACCCGTGGGTACAACGTACTACCATTATCGTTACGGGCTTTTTCGGTAAACTCGGGCTTCCTCGCGACGACGACGATGACTCGAGCTCGTTGTCCTGTTAACGGAACGAAGCCGTGTTTGCCAACCGCTCCCCGTCGGTTCGTACGAACGAAATATAATGATGAAAAGTTAACAAAAAAAAAATGAAAAAAAAAATTCTCTCACACACCGAAGCTGAGCTAACTGTTGTGGGAACGTGTGGGAGGGCTGGAAGTTCTTTATTCTTACGGCTCGGTTTCCGCGGTTCGAATTCATCCGACGAGCATTACCGTCCATGCGTGACCACAAAGACGATTATTCCGTCTTTGAAGAATTTTTTTCATCATTGTTTTATCCCGAGGGTGAAGAAAATAATTTGATTTCAGTTGCGGGATAAATCATTTTGATTTTAAATTAAAAACGAAATCGTTTTTTGCTCAAAATAATTTGATTTCGAATGTGGGAGAAATCATTTTTATTCTTAATTGAAAACAATATCGTTTTTTGCTTAAGATAATTTGATTTTGAATGTGGGAGATATTATTTAATTTTTTAATTGAAAACAAAATCGTTTACCTCGAGGGATGAATATTATTATAAAAATGTATTGAAAATATATTATCATATTCGATATAATTTATATGATTATTATGATTATATTGGAAAATTATATTGTCCCGAAGATACAGACGAAATTATATTCTATCGCTGGGACAAGCAAACCCATCGTACGACGACCTTTGATGATTCTAATTCTCACAAATAATTTTGTTTTTAATTATTACAATTCAAGTCTTGATTCTTCAGTTTCGCGATCGAAATCTAATGTGAATTGAAAAAAGAAAGACAAGCGTGAGTACAAATATTCTCATTGAGAATCGTCGCGGGTACGCGGCGAAGATCACCCGGAAGATAATTCGCGCGAGTAACACACGGTTAGAATCTCATTCTCCTACGAAAAAATAAAAAAAAAACAAAAACATTTCGTTAGCCCAACGCATCGTAAAATACGAAACGTAATCTTGTCTAATAAGGAAGAGAAATATATATTCCCGCGCGTTGCATCCACGAGTTGTTGCACCATCCGAGCACAGTCTCTGTGTCTCGGTTACCGTCCAATCAAGCTTCATAATAATTATCGAACTGCCTGACGCCTCGTGCTACGCGCCACGATAATCGCGCATGAAAATTATGGTAGTGCGACGGTCGGGCTCGTTACATCCTATCCTCCCGTGTGGTTAAATTATACCGACCCTTAATTTATCCACGGCTTCTTCGCTATTTAGCGCTTATTCTCCGTACTTTTGTTCGTCGCTTCGTCTTTCTAAAAATCGAAAACCAGCTTCAATGAAATTCATTAAATATTCTGGAATTTTACAATAAAATAAATTTCCCATGAATATTTTCTAAATCATTTAAAAATTTCCATAATCGACAAAATATTGTCGTATCCACTGTAATCTTTCATAAATAAGTTTTGTCCTTACATATTTCTCTTTATATTTATTTATATTTATATAATTATAATTCCTTACCGAAACTCAATTAAAAACTAATATCAACAAAATCTTCTAAACCATTAGAAGAAAAAATAAAACTGTGATCGACAGCTTGATCTTGCGATGCTCATTCTTTCATAACAATTTTTCTGAAAGAAATAACCGTGTCAAATTTGACTCGAACCCCGTACATTCCCGAGTCCTCAATCCTGAGACCGTTAGAGCGATGATCTTCAGTAGTGACCATGCACAACCTTCTGAATTTTTCCCCCTCGGTAATTTAAAGTGGTCGGGGGGAGGGCGGGGGCAGTGACTGATGAAATTTTCTTCATTGAGAATTAAGAATAAAAAAGTCGAGATCCATCGTTCGACCTACGGTGAACCAACCAAGAGTGCTGGTTTTGAATTCAATGGACAGGGCCGAGGGTGGGGTTGGGGGGGGGGGATGACTTGGACTCGAACGGAAAAGGCGAGATTGTTCGAACAATGCCGGACTCGTTATAAGGAATCAGGATGATAGTCGTCTGAAACGGGCGAGCCGCAATCGCGTGGACGATATTCAGACCGGATATTGTGATGGAAAACGCGCGAGTCTCGCGCATGCGTTATTAAAATAATCCCAGGTTACGGAACCTTCGGCAGAGCGTTCGGACGCGAGACCGGTCTTCGATGCGGCGGCAGGAAATCGCTCGCGAAAAAAGTGGAATAAAAAAATAAACGACACAGGCTTACGAATCGAGCGAGAGGCAATGGACGACGATGAAGTTTTGCTGGTTAAGAAACGATTTATATCGTTTCGAAACGACGAAACGATATAAATCGGTCGGTTCGGTCGTTTCGTTACGGAAATAACCTCTTTATAGAGGTTATAAACAATTCACGTCTGATTTACCGGGCGACTCTCTTTTATTCGATTGATTATCAGTGGATTGTTGTATAATCAACGAAGACTATGGTTGGAAACCTCAGAGATTTTGGATCTTAAAACAATAGTTTCCGTCGAATTTTAAAAGAGGACAGTTTTTTTATCTCAATACCAATGAAATGGGTAAGACTATTATTATTTATTAGACTTGTAGAATCTAATTGCAGTTTTCCTACAAAATATTCAATGATTTTAATATAATTATTATTCATTTTTATATTCTTTCTTCTGCAGAGAATATCTATCTTACTACAATAATGAATAATATAATTAATAATTATAATGATAACAGATATACAGGTTATTATAATAATATAATAATCATTGTAATAATATCCTTTTTCAATTTTATGACAATCAATCATTATTATTATTTGCCTATTTATTATAATAGTATAAAAATTATTGTAATCATTTTTTTTAAATCTGATGGCTATCGATAATAATAATAATTATTATCATTATATTATTATTTACTTATGATATTGATTTTTTAGTTTTCAAATTTATTCACCGACATGGCTATGTTTTAACCACATAAAAAATGAAAATTTTTTATTCTGCATGCAACGATCAAATTGTTTTCGTATTTCGTCTCTATCCGTGATAAAAATAGATGAACTCTGCGCTACTGAATATCGTATTCGTGAGTAATTTGTAGGAATCCTACGAGAGACCGCAGTATATTTCCATCTCGATGCTATTTCTCGAATAACCAATCGCACATAACGTTTCCTTCGCGTTTCTTCGTGATTGCAAAGCCTCATTGGGTACAGGCGGATATTTTTACGGGAAAACTTACCGTTTCGCGTTTAGACGAAAATGAGAAGTGGTTCTGCGGGGAGCGCGGATGAACGTCGACGAGATAAGTAGAGACGGATAGACGTAATCAGCCGGGAAAGAACGAGATGTTATGAGTTAACGGTAGCGGAATCTGTTTAAAATCTCGTCTAGCGGAGTTGTAACTGTAATTCAACGGAAGATACGCCGAGGGTTCGGTCAGGCTTACAGATTTTAATATTCTGAAACGATCACGTCTTGGTAAATTGACCGAGCGATGATCCTAACATTTTTGGATAATTATTTTACGACCTGTTCCTAACCTGTTTCGAAATGTTTCTCTCATGGATTTTTGTGTATACATCTGAAACTGCACCTCGAAGGGTTTTTAATTGAATTTGAGGTTTGTTGAGGCATACATGATCGATAAATATTTAAGAGAAGGCTGGCTATCGTGAAAACAACGAGGAGTCGCGTGTTGGTTCGTGGAAATTAAAATCATAGTCGAATCATTAAAAATAGTACATAATACAGTCTAGACTCATTTTGGGCTCTGGAAGCTCGACCAAAATTGCTACTCAAATTCTTCGAGCGTTCTTGTTGACGCATAATTCGATAAAACAAAATCAAGCATTAAAAATAAAAATTCCAAACTTATCGGGTAAACGTTAATTGAAATCAATAAAAATGATGATTAATATACGTGATTCCGATACTTTTTGAACCACGAAAAAATGCGCTACTTCAATAAAACGTTATTTCATTATCTTTTAATCATTTCTAACGGCTAAGCTGTCGTTAAAATACGGGAATACATTGAGCAAGATAAAAACCATGAAACATCGTCGGCTCACGAGTAGAGAGGGTTAAGGTCCGTTGCGATATCGGTCTACCTGCAAAGTCGTCGCGTCCCGTAGCGAGGAATTTGATGTACATATTCGATGCATGAGCAATCGGCCGGCGGGACGTTCGAAACCGGTTCCGTTTTTGGACGAGCCAAGACGCGCGACTGACCGTTCGAAATAATATTGGAGGGTCGCCGACCGGCGCCGGATCACGTTCGTGTCTCGATCGCTCACCCGCGCCCCCTCACTGGGTCAGTAGATTCATGCGTGACCGGTGAAAAACGATTTGTGACTTACGACCGGAGGTCTCTCGTGCATATACCGCTACGTGCATTCAGACGTGTGGACTTGAAATAATGAATCGAAACGCCCGCGCCGAGTCCGCTGGCCTCGTTTATCCCGTGAATACGATACACGGGCTTACTCATCTCCGAATGACCTCGTAAAACTCGGGGAAAAAGCGCCTCCGCGGGTCTGGAAAGAATATTACTTTGCATTCGTAACGAGAGACGAAGACAAATTTTTTTTTTTTGGTATTTTTTTGGTGGTTTGTTGTTGGAATGATGTTGAGGATGTGGATTGAGAATGGCGAAACATTGCCGGGTTTTTGACGATAAAAAGCCTATGGGATTGTAATTTGTTTTTGAATTTTTGAGGTTCTTGTGTTGTATCTATCAGGTCGTGTAATAAATTTCCGTCGTTTTTGTTATTTTGTTTGTTATATTGGTAGATATATGCAAATCCTTTTCTTGCTCCACAAACCTATGTGCTCACATTTTTTCAATGAATTAATTTTGATACATTTTTGAGACTTTTAAAGTAGATGTTTCAAGAAAAATTGAGAGAATTATTCGTATTAGTAATTTTTATTCAGAAGCAATCTGAAGGGCAACCCGAGTCAGTCTTAGAAGTATAGTTGTTGCGCCAAATAAAGGCCCATGGACTTCCATTTGGAAACAGAACCCAAATTTAGGCCCAGATGGGCCTTTTAAATCGTTACCGAAAAATGTACGCAAGATCGTAGTAGGATCGTGTAGCTCGTAGAATCGGTACGAAGCTCGCCCGGAAAAAGAAAAGAACGTGAAAATTTCCACGTGCCTTGGATAATTCGGTCGTACGTGAGTCGTCGTCCTACCCGTTCGGGGTTTTCGTGTACGCTTCTGTACGATGTCTGCGGTATTATAGGACAGAAGTCAAGGCGAATTCGAAACGTGTCACGCGTGGATGGATTATTTAATGGCACCGAAGTCAGACCATTGATGAACTTTCGACGCTTCGGGAAATGACGTTCGTCAATGGCTCGCACGTGCATCACCTTCGCTGTTGCGTATATATTCATCTGCTACCCTACAAGAGCCAAATGCGGACCAATCAAACCCGTAGATCCATGATAAATTGGATTCTCGAAATTATTTCTTCACAATTTGTACACATGCGAGATTATAACACTTGCAAAATCAAAAGAAAACCAAACGTTTTACAAAGTTTTCCACACGTATGATAATAATTAATTATACTCGGATGTATTTTTTCATTTATTTATAAGATCATCGAATGTGTGTTTGATCATAATTTTTGATCCATATTTAATTGTAATTATACGATTTATTGAAATTAATTTAATTTTGATGTTGTTTAATTTTTTTCTTGAATCGTTTGCAGATAGATAACAGAAACCAAAAATGAGGAGACAACGCTGGTGGCTGCCAATATTGGCAATCGTATTCGCGACAACCTCGAATCCAACCTTGAGTCTTCCGGTTCGCGACGAGGAACTCGACACGTCGACGAAGCTGCTCGGTTCGAGGTCAGTAGACAAGTGAATTCGTACTTTCCAGTTCCCTCACGCACGTCCACGACTTTCCATTATCAGTACGAAAGAAAAACCGCCACGCGATGAGAACAAATTGTTCGAAATATTTTATCACCGACGTTCCAAAACGATCAATCAAAAGTTAATTTCGCTGAGGAAATCCATTCGCGGAGCAATGCGTACGACATCCAATTAGCTACCGATGAATGACGTATCGCGTGCACGTTACGGAAAGAGGAACTGTTCAATTACCGACTGTCGCGTGTTACACGCTGCGTGATATCTAACCTTCTATCTAACGCGGATCCAGTTTGCGAGAGCGAGAAAAAAATCCAACGTGCGCGAGAAAAAATCAGTAGCGAAACCGACACGAGTGGGACGGTGGAGAAAAGGAAAATGGCAGATCTAAAAAAAAAACGAGAGAGATAAATGATTAAAAAGTGGAGAGGGGATGCTCACTGTTACCTAATTAGAGCTACAAGACTCTCGCGTTTTTGCATAATGAAATGATTGCAGCCTTAATTAGAGGGCTAATTAGGAAACTGTTACGCGACTGTTCCTTGCACTTCCTTTTTTTTTTTAGTTACTTGTGTCTCGTTTTTTGTTCTTTTTTCGTTCTTTTTTCGGACCATTGTCTATTAACGTCATCCCCTCTCGTTAAACTTAGTCTTGCCGTTGTAAATTTTGTAGCAGCACTTACGGAATTATTTTAAAAGAATGAATAGATTTTGTCATGTGATTATAATTTTTTTTCAGTGTGGTTACGTCTGTCTCCGTTGTCACGGGATCACCGGGAAATGCACCTGGAAGCGCGTCGATGAACGCTGATCGTAGCAGAGTCATACCCTCGAAGGAATTGCCGAGTTCGCCGGCGAATCTACTCAGGCCCGACAGCTTCCAGTTCTACACTCTCAACAAAGACGGTAGCGTCGTGACCAAGAAAATGACCGAACGGGAGATTCAGAGCCTCATTGCGGCAGGCGGCGGTCATCCACCGGTGGACGATGACAAACCGCAAAATGCCGGTGACATTCGAACCGGAGGAATGCAGGTAATTCCATTCAAATTCCAACTAAGGATACTATTTTCATCGGAATAGCTTTGCCACAAAAACAGAAATTTAATATTGCAATACAAAAATTATCATCGAAAGCTATAACTTAAATTATCTAAATACTGATGTATTAATAATTATATAATATAATAATTAATGATTGAATTTGAATATTGATGCAGATTCGTGTGCTTTTAGTAACCAAAATTGTCGGAGAAAACAAAAAAAATATAAGACTAAAATTGAAAACAAAAAGAATAATCCAATAACAAATTGATCAATTAATTTGAATTATTTTATATAATAAATCTTGCAATTATAAATAATAAATTTCAATTAATCGTTGCAAATGAAATTGAAATCAATGAAATAACGAGTCACGGATTTCCAATTGGCGTTAATTTAGGTTACAGATGTGCTGGAAAATGTTCAGAAAGTTCTGAAGGACGAAATGAACAAACTCGCACCGGTGATGACGTCGATGCCGACGATACCCGGCCACGCGAATACCGAGTGGAGCAGCATTCTCCCGGCCATTTTCGGTGGCGAATCGGACCACACCGATGAATCGAGTTCGACGACTTTCACGGACGCGGATGCCACGTCGTTCGTCGTCAACCCGACACTCGTAAAAATACCGGAAGCACCGATAACTCAGACGTCCGCGACGAGGTTGCCAGCGGCGGAACCATCGACGACGACTCGTTACGAGATCAAAAAGAAACCCGCGAATACGGCGTTCACGCAATCTGAAATCGAGAAACCGATGATTCAGGTACCGGTTATAACGGTCGAACAAAAGTTACCGTCTTCCCAGGACGAAGAAAATTCTACCCCAGTTTTCCAAATGCTCAACACAATATCCGCCGATAAAATAAACGCGAGGAACAACACCCAAGTCCATAACGAGTTTGAAGCCGTTAAGCCTCAAAAAATCGATGTCTCCGAACAGAAAGAAACGGCGAAACCCGCGAAGACCTCCAACAAACCGACTCCTCAACATTCCGGTCTTCAACAATCGGCCAACACCGAGGTTCCGGAAATGGTGGAGATAAGTTTGAATGAAAAAGTATCAATCAAGAAACCCGATTCGATGATAATAACCGCGGAGAATATTCCCGAAGCACCGCAAACCGAGGCCCCGGCAATGGTCAGCGTTGTTTCCGAAACTCACTCAACATCCATGAAGGTTTCCGGCCACGAGGAAGTTCCTCTTCGCGAGCCTCCCAAGCCCGTCATTAAGCCAGATGATCGCATTGAATTGCCCGTTGAAGAAAAGAAACCGGCGGTGACTGAGAAACCGGCCTCAAAACTCCCGACCGACGACAAGTTGGATTCAACGACGGTTAGGACCAAACCATCGGAAGCTCCTACACCGGAAAAACCCACCGAGACTCCGGAAAAGCCCAGTCTGATCGCTCAGGGTGTATCCTTCTTCGAAAAGCTACCTGAAACAGTTGGCGCCATTGTCACGGACTTCATTTATAACAATTCCTCAACCCCGAAACCCACAGTGGAAAAAATCGTCACCCTGGTACCGATAAAACCTTCGGAAGACCTTGACAAACTTGTAGAAGTAAAAGATTCGGTGAAAAAAAATCAAACCACGGAAACGACAGTGAGTGAAACGACTGCCGCACCTATTAGAGAAACAGTTACGTCGAAGAAACCTGATCAAGAACCGGTTTATCAGATGATACCCGAGATAATTCCCGACAAGAAGACGCCATCGCTTCACGGTTCGTCGCCGTCCGAGGCCACTTCGATCGAGCACATAATCGAAACCCTGAACGATCCGGCGAGTAGCGCATCGGGAACCCCCGTAGCCGATCCCCCCAGCACTCAGGCCAACCCGATTAAGCCCGTGATTGTAGCCGAGACCAAAACTTCCACGGCTGCTACGCCGATAAAAGTGGAGACGTCGGCTGAATCCAGCCCTAGCAAACCCGTGGAACCTCTTCCTACCGAATTGGCGGACTCTCTGTCGAGCATGATCTCGCAGATTTCGGACGCGATGACTTCGGTTGTGCCGGTCGGTCAAGATGCCGGTCTCGACACGACGGGAAAGAAAAATGTGATCGATATGCTGGCCGAAGAACCCAGTGGTAATGAAACTACAAGTTCGGAGATCGGAGAAACGTCGAAGATAACGGAGAAACCTGCGTTGGAAATTAAACTACCTTTGTCGGATCAACCGGAAAAGACCGAAATTGTTGATGTCAAACTCCCGGAAAACAAAGAACCGACTATCGCTCCGGCTGAAGTATCGGAAGCTACCGAAATAACGAAGGAAATCCAGAGCACGACTTATGTTCCGATGACGAGCGAATCTCCGAGTCAGGATACGTCAACCAAAGCGACGAGCGAATTGCCATTGATCGAAATAATGACAACGCAAGTACCCGTCAATCCAATTGACAAGCTTGAAGTTCCAGTTGTCGAAAAACTCGACATAGTCCCCTCCAGTTCGGAGAATTCGAAACCGGATGCAGACTCGGTTCTCGCATCGTCCGAGATCGCAACGGATAAAATCATGCCAGTGTCCATTGAACAATCGGACATCAAGAACGATACTTCAGAATCGGCTGTTACCGAAGCAACGCTGATGGAGAAAATTTCGACGGAGAAACCTGCTACGACCCTCGCAAGCTCTGCAACCTCGGTCGTGACTACCACTGTATCGTACGACGATGTAACATCGCCGAAGGATCAGACGGATAGTCCTCTAGCTATTGCTTCCACGACATTAGCTCCGGAAAGTCAGAAAAACTTCACCTCGATGAAGGTCGGTCCAAACGAGAATAATACGGAAATGCCGATCGTTCATATCGCTATAACGGAAACTAAACCAGCGCATATCGCCAATTCGAACAAAACGCAAGGCCTCAAGAATGAGAACAAGCGTCCGGAATCTCCTGTTGTTAGAATTCAATTGACGGATCCAGTTACTGTCGCAAATAACATGATAGCATCGGCCAATGTGAGTGCAACCGCAGGACCGCTTGTACCCCTGATTTTGCCAGAAACCGGAAGTGTTCCACCCAACAGCATCGCAAGTGGATTGATCGCTGGTTTCCCATCGACCACGACACAAGCCACACCGGAAGAAAACCCCACCACCATTCCCGCTATCAAGTTCCAGCCGGAAATTCAACCAATAGCCAACGGCTCGTTGAACCATTTCGATGATAGCTCGAAACCAAGCGAGATTCAAACCAAAAATATCACGTATACCGAAATCTCGCAGACACCAGAAATTATTACGGAAAGTAGCGTGACTGAAAGTATCGAAGTCGTGGGAACGACAACGTTGAAAAATGTTCCAGCAGCTGAACCGGAAATTACAGTACCGGTGACGAATTCTCCGATTGATGAAGTCGCCGCTGATGAGCCGCAGGAGAAAACGACTGCTCATGCTGTCGTCCTTGAACAGGCAACGAGCGAAAAACCTGAAAGGAAGGAATCGGTAAATGAGACTGCGCCTACGAAGAGCGTTGATTCCGAAGCAGCCGCGACTCCTCCAGTTTTAGAAACAGCCTCGAATGGCGAGGATTCGTCGAGAGTGTCGGAAAGCGTTACGGTAGTTTTGGAAGAAACAACGACAGAAATAAGCACAACATCGACCGCTGCGACCATCGTCGACAAGAAAACCAATTCCTCAGCACCGGCGATCTCCGAGCCATCAGATTCCAATGAGAAGGTGACCAAGCTATCCGAAATAATCGAAACGACCGTCAGTACATCAGCAAAGCCGGAAGTCACTGCAGCACCGATGGAGTCCTCGGAAGAAAAAACCCAGCTCCCGATTACGGCTGCCCCTGAAAAATTGGGAGAATCAAAGAACCACACAATGTCAGAATTGCCGGTTGTTAGGATAGACGTTGAGTCTGAAGCGGAATTCAATAAAATGCCATCAAAGATACAAGCACCAGACTTTCCGATAGTCGCGGCGAACGACACAACGGCGAAACCAATGGCGGTGGAAGAGATTCAGACGCAGACTTCCCAATCGGCCACAACGGCGCAGACTCCCATCGAGTCGACGTCAAGCTCGAAAATTCTTTTGCCAAGTACAACCGTCAGCTCTATCGAGAAGACTGAAGCGGACATCACGAAGGACAAGCCAAAACTCGAAGACGCCGTGAAGCAGCCGGTGAAAGTGGAAAATAATTCTTCGGAAAAAGTAGCGGCAACGTCGAATCCAATTTCCATGCCTCAGCAAACCGAGGAAATTAGAATTCGCGTCAACGATACTGCAGTTTTGGTCACCAAACGACCGGTATCCGAGACGACTGGACAAACGCTTGAAAATGTCCAGAAGACAACGGTAAATCAATCTGCAACCGAGCAACCAACTACCCCTGAAACGTCTCCTGTAACCGAAGGATCTGTCTCCAAAGACATTGAAAAAGTGGAAAGTCTTCCGGTTCCAGTGAAAGTCAATGAGTTATCCTCCAGCCAAAATGCAGCTCCAATAATCCCCTTGACAAAAACGGAGACTACCACCTCTTCGGGAAGTAAAAACCACAGTACGCCCATTGAGGTACAGCGTACTGAAGAAACCACAACATTGAAAGCCGATGACTCACGGAAGCCAGTCCAGAAAAATAGTGACAGCGATTCGTCGCAAACATTCCAAGACGTGGTCTTTTTGACAGAATCATCGACCAATAGTCCTCCAACGACCAATGACGAGATTCTCATACACGGAGACAATGATTCGCACGTCAAACCCTCGACGAAAGTCGAAGTTACAACAAGGAGGAATTCCGACGATCCCTCAACACCATCGACGATCAGTAGCACAACCAAACCCGAAGACAAGCCATCACAGCAGACTGACGTAAAAGTATCCGTTGCGGTAACTGACAAACCTAACTTTACGACCAGCAAACCTGCTCTCAAACCCACGATGAACATCAAGAAAGACGACGCCCTTCCCGAACCAGTTGAGGAAAAATGGACATTGATACCTCAACAAGTTTATCCAGCGCTGACAAAGACGAGTGGAGCTTACGCCAAGCAACCTACCACAACGGCAACACCGCCGACGACTGTTTCTCAACCCAAAAAGAACGTTACCAAGAATCGACGTCCCGGAGGTTCGATGGATCATAGACCAACCGTCAACGGGCTTGACTGCACCGTCAAAGATCTCGACCCCAATATGCTATCATTCGCGGACTTGTGCAACGAGTTGGCTTTCACATTCTGGACCGCGACGAACGAGAGTTTGAGCCAATCGAGATCCCTCGCAGTTTCACCGTTCGGCATGACGAGTCTTCTAGCCATGGTCTTCCTCGGCGCCCGAGAACCAACGTCCAGTCAAATGAACAGCGTTCTCAAACTCGACGACAATAATTCATTCAATCCGCATCTCGTGTTTCACAACATAACGGAGGCCGTTCGTTTGGCCAGGCACGAAGGTATCGCCAATGCCGCCTTCGTTAGGGAACTCTTCGTCGATAGATCCAAAGTCCGCGGTCTCATGCCTTTCTACAAGAAACAAGCTCAACAATTCTACGATGGAATCGTCGAGGAAGCTTATTTCGACAACATAAGCGAACTCGTTCGTCGACGAACGAATCACAAGATGAAACAGCTCACCGAAAGAAGAATCGACGGATTCATGGCAAACACCGTTGTCCCGTTGAGATCGCCATTGGCAGCCATGTCCGCCAATGTATTCCAAACGAATTGCAACGATTCCGCCGCGAGTTCCGAAGGAAGAGACGGCGAATTGTACTTCGCCGTGTCTCCGGCATCCAGACAACGTAAACTCGTTCCAGTTCCGGCGACGGTTTGGAAATCCGGTGTTTTGGGCGGTTACGTGACGAGTCTGGACGCAACGGCGGTCGCGCTAGGAGGTATCGACAAGCTCGTGTCCACGATATTCGTCATACCAGGCAATCAAGGACACACCGCACCCGGTGACAGTTTGGATCAACTGGAGCAGAGATTCATCAAAGGCGCAACTCACGATGACGCGTGGAAAAAATTGCTCAAAGTTTTGATTCCCCGACCGGGTTTGGAACTTCAGGTACCGAAGTTCAGTCATCGGTCCATCATAAACGCCACCGCAGCTCTGAAGAGAATGGGATTGAAGGAATTGTTCTCGAAGGAAGCTAATCTGAAGGCCATCAAGGGCGTTGCTCCAAATGTACATCTCGCCGACATTTTTCAGGTATGGGAAGATCAATCATTCGTAGAATATATTCATGTCTATGGGCGTTTTGATTTCACAACAATTCAAGAAAGACATTTCAGCTTAGAATTAAGATTTAAGAACGAAGAAAAATTATTGACGCTGCAAGTTAAGACGTTGCTGAAGCAAGATAAGATTTTTTATGCCGAAGTCATTGATCCAAGTTTTTTAACGCTTCGATGTTGTTGCAGATAAATTTGTTCAGTACCTGCGGTGACGGAACTATACAGGGAGCGTCGCATCACGCGGAAATATATCCTAACCATCCAGAGAGGAAAGCCCGCGGATATCGTAATTTTGAGGAAAAAGAGGACGAATTAGTCAACGATTCGGCCGAAGACGAGACGACTTTTTCGGACTCGACGATACCGCACGAGAGTGTCGCGCAAAGAGAAGCAAGATGGGACAGACAGTCCGACGGAAATACGGAGAAGACCAGAGTCAAACTCGACAGGCCTTTCCTCTACTTCGTAAGACACAATCCCACAGGATTGATCTTGCACATGGGACGTTTCAATCCTAGACTATTGTCCTCGACAAATTCGGGCGATTCACCGATAAAACCGACCACGCCCGTCGTCTCGACAATCCCATCTTTCAAACGTGATCGATCGAAGTCTCGTGATTGAAATTCGCGCGACAGAGACGTCCTAATTAACGAATCGGACCAATTGGACGTCAATCGTCGTCAGAAACTGTAAAAAATTTCAATCTTCAGCCTCAAAACTTTTTCGGAACGATGAAACTTGTTCGATTCCATCATCAAATTATTCGTTGACGAGTGGCGAGAAAAAAAATGAGAAAAAAAATGAGAAAAAATTTCGATCTCCGGATGAGAAAAGATAAAAGAAGAAAAAAACAAACATAAAACATTCCACAAGGAATTCGGTTATGGTACTGGTTAACTCTATTTATTAACTAGAACGCGGTTGGATGAGATTCGCGACGATTATTATAACGTATACGTCAATATTTCACGCCGTTGTGTCTCCGGAGACGGGAGAGAGCGAATTTGAGAAGAAACGAAAATTAATAAGAAGCGAATAAACGATCTTGATCATCGTCCAAACGGTGGCGCGAATGCAAGCACGAGGTTTATTTTTACGCGCTCGGTTTGGGCAGTGATCGACATTAATGCAACGAACATACGACTAACTCATTGTTAAGCTATAAAAATGAAATTTTAAAAAAATTAAAATTAAAAATCATGCTCTTAAACATTGATTAACTATTAACCGTAAAGTATTAACAGTATCGCTATAACATTAATCGTAGAAATTGTTTAGCACGTGGCAGCTCAGAGTGATAAACTGATAATTAATTAAAAGAAATTTAATGAAGAAGGAAAGATAAAATCGACTTTTAGCGGATGCGCGCGTGCGTATGTACATATAGGTGAAAAAAAGCGTTATAAAGAAAAAAAACCGCGACGTACTCCACCCCCTTGACTGGCAGCAATACGAACTTTTGTTCTATCTCGGATTTTAGCGATCGTCGCTTCAAGCTTGAGCAATGAGAGGAAATCGCGTTGCTACCAGCCTCTTCAAGAATGAACAATTAAGCACTAGGATTATAAGATACGTTATGTGCTAAAATAAGTTATACTATGTGTAGGGAGTTATTGTACTTCGTAAATAAAACGATTTAAAATATTTCGAACGATCTTTTTGGTCATCTTGGTATATTTTTATCTCCTGTGAAATATAATTCGGAACTGAGCCATTTCCGGAGTAGCGATTACTGCGCTTCAACTCACTTGTATAGTAATTTACTCTATAAAATATTTTATATTACTTATCCTCTTTATTAATAATTAAAACAATGAATTAATCAATTTTTCTCTTCTTTAATAAAGGATTTGAAAGGATTGATTAATGGAGACAATTCTTCGAACTTTCGTGGTCAATATTTAGTTGTTTATTTGTAAAGAAAAAATCATCCATTTCGATGACCATTTATTTTTAAAAAAAATTTTATTCAAGACCGGATAAGATTTTTAAATTGAGATACAATTCCATTCATAAGCTATGAAAGCCGCGTCACTGCATTACCGTCACGAATGTACGAAACTCGTGACCGCTCGGGCGCACGATAACTCTTTAATTGCGAAAGTTATCAATGAGATATTACCGTACGCACCTAGCCACATCACACGTCGTCAACGAAAAAAAATTCATAGTCATGCATGCTTTGATCGCGTCAGAGGCAAATAAAATGCGGAAAGTAGTTGTGAACCTGTTTGACACGAATGAACAAAGATCGGAAGCTTCACCGATTTCTATCCTCAATGATAACGAGTTGAAGCGGTTGCAATAAAACTAATCGAAAAAAATCTTTTTTTGAATTCTTTTCTTTATTAATATTTTCTCGCTCACGTCTGTAACCTTCGAGGGTGCGTTGAAACGAATTCCGATAAGATTATTTATTCTGGTCGTTGTATTTATTATACACGTCGCGACGTTACATTGTATATCATGGGATTAAGAGAAAAATTGGAACGCGACTACAATGGAGATTCTTCTTATTTCTCTTCGATCGGACGTGCATAAAGACTTTGTCAGCAAAAGCTTAACTTAACAATGAATTGTAGTTTATGACTGGCGCTTATATTCTGACATGATTTCTCTTTATTATTAATATTATGATTGATATTATTATTATGATTATTATTATTATCATTATGATTATTATTATTATTATGATTATTATTATTATTATTATTATTATTATGATGATTATTATTATTATGATTATGATGATGATTATTATTATTATTATTATTATTATTATTATTATTATTATTATTATTATTATTATTATTATTATTATTATTATTATTATTATTATTATTATTATTATTATTATTATTGTTATTTTTTCTCTGCAATCGGTTACAGAAGGTCAATTGCATTTTTTTTTTCGAAAGTACCGCGAACATTGAACTGACCAACGATTTTTTCTGATTTCCGAACCAGCACGTATGACCGAATAAAACTTTACGAGCGATGCGTGGGTACCGAGAGCAAATACACAAAACCGCTGCTGCTCATCAGCGAGCGATAAGTGTTGCATTTAAAGCCAGAAAGAGGGAGAAGAGAGCTTATCGCTATTATCGTGGTTGCTCAGACCCGAAGGTGCAACGCCTCTAGTCGCGACAATGGAACAAGTCATCCAACGCCTTTTCGTCGAGCTCCGTCAATAAGATACACTAAAAAAAAATGTATATAGTCGTAACGAGAAATAATTAGAAATTCGTAGTAACGTGAATTGAAAGTTAACGATCCATCGAATCGCTTGCAACGTCATTTCGCGCGGATGCAGGGGCGAGGATGAAATATAATTGCGGTGAAGTGTGAGAGAAATCAGTGATTTTGGGTACTTTTTTTCTGCGGAAAGCTCGGATTGTCGAGATGACGCCAAATTTTCGTCGCGATGATCTTTGCTTTTATCTGTACGTGGTTCTAAAATGATTTATTTTTCATTTTTCGAGTGAGGAATCTCGTGTGTTTGGAGGGGCGGCGGAAAAAGGGTGACGAGACGAAGGGCAATCGGCTCGCAAAACTGGTATTGGCCGTTTGGACAGTCGTTATCGACTGAGAGTACGACAAGGTAGGATTATTTCGCCGGATTCGAGAATTTTTTTTAAAATTAAACATATCTATGAGTGTCATGGGAAAATGGATACAAAATAATTCATCTACTCATGTCGAGTTATTCTAATTTTTTAGCCTTCGCTGATGATCTCAATGCTAAGAGAATTATTTTTGACAATTGATTAAATCTTTTTTGTACTTGGCAATCGGAATATCTTTGATTGAAGTTTGTCCGGAAACGCATTGACGAATTTGAAATCCATTGATTCAGCGATACAATTTGGATTAGGATAACATTGTTTTTCATGTTGCGATTTTACTGTCACCTTTCTGAGGAGTTAAAATTTGCTAGAGACTGAAGTTTAGTCGAAAGCTGATTGAAAATAAATTTAAACGAAAACGATGGAGTAGTTCAGAAGCTAAGATATTTTTTTATTTTGCTTGGTCAAAAGAATTGATAACATGAACAATTGAGGTATTTTTTGCTTCTTTCGATATTTTTGGCTGAGACGCTGCTCCATCTCCTGATATTCTATCCATAAGAGACTATCTAATTACTTCAAAGGTGTTTGAAGTATTTTAATGTAACGAATTTAATCGAGATTGGAACGAAAATGTTTCTATAAAATTACAACGTGACAAAATTGTCGTCTGTTTAAAATATAAAGCAGTAATTGGACTCTCCTCAATGGAATCATTTCCCTTTTCATCGGAAAACAATTTATCCTGACAATATTCTGCCAGAAAAGATACCTAAAATATTGAAAAAACTAAAATTTGTCAACGATTATTCAAAATAAACATATAAATCCTATATATAAATCCTGAGCTATAAACGTAACGATATTGAATCGAATCTTCGACAATCGGTTATCACTGAAAATTTCACGCATCTGACACAGCTTCGTGGACTTCAAACGTACAGTCGCCGTCGCGATACAGGCGGAAATGTCATCAAATCCAAAAACAAAAAATGATAAGATTTCATGCAAACAAACCCAAAGAATGCGTACATCTCAACAAAAAAAAATGTCTCCATAGCCTCGGTTCAAAATTATTAAAGTTGTTTGTGTTTTCATTTTCTCTCTCCTCTCTTCCAAAATTTTTCGAAACTCCGCAATCATGCTACGCCGATAAGAAAAATGAGCATCAAAATTTTCGGTCAATCATCGAACAATCGTTCGAAATAATCCTGACCCCGAGGCGTCATTGCGACATTGACATACTTGCGGCAAATTACGTTTGCAAAACGAACAACGAAAACGCGTATTATTTGCCTCGGGGCGAACCTTCAAATTGTATTATCGGGTGCAAACTCGGGCCGGCTTATCGGACACGATCGAACGACCATAATTTTCGAGCAAATTCATTCCCTCGGGTTTTACAATTTTTTATCAACATTATTTTAAAAAGAAAATGACGAAAATAAAAACGAGGCTAATTAATTCCGCAATAATACGGCCGGATTATGCACGTCCGATTGCGTTAGGAGACAACATGAGGTGCAAGTTCGATACGGCGCGAGCTTTTCGCACGCGTTCGTGTGTTATCTGCGCGATGCTCGTTACGACACTCGAGTCCTTGTTTCAATACACGCGTCACGGGCGTAAACTAATTGTGACGAGAAGCTTCGACGCGGGGCGGCGCTTAATAACCACAAAAATTACCAACAATATGATGCGCCAACTCGATAGATAACGACGAAAAAAATAACAAACAATCAAACAAAAAAGTAACCACAAAAATAAAACAAAACTTAATTGCGAATCCTCGCCGAAAATAAATGAAAACGGTCAATAAAATTGAGATAAAAAAAAAAAAAAAGAGTTTGCAAATTTCTTTGTTTAGGCATTTCGCACGTGACGGAGGGGAAGTAGAAGACGTTCTGATGCAACGTTCAATGTCGTTTGTTCGTCTTTTTTTGTTGTTTTCATCGCGCATTTTGTTCTTTCGATTTTTACAAGTCGCGATAAGATGCGATAAGATAAGATTGATTACGAACGTTCGAAGAGCGGAGGCATTCTGCCGTAATCCACGTCGAACGATCTGACGTGATATCTCAATTTATATTGGTAAATTATCTATCCAGTTCCGTGTTATATTGCAATTGCGAAATTGCGAATTGTTCGGACTCGATCCACGTAGTGTTGCGTTGAATCTCGAATTTTAATTAATTTCCAATGACAAGATCGTTTGGATAATACGATTGTACTGTTTGATTTTTGATTATTCAAATTCGATATCTCGTGGCTTCAGGAAGGACAAAGATTAGACGGGATTTTACGAAATCGCGCGGTATTTTTTGAGACGATGGTGATTACTCTGAGAGGGTGACAAATGGTGTAATTAAGGGGTCTGGGATTTGTCCGACGCTTGTGAACAATTTGTTGGATGCAGACAGCATCGATCTTATTTTATTGAGGGAATAATATATCGGCAATTTTATTGTTCGTAATTATCAGAAGGGAAAAAAAATTGTTATTCATTGATAATATTCCTCAAAAAGGTTTTTCATCCCCATAATATTATTTTCGTAGAGCATTAATGGAAAAGCTCAAATAGATTTTCATTGTTAATCCTCAGGACTGCTAATTTAATCCACCGAATTTCGATAAAATTTTGATTATCTCATCTAAAATTTCAAAAACAGTTCTTAGTCGTATCGATATAGTATGCATATATATATCTCAGTATGATGCACGTTATCTTTAAGATGCTTCCAGGAATTCTCAAATTTTTATGCAATAACAATCAAATTTTTTTTTTTCAACTTGCTCAAAAATGCCTTGCGACGGTTCTAATCGTCACGATGAATTTTAAAATCAGGACAGATTTTATCAAATCCACGGAGGGACGAAAAAAAAATTCATTATAAATGCCACTGGCGTTTAGCGCACGCCACGCGTACCTCGGATCTTCTAACGACAGAATGCTGAGAGCGCCTACCGGTCTCTACGTAGTCACAGCCGCCGACCAGACCAATAACGATTCCGTACGTCTTATCAACACAATAAACATACAAACATCTTCCACGTTATTCGTTTCATCTAACGAAAAATCTGTTACGTGTCTTTCGCAAGTTATCTTAATTCTTCAAACAAATTCGCAATAAACAACAAAATTCTTTGAAAAAATGTCATTTCGACTCAATCCATTCCCCAATTTGTTCGTTTGTCAGAATTGAATAATCGATCGATTGCCCAATTTAATTTGAGAAAAACATTCGGTTGTCAGAATTAAATAATCGATCTAATAAAAAATTCAATCCAAAAAAACTTTCAAAGGTTTGTCAAGAGAAAAAAAATCAATGTTTTAATATTTCTATGACATTTTAGCTTCATTTCGTATTTGCTTTGATCGGATTTTACATTCACGAAGGTGCATTTGTGATTTTATGTGGTGGCTTCAAGCGACATGCTACGTATTTCACGTCTGCGTTCGACAATCCACGATAGGCAATACCGGTACGAGGATATAACCAAATGTCAATCATTTCACGCGTTCGCGCGTACAATCCACAGTGCGCTAAATCATTTCCAGCGAGAGATTGTCGAGGACGTGACTGCAAAGACAAAATCGTTGTATCGACGGAATGCACGGAAGCCCGAGATTCCTGCAGCAGTGAGAGAACGAAAAAAATCGACATTTTGGTGTATTTACAGAAGCGTTGAGATATGAGGGCCGTCACGGATGTTGGGCGATTGCGTACTAGAACTGTCGGCATGGATGACAGTATCAACCCTTTTGAGCACAGAGTATGTCTCGAATAGTCCCTCGCTACTCGCGAAATTATTCGATATTTTTTATTCTCAAAAAAAAAAAAAAACAATTATAAAATACTGAATATTAATTTGATGTGTCGATTATTCCTAATAACGCTTGGTTACTAACATTAGTACGCTTTTTCTCTGCATTAATTCATGTTTTTCGTGACTCAAACACTTTTCAATTTTATCTGCTTTTTCTAACAATTTTTTAACACGAGACACTCAAATATTGGAACAGTAAAAAATTAACTAATATTATAAAATATTAACTATTATGATTATTATTATTATAGTTCGCTGCTGTATTGACAGCGAAACAGGCTGTGGTTTTTTTAATTTTCTTTTTTTTTTTGCGTTTCTTTAAGGATGTGGACTGTTCGGGTCGTTCCCTTGCAACCTTGCTGGTTGCATGGGTCAGCGCGGCCATGGTCGCATCCGTTCTCCTGCGTTGGAAGTACATGTGGATCGCTCTGACCATTCTGACGCTGCTTTTTCTCATCGCTTGCGGATACGCGGCGTGCAACGCGAGAAGGGCTCAGGAGAGGATCATACTCAGCGAAGAGGCGAGAATTCTCGAGCACCGAAGATGGGAAAGAAACATACGGTCGGTTTCTGGCTCGGTCGACATCTATCCGGAGGTATTATAATTAAAATACCAATTAAAAACATTATGTCCAAAGAAAACAAAATTTATCTGCTTTAATTTTTCGCGAATCTTGATAAATCTTAAAGGGAGGGGGGCTACAGATGCTGCCACTATTCTCAATATCTCGCCGAACGGAGAATTCGAAGAATCTGAATGTAATTTGCAAAAATTATTATTTCCCAGCAACATGTTTTGGTAGCTTCTGCAACGAGCTGAACAATAAAGCTATTTTTGCAAATTCTTGTTGACAAAAGTTAATATCGGATCTGTCTGGAATATTTACCACGGTTTGTTGACATAACTACAAGATAAGAAAATTCATCAACAATCGTTCTCCCCACCCCTCACCCCCTATTTCCCTTCAAAACATAGACAACATGGCCGATAAACGTATCTTTCAAAATATCCAAGGAAAAAAAATCGCTTTTTTTCAAACAGCGCCGCACTCCCATAAAATATTTTTCTATCTCCAAAATTGCGTATATTTCTCTTAAAAAAAACAACAAACTGTGCAGACGATGGATGTAAATAAAAATCATTCGTTCAGATTCCCGATCCACCGGCGTACGAAGCTTACTGGATCACAGATCTGCCGCCACCGTACGCGGTGGTGATAGGCGCGGAACCGCCGCCGATAATACCGAGATCGAGTCGAGGTTTGGAAACGGATTCCATCAACGAAGTTCCTCGATTGTCAAATCCGCCGCCTTATTCGGTCGCGATACAATCCGAGCCTCACTTGACGCAAACGATGATTGGTAATCAAACGGCCACGAGATCCGTCGAATCAACGTCGCCCGAACAACAATCGCAAACGATCGTCGACGAACCGACGAATTCGCGAAGAGAACGAGTTTTCGAATCCAATCGAGCTTGGAAAAAAGACAAAAGAGCGAACGAAAGAACGAACAATTCGGTTACGAATTCTCAGACGGTTCGACCGAGCGGCACGCAGTACCTGAGCAACATAATAAGTTGCACTTTCGGCATTGGACACCGAAGAAACGCGGAGGGTAATAATACCGCTCACACGAACGTCAGAGAAAGGCCGGACGTTGTACAGCCGAGTACGACCGTCGTTTTGGGCCAATCGAGCGCTACGAACGCTAGGAGAACGAGTGGCACTACTTTGTAAAAGTTTTTTGTAATCATGGAATCGAACTGTATTTTGGTTCTGTCGGGGACGGAAAAATACAGGAAAATAATTGTATAAAGAGTGGGGTGGAATGGACGTGGCTTTTTGAGATGTCAGTGGCTTGGTTGTTGGTTACTTTGGAAGAAGGTCTGTTGGTTCGATTGGAAGCTGAGGATATGTTATTTGAGAGGAAGTTAAGTTTTGGAGATGGCGCTGGAGAGATGCTGCTTATTTTTGATGATGTTTTGGGGAAGCTATTGCTCGAAGTTAGGCATTGCACTTGCCATCGTGATTGGTGGGATTGCCTCGATTTTTCTTGAAGTAGATTGTTCGACCTTCTGCAGATTTTAGGTTATTTCCCTATAAACCCTATTAGTGTATCATGGTATCGATTCGACCAAGGCTGGAATTTGAAAGTTTATTTGTTTATTGTTATTTTTTTGATGAATAAATTCCGGATACTTTATATTTTAAAATTTCATCGTAAAGTATGAAACTCTAAGCTTAATTCATAAATTTTCTCAGATTTTTAGGATGATATTTTCTATAATTTTGAAGCTTTAGGTCAATTCGACACCGAGATACATTTGAGTGGTGCGTAAAACAGAGATACACTTATGGGGTTAAGTATTTCTATGGAGAAAAGTCGGAGGCGTTCGGCGTTTCCAAAAGTCTCGTCCATTCTGCTGTGACCCTCATCACCGGACGATAATGAGCACAGTAAAAAAGTCATTTTATAAATTACAAAAGCAGTTTTTCATTGAAAAATTATCGTTTTTTCAATCGTGAAAGTTTTTTTAGTGATTTCATAATTGTTCTACAAATTAAACGTGGCGGCTAAACGCATTGGCAGCTGCAACAGTGATTTGATAAATGAATTTTGATTACATACCTGAGACAATGATTTTGTTCTTTTAAGCTTACGAATTTTTCCGAATTTGTTTATATTTTTTACCGTGTATTTTTAAGTAGAACAAATATGTCGCAATTGGGGTAATAAATTTGTTTATAATTTCGTCGAATCGTAATGCGTCGCGCAAAATGTTATCAAACGCTGAATCACATTTCGCACGATAAGAACGTATGCCAGTGCAAAACTTTTGCCTCTGACGTAGAACAAATTCCGCCGCATCCACGAAAATGTTATCATCGCTGTATTAAAAAAAGCGTCAAAAAGTCGATTTACCTCGAAAATTGTAAAAACGTCGCGAGTTCTGATTATTTCTCAATCCAGCAATATTTGTAATATAAAATAATAAGAAATCTTCGAATTTTTGACCGATGTGGAGTGAGACAAAAATGTTGTGTTATACCTGTAAGAATATCGTTAATTCAATTACAATTAAATTGAAAATCCAGATACAATTTTAAAAAAATGTTGCGTCAACGAAAAACGATTATTCTAAAACGTTTTAAGACCCAATATTTGCCTAGGACTCTAAATAATGTCTTGTTAAACAAATATTATGCTATAAATTGAATATTTTTCATTTCTGAATATATTTTATGTTCTTGTTTATTCCAAAAATTGATTTCCCACCTCCATTTTTAGACGTTTCTGTGTTTTTGATGGTCTGATTTGGTTTGAAAGTCATATGTCAGATGCCATGTGGGTGCCCCCAATGGCGTTCGTAGAGAAATTGATACGGTACTTTCGTAGATGAATGTTCCGTAGAACACTTATGGGGACAATGAGTGATATCGAAGAAATTCGAGACACTCTCCGTTCCAGGAATTTCATCGACCGTTTAGATCTGGACCGTTGTTGAAACGGAGAAAATTCAAACGGAAGTGATGTGTCTCGGCGCCTGAGGGCTTGGGCGCGGCTACGACACCGATCTGGAACGTCTCGACGCGACGTACGCGTAGGAACCGCAAACACCGAAATATATAATCACTTTCACTGCACGTATCTCCCGCCCCTTCCCCCGATCAAGCTCGATCTCACGAATCCGTAGAATTAAGTCCTCGTCGTGTTATTGATTGTCACGTCATCTCGCCGAACAACGAACGGCAATTTCAGACCGAATAATCGACCCGAAAAAAAATCTTACCTACGAAAAAGACCTGTACGTGTCTTGAAACTCACAGTGGAAGAATAAAATCGTGGAAAAAAAAATGATAACAAAAATGTACTCATTTTATAAGTTACCTATTCGAATTGAAATAAAATTATTATAACGTTCTGACACGGAATGTCCGATGTACGAATCTGACACGAGAAAATGTATAAAAACCCCCAAGAGTTAAAACAATTTCTGACATTTCTCGATGGTTATTCATCCATCATGGTTTTGTCAAATGGTCGATAAAATTGATCGATTTCGCGTAAATTCGATGGGTGGAAACGCGAATATGAACGACACTTCATCCTCAATCATGAAAAAAAAAAAATCATTCCAGCCCATATCACCGCCGGCGAGTGATCGGAATCGATAATCATTTTTATCGGATATAACAGATGCGATCGATCGCTCGCGTGGGATCGTTACAAGCTGCTGTGATTCCAAACCCCACGTCGGGATACGACGCATGTCCATCGCGTACTT
This sequence comes from Sussaba pulchella, assembly GCA_963971145.1. Taxonomy (NCBI): domain Eukaryota; kingdom Metazoa; phylum Arthropoda; class Insecta; order Hymenoptera; family Ichneumonidae; genus Sussaba; species Sussaba pulchella. The sequence continues at coordinate 5,270,150 of OZ020174.1, read as the reverse complement.
TCACTCGGTGTTAAATTGTTATTTTCCCGTTCCCGACAACTCAAACTCGAATCCGTATGAACGATTGCAATTATCATTTTCACCCCGAAAACAAAAAAACAAAAATTAAGTCAACAAATAAATAAGTGAATAAATAAGAAAAAAAACTTAGATATATTTTTATTGTTTCGATTCAACAACAAATGGATAAATCAATAAATCATGAAAACAAATAAATGTGCCTTTTAATTAGGGCTATTTTTGTTTTTCCAATTCAACGACTTGCATGCCAAAAAAAAGACGATTCCGAAGGAAGAAGCCTCAGGGAGAGATTCGGTAACCAAATAAATAAATGAATAAATGAGAAAAAAAAATTATTAGGTCTATTTTTATTGTTTCGATTCAACAACGAGTGGATAAATAAATAAATCATGAACATGAATAAATGTTTCTTTTAATTAAGGTTGTTTTTATTTTTTCGATTCAACGACTTGCATGCCGAAAAAACACGTTTTCAAGGGAAGTCGCCTCAGAGAGAGATCGGTCGGGCGAATTTCTCACGCCCGTTCACGCAGTCCTCCTTCCCGTTTGGCTTCGCCTTCACCCGAGATCCATATCCTTCTCGTAAGTTCGTCGAGTACCCATACATGCCTATATACATGCATATATACGTGTATATATGCGTATGTGCGAAGAAGAAAAAATAAAGCTGAAGAAAAAAAATGAATAAATAAAATGAATTAAATAAAAATGAAGAAAATAAAAATGCAAAGCCGGGTCATGCCCGCCGGTAAAGTTTAGCCGCGGCGTTACGACACCGCACCAGCCCTCGGGCTGCGAAAAATATTATGCTCTCGGTGTGTATTTGCGTCGTCGTTGTCGTCGTCGTCGAGATATATAGAAATAAAGTCGATGGATGTATACATATGAGAAGAAAAGAAAATCCCGAGGCTCCGAGCTCCGCCCTGTCGCAGCTTTATACCGTGTAATGTCAGCGGGGATTGTCCGAGTCATTGCACCGACTGCCAATTACGCTACGAACGCGTCCAGGATCGAGCCTCCGTCACACTGGCACTAGCAATTATTGTCCAAAGTTATTACGATGAAAATGCAGATAATTCAGATCACCAAACGCAGTACATATTTTGCAAAACAAATATAAAGGGATTATTTTTGTGTTGTTTAAAAATTAAATAAAATATTTCGGAGGGCTCGATCTTGTAATAAGATTATGCGAAGCTCTTTAAATGTAATTATTGTCAGAGAGAAAAAATAATGGCGTAGCAAAAGGTGCATTTAATTTTTTAATGTTTAAACAATCGTGTATATATTTTAATCGAGTCAATTAAATTCGATATCGTCAATTTTTCATTTATTTTTTTCTATTAGTATATAATAGTAAAGCTAATTAATATTAATAAGTATTAGTAATAGCTAATTATAAGAATCTGAGCATAACAATCGTTCAGAAAATAATCCGATCAATATTTTTTAAAAAGAAAAAAAATTTATATAAAACCCAAACGCACGAACATTTTTCGATCGCATCCCATCTCCCCACCGTCTCCGTCTCTCTCCCCAGATGATTTTTATATCCAGATGATTGTCAATAAAAAAAACTTTTATAAATGAAAACATTATTATCATTTTATTCATACTTTCATTTATTTTATTCCTGTAGTGAGCCCAATATCGCGATTGTGATCGACAACGAGTCACCTCACCCTTGACCCAGTGCGGCAATTTAACGAAGCAACTCATAAGCCGGCTAAGTTGAATCTGATAAAACCGTGAGGCAACGATTTCTCAGAAAACTGAGAGACATTAAACAAGCATCGTGATTTGTCGATGTCACGGACTCGATAGTCATCTAGGGTGGTTCAATGCGTCGTTGTTGCGTGTGTGCAACCACCTTAAGGCTAAAACTGTACCAACAACGTTACCGGTACTAACATCTGCACAAACACCACACATCGTATGACCGATGTGCAGTGCAACCACGCCCTCCTCGTGTGCACACACGAGTGAGTGCAAACCGATGCACCACCTCCGTTTCCATTTCCAAAGCTATTTGCAACGCGTCTACGATAGCGATATGGCCGGTGGATTTTCTTGGGTATAAATACGGGTGGTCACGCTTCAACGCGCAGCAAATATCCATCGGCAGCCACCCCCTGATCGATCCAAAGTTCTCAGTTCAATCCCCGAAAACCTCGAAACTACGTCAGTTCGAGATGTTCAAGGTAAGTCAAGATTCGAAGAAAGATATTATGTTCTGATTTTTGAAAATATTTGTTTGATCATTTCGTAACGCTGAAAATACAACCATCAGAGTTCGGCGTGTTTGCGGAATAAGGAGGTCATGGGCTGGACCATCGTTTTTGTATTTGTAAGGTCCTTGTGAGGTAACCTACATAGCAGCTCATGGGTTTATTAACGGAGGAAGTTAATGAAGAAAAAAATAGACTTTAGGGAGGACTAAAAAAAAAAGGTTTCTCGGACTGTCATTGGAATTGGAAAACAGAAACTCAACAATTGTACAAAATTTTAAAATTTCTTTTCGAGAGAAATTTGTCACTTAAATTTTTTTTCATTTCTTAAAATTTTATTTTCACTCGTGTTAGAAGTTAAAGGGTTCGTGGGACGATGAATTACGTGAGATATCTCATTCACTCAAAATCCCAATAATATCGCTTACAAAAACAAAATTCCGTTGAACAATAAATTAAGATTTTATTTTCAACCCGGATGTTGGGCCACCAAGTGCTTTTTTCTTTTTTATCTCTTGCAAAAGTTGATTAATACAGACTATAGAAAGTCAAAACGATGTATTGCATGCCCACGAGCTTTCTAAATCCGCGATTAATCTGCCGAACACTATTGTAAACTCGTTATTGGGCTCGACTGAGCGAAGTAAATTTATATCTATAGATATCTGGATCAAACCGGAGCGCCCCCTAGCGATCTTTGTGGCTACGAATACACAATTGCCCCTAAGGCGTTTCTCAGACCGTTCGCTAATAAACACCTCTCCCTTTGTCAGTCAATCTTGTATCACCTTTGCAAGGATCATTGCGCAATATTGATCGACACTTCGTAAATTTATTCTACCCCCTTCCATGCGACGATGAATCATCGGTCTTGGATTGTGTTGAAAAATAAATTAAATGAACAATCGTGTAGATAGATCTCGATTTTAAAAAATTTTAAAATATCTTTGACAAACTATGGATGAAATTGGCGTTAAAAATCGTGTCGAAGGACTTGGTTTTTAAACAAATTTAATAATGAAACGTTTTTAACTAGAAATATTCTCAAAAGCGGGGGATTTTTCTTTCGAGCCGTTTACGCGTTCAATTTATAAGAGATTTTTGTTTTCATGATAATTAATTTTGGCATAGTTCCAGGTCGAGAATTTTAGTACGACTTTGTGTAAAAGCTTTAGATATGACCCTATAGGCGGCTTCATTATATAACTACAACTATACCATTATAGTTCTTATCTCCGCCCTCAAATTCGCATCTTCAATCCGTTTTCCCAATATGGAATGATAATTTTTTTTTCGTCGATGTTTTTCTCTTATTTCACTCAGCTCTTCCTCATTACGGCCTGCATCAATGGGAACTATGACTATTTTCCACCATTAGTTCATTGTCCTAGTATTCAACAATAATTTTTTTCATTTCATCATATCTTACTTTCCTATTTCCTTCAGCTCTTCGTCATCGCTGGCACAGTAGCCGGTGCAGAAGACAACTACAATAATTTTCCAATACCAAATCAATATTTTTCAATATCGATCCATTTTCTCAATATTCCCCAATTATCGTTTAATTTAATTCAATCTTCCTCCCTCATTTTCTTCAGCTCTTCGTCATCGCGGCCACGTTAGCCTGCGCAAACGGCTACTACAATCACGGCCCTATAAGCCACGGGTCTTACTACGGAAATTACGCTCACCCTCTTCCGTCCGCCCCGTTGTCGGCTCTCAACGCTCATCACGGAAATATTTACAATCACGGTTACGGACACATCGGCGCTCTTTCGTCGCAAACGAAAATCATTCCGGCAACTTATCCCGGAGCCGTTCACAAACACGCCAACTACGCGATTGCCAATCCGACGGGTTATCTCGGAGCCGAATATGCCGGCCATGGATCTGTGAACCACGGGGTTGCTGGTTCTTACGTTCAATCACCTCCGGCCATCGTTCCACACCCGACAATCGCCTACAATCACGGACCTCCGGCAACGAATTACGCACACTCTCATTACGCAGTCACCGAAGGTCCGACCAATTACGCCGCGCACTCGCGTTACGCCATCGCAACCGCACCGTCTCTGTCTTACGGTCATCAAGCTCGTTATCCCATCGCCCATGCGGCCGGACCCATCTACAGTCACGGCGCTCCGGTCGATCACGGGATTCAAAAAATTTCTTACAACCCGGCTGTTTCCCACATGGGATATCAGAACCATGGTGCCCATAGCTATTCTTGGTAAAAATAAACGACGAAACGAACGGCCGACGATTATTTTACGGCAGTAAGATGTCGATCTGCAAAAATCTGACGGTGTTTAATTTTTCTTTTCGTTTTGTTTCGGGTTGGAGCGAAATTTTTTTAATTTGAATTGAGTGGGAGAGGATGGAGATTGAAAATGATTGGATGGTAAATTTGAGTTTTGGGGTTTTGGATTATTGAGCTTGTGAGAAGGTCGAATTTGTTGAGACCTTGTTGAGTAGTTAGTGTATATTGACGACGTTGAATTATTCGTGCCAGGAGGACGGAGAATTATGTGGTATCTCGAATTTTTATCGAAAGCATTGCTTTTGTGTGGTAATAAAGTTTTGAAGGAAAGAAAACGAATGTGTGAGTTGAATATCGTAAAATTTCACGGCAAACATTGTTGGTTGAATTAGTTCGCAAGGAGCGAGCAATTGTATTGTAATTCGTATTTGTTTATTAGAATTTCGTATGTTTGACGAATTGATTACATTTGTCTGTAAAAAAATTAGGAAGCAAATTTGTTTGCGGAAATATTTATTGCGCAGTAATTGTTTCAACTCGCACTGAGCGAATTGGTTAAAATAAAATGTCACGGCGATTTTTGTTTTGTTTATTTTACCAACCACGAAATTGCGACGGTAAATTATTTTAAAACTCGGGTCGTATATTTGTAATCAAAAATATTGAAAAGGGTCGTCTGTGTTTTAGAGAAATAATAATTCCCCACTACTTCGAACAATATTTTTATTGTCTGGATTTAGGATGTTCCGAGATTGAATGCAAATTACGACAGGAGCCGCATATTCTGCTATATCTTAGCTTAGTCTGTAACTCTTATTGTTGTAATACATTAAAACATCATCCGAAGAACGAACCCAATATTGTCTCTAAATATTTATAAATCTTGCAATTATTTTCTACCTAACCTAGATAAAATCATTCCGACATATTTGGTTTTAATTGTTTATTTATTTATTTATTTATTTATTTATTTATTTATTTATTTATTTATTTATTTATTTATTTATTTATTTATTTATTTATTTATTTATTTATTTATTTATTTATTTATTTATTTATTTATTTATTTATTTATTTATTTATTTATTTATTTATTTATTTATTTATTTATTTATTTATTTATTTATTTATTTATTTATTTATTTATTTATTTATTTATTTATTTATTTATTTATTTATTTATTTATTTATTTATTTATTTATTTATTTATTTATTTATTTATTTATTTATTTATTTATTTATTTATTTATTTATTTATTTATTTATTTATTTATTTATTTATTTATTTATTTATTTATTTATTTATTTATTTATTTATTTATTTATTTATTTATTTATTTATTCATTTATTCATTTATTTATTTATTTATTTATTTATTTATTTATTTATTTATTTATTTATTTATTTATTTATTTATTTTCCGAACTCGATGGTCAAAAAATCGAGCGACATTAAAATCGGCAAACGATCGACATGAATGACAAACCGGAACAAAACAAACCGAACTTTCCATTATTCTTTACGATTTTTCCGGTCTCCCCAACTTTCCACCTAAACATTGTTCCCACAAATAATAAATTCCTACTCTCAAACTGACCACAATTTTCCTTCGTTCCATTACCCAAACACGAAACATGTAAAACTATCCGCGATCCGGTCCACCGATTTGCCAATTGAAAATAAACAAATGAACAAATCGATAAAAAAGAATACGCAACAAATAAATAAAAATGTTAAAACCGTCCAAAGAAATTGCGTAATTTGATCGTAGTCTTTGTACGGTCCGTTGTTCGTCATAAAACGTGAAGTATGAGCGGTAATTTGCGAAGTTGTTGGTGCCGTATAGGTTCCGCGGATCTTGCGAGAACGGAATCCGTAAAAATATCGAAGGTCCGTTTGTCGGTCTCCCTCCGTTCTCGGCTCCTGCGTGGCTGTCGTGCTCGCCGCGGGCTTTCTCTGAATCCCGCAGGCGTGGTCGTCATATACGCGCTTCGCCGGCGCGACCGTTCCCAATTTCAAAGATGAAAGTAACGATTAAAAAATCAATCATCCCGTCGGTGTATTGTTTCACTCTCGTTCCACGATGGACGTCCCGTCGTCGTCGTCGTCTCGTCGATCGAACCACCGAAATATTTACGTAATTTTACCGGACACTGCACATTTTTTTTCTCTTAATTTCATCTATTTTTTTCTCTTTTTAATCTCCGTTTCGATAATTGCGTGACCGGGGCGGAATATTCTTACGCATCAATGCCGCACGCAGGTGCGTTAGCCGTGGCTGCACCAATTTATTTCATATTTTTTTGTT